>OX031007.1:101312462-101912462 GCA_943735925.1 Pollenia amentaria
TGACAAATTAACTTACAATAATCTTTTTTCGTCAGTTTACATCATTTATAAAATATATATAACACAACACAAAACTTAAAATATTAAAAAAAAAATATATGTTAACAGTATGTATTGTTGACCTTTTTTGTTGTTGTAGGTTATATTTGGTTCGGCTTGAGGTCATTTATTATAAATTAAAAAACAATTTTGAATTTAATTTTTAATATTTTTATTTTTGTACCCAATATTTCGAGGCAACTCCGTTGCTCATCTTCAGGGGATCTAATCAAAAATATATACACAAATTTATTGTTTATAAATTATTAGAAACATCAAACAATAAATAGCAAATAACAATAAAAACATACTTATTTAAATAAAAAACAAATTAAAAAATTTCTTGTTGTCACTGTGCGCTGTAAGCTTTGGATTGCTAGTGTTATTTTGTGTGGCATTTATATCTATATTTGTTTATGGTGTGTTTAAAAATCTGAGCTACGTTCTCAGTGTCTCTTTTGTAGTTTAATTTTTTCTCTTCTGGTAGGTTTGTAATGTGCAGCATTTCAAGCGTATATCTTCTATTGTAGTTATTCTCTTGTACCAATACTTTTACATTCTCAAAATCTGGTTGATGTCCACTCAATGCACAGTGGGCTGCCAGTGCAGTTTTTTGTTCCAATGGCCTGTTTACCGCCTTTATGTCTGATTTGTGGGATGAAATTCTAGTTTTTAATTTGGATTTAGTTGTGCCGACATATGCCTTTTGGCATACATTAGACTTGTCACCTTTACATGTTATTTTGTAAACCAAGTTGGATTTGTCCTCTTTTGCTAATATAGATTTAGTATTGCTAAATAATTTGTAAATTGTGTCATTTGTTCGCAGAGCTAGTTCATAGTTGTCTTTGTCATAAATGTCTGAATGTTTTAATCTTTCCGAAAAACCAGGGACATATGTAATGGATTTGTACATTTTTTGTGGTTTATCTTGTGGTTCTAAAATGCTTTTAGTTTTTACGTATTTGGTCAAATTCTTAATCGTTTTTCTCGGAAAGTCATTCATACCTAATATATTATTAATTTTTATAACGTTTTGTTTGTGGAAAACTTTGTCGCTGACTTCGAAAACTCTGTTAATAAAATTTATAGCTGTATTCATTATTATTCTCCGTGGGTGCTTAGAGTGAAAGTTAAGTAACCTTCCTGAGGCCATTGGCTTTTGGTACCAATCTACCTTGACGACATTTCCTATTCTATGTACCATAGTGTCTAAATATGGTAATTTATTGTCTTTTTCCATTTCAATCGTAAATTGAATTGGTCTTTGGAAATCGTTGAGGACTTTTAAAGTCCTTTCAACATCATCTTTTTTAATTATTGCAAATATATCGTCCACATATTTTGTTAGTATTTTCGGCTTTGTCTTTAAATTGTTAATAGTGTCGTCTAAAAGTTCCTCCATCACTATATCTGCGATTACGGGTGAAGCAGGAGATCCCATAGGCATACCTTTCGTTTGTTCAAATACCTTGTCGTCATATTTAAAGTACCTGGATTCTTTAATGCAAAACGATACAAGTTCCATAAATAAATTTTTTGGTATTTTGGTGTATTCTTTAAGTCTTTCCCATTTTTCTCCAATAATTCTCATTGCCAAATTGACGGGGACGCTTGGAAACAGTGACACAACGTCAAAAGAAATCATTACCTCATCTTGATTGATATGTGTATAGTTAATTAATTGTTTGAATTCAGTTGAATTCTTAACGTTATACCTCGACTCCTTAGTAAGATGTTTTAAAATTTCTATTAGGTATTTGCATAGGTTATAAGAAGGGGAGTTAATGGATGAACAAATAGGTCTTAAAGGGACTCCTTCCTTATGAATCTTTGGTAGTCCGTATAACCTTGGTGCAATAGCTACTTTTGTAATTAATTTATTCCTTTCAGTTTGGTTAATAAGTTTCATATGAAAAAGTTTGTCAATTAAAGTATTGTTCTTATTTTGTAAAATTAATGTAGGATCCTTTTTCATTCTTCTGTAGGTGCACATATCTCCTAATATGGTTCTCATTTTATAATCATAGTCCTTTTTATTTACTGCAACAGTCTTGTTTCCCTTATCCGCAATCAATATTAATATATCCTTATTTCTGTCTAAATATTTTTCCGTATGTCCCACTGTGTCCAAAATAAATTTATCTCTTAAGCTTAATTTTGTCTTGCTCAAGTGGTCATCTATCAACGATACTAGCTTTGATCTTGAAATCTCTTGTTGTTCTTTATTCTCTTTTGTTCTTACAACTTCTTCCCCCTCTGCAATGCATTTGAACAATGGGAATGACTTTCCAGTATTCGGTAATGCATGTTTCGGGCCTAAGGAGAGTAGCCATTGTATGTTTGTAGGTATGTCTATGTCTGTATTGTTTACAAACCAGTCTTCATTAAATCTCATATTTAACTCTTTATTTTGTTTTCTCTTAAGAGATTCCAATTTTTTTATAAGCTTTGTTTTATTGGTACTCATGACGTTTTTGTAAATAATGTTTTCACTTTCAAAAAATAATTTTCTATCATCGTCTTCTAAAAATCTTCCTATTATCTCTTTTGTTTTCAATAATAATTCGTTAGTCTCTTTAATTAGTTTGTGTTTTTGTTGTATTAGTAGTTTTAATATTTGTTGGTGGAAATTGGATATGTGTTTATTTAAATCAGATTTTAAATTTGGCGGTATTTTGTTATTTATTACAAACATATTGTTTATGTTTTTTGTCGAGTTTATGATAAAGTTTGGTATGATACCTACATGTTTACACTTGATAAGAAAAGTTACGGATGATTTTAAACTTGCCATTTGCTTGTTGTGTTTAGTGTAGTTCCTAATAATACCATTTGTCTTTTTGCTGTATTTTTGTTTAATCTTCTTGTAAAGAGTCATGTTGACTATTCCGGTGTGCCTTCCGTGTAGTATGTTAACAGTATGTATTGTTGACCTTTTTTGTTGTTGTAGGTTATATTTGGTTCGGCTTGAGGTCATTTATTATAAATTAAAAAACAATTTTGAATTTAATTTTTAATATTTTTATTTTTGTACCCAATATTTGCTATTGCTTTAAACGTTTGAGTTTTATACGTCGACCTTTACCTTTCTGCATTGTGTTAATTTTTATCAATAGTAGCTTCTTTTATATTTTTTATGACCTTTTTTCCTTAGTTTAGTAAGATTTCTTTTATTGGCTTCGTTCCAATTTCTTCTAAAATTTCCTTTCCAATATCTAATGATTTATTCTTTAATATATTCATCCCCGTTTTAAATAAGGGTTTAAGATGTGAAAATACAGCCGAAAATATGGATCCAATACCACGACCGTATTGTAAAATTCTTGGTGCGTGATATATTTCACCAATATTTTGTATATTTTCTCCAGACTGATTATTATAATAACTTGTATAAATCAAATCCATGGTTGTAATAAAAATGATTAATTTCGTTTTGTTACGCAACTATTTTATATACATTTTTTTTAAAGTGTAGAGTACAATAAACGGGAACTAATTTATTAAAGTTTATCTCTTCTCCTTCATCATTTCGAATCATTATGGAAATATCATTTATATTATAGGCTTCAAGAGGAAAATATTCATTTCTATTGAAATGTATATAGTTTTTCAATGTTGTTACTGAAAAAATTTTTAAACATTTAATTTTTTTACTACCAACATGTCGAGGTTTTATTATATCAGTATAAATAAATATGTTTTCATTTATATCAGAAGATTCAATTTTATTGATAAACTGATTTATGTTGTCAGAGAATTTGTTCAAAGATTTTTCGAATATATAATTTGTTGACGATAATATGGGATCTTTTTCATAAGTTGTTGTAGATTCTGGACTAGTAATTTGAACATTTTGTTCTATGTTTGAACTTTTTATATTTACATTACGAGTATCTTTTTCTTTTGTAGATATATTAGATTGGGGTTTAACAGTGTTTAATGTATTTAAAAGTTTTGAAGTTTTATTAATATTTTTTAGTTTCAGCTCGTCAGATGTTTCCATTAGATCTTTAAATTTTGTTTTAATTTCATCATATTCGTTTTTAGAGTCAATTTGCATGTTTAATGTATTTAAAAGTTTTGAAGTTTTATTTATATTTTTTAGTTTTAGCTCGTCGGATGCTTCCATTAGTTCTTTAAATTTTGTTTTAATTTCATCATATTTATTATTAGAGTAAATTTTCAATGTTTTTATAAATTGATTATTAAAGTTTGAAATGTTGCGTTTTTTACGTTTAAGTATATTTTGATTCATATTTAGTTGTTTATTCGTAATCGAGAAGGATATATCTGATAATCCGACTTCCCACTGGTCACTCATGGTAAGAGATTGCTTTAATAAATTTGTGAAAGTACTTGAAGTGTTTTTATATAAATTTACTGAATCGTTACTTAATAAAGTAACATAAATACTATTATCCTCTGTGCTTGATGCCATATTTATTAGAAATGATAAATATTATAAGTTGTGTGTTATACATATATGAAAAATTTTGTTTATCAACTAAAATCTGTTTGAATAATCTATGAATTATATTCTTTTCCGAAACCCAACCATTTTACAAATAGTTTTTCACCTCTACGTTTTAAGACTTTTTCAACTAAAAAGATGTTAGGAACTTTAGTTTTTAATAACTCCTCTTGATAAAATCCGCCTTTAATTATATTTCCATTAAAATCTTTTAGCTGGTAGGTGACAGGGTTTGTTGCATTAATTTTATTTACTTTAAAAACTTCTGTAGACCAATTTGGTGTATATCCCTTTTGAAAAACATTTTTATATTTGCTTATGCGAACAAAATCGTTAATATAACATTTTATATTTTTAAAAACTTTTAAGTTATTATTTACAGCTTTTAAAAGTTTTTTTTTTCATTTCGCTTGTTAACTGAATTAGGTTTCATCTTTATACTTCGATGGAAAGATGAATTATATTCTATCAACAGCTTATCTAATACATCTATCCAGTTATAATTTCCTTGCATACTAAATTGTTCCCACATTTTATTTTTTAAAGTTCTATTAAATTGTTCAACTATTGACGCTTTTAAGTTTGAATATGTATGATTATGATTAATATTTAGCTCTTTCATAAGAGTTTTGAAATATGTGTTGTAAAATTCTTTTCCTTGATCTGAATGTAGGTTTTTAGGAGCCTTATTACTGTTTAACTTTATAATGCTTTTAAATGATTTTGAAACCTCAAACCCTGTTTTAGTTTTTAATGGCAGAGCGTAGGCATATTTTGAGAAAACATCTATTACAGTAAGCATATACCTGAAACCTTTATTAAATTTTGCATATGGTATCATCTCCACCAAGTCTATTTGCCAAGTATCTAAAATTCCCTTTTGAATAAACCTACGTCAAAGACTATAGATTTATAAATCTATAAATCTATAGTCTTTGCCTATGTCGCTTAAAGTTTTTTCTAGCTTGACTATGAATTTCGTCAATAAGATTTTTTTTTTACTGATATTAATTAAAATATTCTTCCTTTTTAATTCATTAACAAATGGTTTTTAAGAGCGCAAACATGTTTCATCAGTTTATATACCCATTTACAATGATGGTTTGTGGTCCCTCAGGCTGTGGAAAATCTACTCTTACTAAAAATTTAATTAAGAATCAAAACTTAATATCTAAAGATATAGACCGAATCATATGGTGTTATTCAGAAAAAAATTCACTTCCAAATATAGAAAATGTAGAGTTTGTTAAAGGAATTCCAGAGACTTTCAATACGAATGACGAAGAATCTACTTTAATTATATTGGATGATTTAATGCTTGAATCATCAAATAAGAAAGTTTGTGAACTATTTACAAAAGGATCTCATCATAGAAACTTAAGTGTAATTTTAGTTACACAAAATATTTTTCATAAAGGGACTTATTCGAGAGATATTTCATTAAACTCCAAATATATAGTTATGTTTAAAAATCCAAGAGATAAGACACAATTCCAACATTTAGCTCGTCAAGTTTATCCAGAAAACTCAAAATCTTTAGTAGATGTATATAATCATTGTACACAACAGGCTCATGGTTATTTAATAGTTGATCTTACTCAAGAAATACCTAACGCTTTAAGATTTAGATCAAATATTTTTAATACAGATTACTATATATATATGCGAATATAAACAATGACTTCAAATCTGAAGTTACTGAAGGAGAACAAACATATTCTCTATGTTCTTAAAAAAGCGGATCACAAACTACGAAATGCAATTTTGAAAAATGTTGACAATGTTGTTATCAAAACTTTAAATGAAATTATTTTAAATATTATAAACAGAAATCATAAAATAAATAAAAATGTGTTTGAAAAACTAAAACCATATAAAAATATTTTGAGGAAAGTTAGCTCATCACAAACCTCTATACGTCAAAAGAGGAAACATCTTATTCAAAAGGGAGGTTTTTACCCATCTTTATTTCATCAATATTAAGTGGAGTCATTGGAAAAATTTTAGAAAATGTCAAATAAATTATCAAAACTTATAGTTCTTCATCCATCAACTTACGAAAAATTTAAAGTTAAATATACTGATTTAGATTTTTTACATCGGAAACTTATCAATATATGGTTCACATACAATAAAGGATATTAACAAATGGTATTACATTAAACAAGAACTTGCTAAATATTTAATTGGATCCCAACGATCATCTAATCAGAATAAACTATCAACAATGCATAATTTGCGCGATAATGAAACTCAAACTAGAAAGGTGTATAAAAAGCATATTGAAACTCAAACAATTACACCTCAGGCGAGTAGTATAGCACTGCAAACAGATTTGAATTTGCCTGAAGATATTTACACAAATATTGATGGTCAGAACGATATGGATACAACAAGACAAAAATTAAATCCTTCTCCTGCATCTTCCGAAGCTAAGCGTCTTAAAAGCTTTTCGGAAAAAGGAACTCCAAAAATTAGAATATTATCCAAAACTGATAACTATTCAAATATGAAACAATCCACTTTACCTTATCAATACTCTCCTCGTGTAACAAGAAATCGAAAGAAATTAGATTACGATACTGAAAATGTAATATGGCAAAATATTTAAAAATTTATTTTAGAAATAAAATTCAAAATTTTTTAATAAAAGTCTATTTATTAACATATGTATATTGTTTTATTTTTTTTTTATATTCAAAAATTATTTTATATATGTATGTAATATAAATTTTGTACATTTATATGCTATCATAATTATTAAATATCTATGTTCATTAAATATTCATCGTCAGATGAGTCATTTAAAAAATTGTCTACTTCTGTAAACAAGTTGTCAAAGTTAGATTGAAGTCTAAAATGCCCTCGTGCATAAGTATTTATTTGGTCCGAAGCGATAATTCTTTTGTCATCCGCATAACTCAAGACAATCTTGTGTAATTTTTGAGTATACAGCTGATGAAACTTAGATCTAATTGTATTCATTGTTTCAGAGAGTATTACTTTTTCAAACAATGATTTTTTATAGTCTGCCATTGAAAGGTTTTTTATGCACGACTTTTTAACATCTTTAGGCCCGGTTTCACGACTTACCGATAGCTAAAGGTAGGATTTTATCGGCCGTATAACAAGTGTTCCATTATTCCAAATTTACTTTAACCTAAAGTGAGCGATTAGTTAAACGAAGGTTCATACTACCTGATAGGTTAAAGTAAAGTTTTAATAAGGGAACACTTTTTATACCGCCGATAAAATCCTACCTTTAGCTATCGGTAAGTCGTGAAAACGGGGGTTAGACTTTTTTATTTCATTCATACCAACTGTTTTAAATGAATACATTTTTGATCGAAGTCCAACAAACTCTTTCATAATTTTTCCACTATTTTCATCCTTCATCATACCTAAAAGTTTTTTAATTAATAATGGCAGGTTAAAAATATTATTCGGATGATACTCAGATGTGTCAAACCTTGAAGCAATGTCATCATAAATATCAGCATAAAAATCCTCTGTTTTTATTGAGTAGATAAATGAATCTGTATCCATATAATTTAAGGCTAAATTAGATTGAAATTTCGGCTTCATGTACTGATAATGAAAATCGTACAATTTCCATTTAGAGAGTTCTAGCAAAGCAAAGCCTAAATAAATTGGTTTGCAAAAGTTTTAGTTGAAATGCAAACATATTGTTGGAAAATTGTGTAATACTCGAGAAATTTGGCTTAGAAATTAATGCTCTAGCTCCTAAATGATTACGATTTTTAGTTTCCCAATCACTAACTATTTTAACATCTGTACGATTAAGAACGTTTTCCATGGTTTTCCCATAAACAGCATTGTTAAGAAGTTTGAAGAAATCTTTTTCAAACGAATTTTTTGCTAATGTTCTATGGTATGTGCTTAAATCTATATACTTTTTTAGCCATGGAGATTGTTTAAACTTTAACGCTCTATTATTTTTTTTAATTTTAATCCATTTTTCAAACACTGTTGAAGAACCCTATAATGAATTTTATATTTTGTTTTTGATGTTAAGTCTGCAATTAGCTTTCTATATTTAGCTTCACCAACTATTTTATTTTCTGGACAAAATGGTAAATCATTATGTGTTTCATGTAAGTATTCGGGGTATTCTAAGTCTGCCTCCAAGAAATAACCAATTTCAGACGTATCTGATATATTAGCAACATCCAATATATTTGAAATGTCTTCTTCATAATTCCATTCGAATTCTCCATTACTACTGTCAAAGTCTTCTAAATATTTGTTATTTGCTTTAGAATATCTCTTTGAGCATTGAACTAAGCCTCCCCTAATACCATCTTGTATAAAATTGTACATATTGACATCACTTAGCAGTTCTAACTCTATTTTAGTTGTTCTTAACATAGCATCCCATGATAGTCCTGGGGCAGTATAATATTGACATGTGTCAAGTTTATAAATACTTTTACAAATGTGTCGAAAATTTTGAAACATGTCAGTTAATAAAAGAACGTCTGTTTTTAAATATAATTTTGTGTAATCTAATAAGCAAGTACATTTAAAAGTTCTCCAAACAGCTTGAGCATGCTCATAGTCTTCATTAGTGCAGTTAGTATTATTTAAAATATTGTAAAATTTTTCTTTAGTGGGAAGATTTGTTTCATTAACGCGTTCCATTGAATCAATGTAAGAGTAAGGAAATACTCCCTTCCTTCTTATTAAATCAAATTCATTTTTCTGTTGAAACACTTTATTGAGAATTTGAAAATCATTGTCATTTCAATTGTTTGCAAGAGATTTTAAACTAGATGCCATAAATCGAAAAGAATCTAAAAATCGAATTTCAAAGCTCTTATTATTTTGCATTGGTATAAATTTTGATAATGATATATATAATTCCTTGTTTAGAGGAATTACTTTTATATCACCCTCAAATTTTGATAATTCTTTTACAAATAAGTGGCAATCGTAGGAAGAAAAATTATGAAAGAATACCGGTATAAACTTAGCAATTTGGTATAGAAGATTACAAGAGTTATGCGCTGCTCCTCTTTATTTACCAGTCAAATGACAGTGATCCTTTACTTTGTCACTCCCTAAGCTTTTTTCACAAATATGACAATTTGTTGCGAGATTATGTGAAGTTATCTCAACATTAGAAAGTGCCGTCATGGTTTGATGTTTAGATAAGTTGTCCGTGAAAATTTCTTTACTGTACTTAATTAAATTGTCAATATATACGTTGGGAGCATCTTCACCAAAATTAATATTAAATTTGTCTAAATTAATATCAAAACTACACTTAATGTAATAACTAAAGGCACACGCTACGTGTTTTTGAATATTACCATACTCATCACTGCCATCAATTTTCTCCAAGTAAGCCTCAAAATCTGCATATATGACGAATGGTACATCTAATTGTTTATGGTAGTTTTTAACCTGTAACACACATTCGTCCGCCTTCGGCATTTTTGAGACGACTTTCTTACAACCTTCTTCATGATCTTTCATAATTTTCGCATTTGAAGAGTATTGAAGACATGCGTTGCAAAGATATATCCGTCCCTTATGAGAAGTTAAGCTACTTGTTATTAGCCTAAAATATGTATACAATAAACAAAATTAATATTTTGAATTAAAATTTTGTAATTTATATATCTTACTTTGAAATATCTGTTATTAATACATAATGGGACCATTCATCATCCGTTAAAAAAAGTAGATTTATAAGATGAGCTTTCATTTCACTGGTAAGGTAATATGGCCCCACAATTTGACTTCCCTCACAACCAAATACATTAATACTTATATTTGAATTCATTTGCTCAAATATCTTAATATCCTTCAATTTTAGAGGGAACTCCAATGTTTGAAAATTGATCAGATCTTTTATTTGTATCTTCTCCTCTAATATATTTACTTCTTTCAGTAAATTTGGATTATTGCCTATAAATGAAGCAATAATACTCCATTTAAAGCAGTAGTCATCATCATTTTGAAAATTAAAAACTCCCTGTTTTTTTTATCCACTGTGGTGTTGGAATATATTTGGCACCTCTCATAAACGATGATTTATTTATAATAATTTTCAAAAATTTTATTTTTAATAGAGACCACCCGCTATCCCTCTCCTGAAATTCGGACATTTTTGTACATATATTAAAAAATTGATTTTTAAGGGAGTCCTCCTTAAAGTCAGGAATTGCATTTTAGATCTGTGCGTAATAGACCAAATGTATATATCTTCATTTTTTATTTGTATGTATTCGCATTCCAGCTCTAGATTGTACTTTAGAGTTACGTGTTTTTTCAGACTTCCATTGAGAATTTTTAAAAGATCCACAAGAATTCCATTGAAAAACTCTTGTGGATGTAGAATCTCCTCCTTTTGATTTTCATAGAGGTATGTGACGATACTATCCTTAAATGCCCTTTTCACACATATAAGGTTTTTTAAATTGGACATTTCAATCACCTGTTCTCCACTATTACATCTCAGAGATGTAGTAGCATGCGACTTTTCATGCTCCCTTAGATGATTTACTTTGGAGAAAAATTTAAAGCATTCACGGCAGTGATGGTCTTCATGAGTGTCGAGCATATCCTTTTCCTCGAAAACCGATTTACAGAATTTGCAGTTGAACGATGCCATGTTATATTATATAAGTTTAATTTTTTTTTTAATAAATGTTTACACACTTTGAAAGTAGTCTATAGTCTAATAAAATAAATATTCAAAGTTAATTTTTAAACTTTAAAAATGCATACGATTGCATTTTTTACCCTATTGAACGGGTAGGCAGAATTTTTGCTGCTTTAAATAAAAAGCAAAATGCTCCCTCTGTGGTATATGGAATGGGGAGGCAGAATTTTGCTGCTTTAAATAAAAAGCAAAATGCTCCGTCTGTGGAATATAGATATAGAATATAGAATGGGGAGGCAGAATTTTTGCTGCCTCCCCATTTTCCTACTACTAGGGTTATATCACATTTGAAACTTATCTAAAAAATCCAAATACGATTTTGGTACTTTTCGAAATTCGGACGTTTAAGGGGTAAAAAGCGTAACTATTTTTGGTACTTTATTTATAAAACATTTTTTTTTATTTATTGACATAAACGTATTAAATTATGGGCTCCCACTACAATATTGAAATATTTCATGCTTCAATGGGGAGGAAAAAAGTACCAAAAAGGGGAAATACGGAGTAAAAGGATAAAATCTGTATTTTGGTAACCAATAAACATTAAAATAAAAAATATATCACATTCGTAACTTATCTAAAAAATACAAATTTGATGCGTTTCGAAATTCGAACGTTAAAGGGGTGAAAATCGTACCTAATTGTGTTATTTTTTTCAAAACATTTTTCTTCATCTACCTATCTATATATATAAAATTGTAACGTTACTGACTGACTGACTGACTGACTGACTGATTCATCATCGCACAGCCTAAACGCCTGAAGCTAAAAACTTGAAATTTGGACCAGGGGTTGGTCTCTCCCCAAATCGATCCACTAAGACGGGATTTTTGGAAATTCGAATGTTTAGGGGGTAAAAAAGGGCAAAAACGGGTAAATTCGGTAACCTTATATCTCTAAAACTAAAAGAGATACAAAAAAAATGTAATACTTATCGTTGTTCTTTAGAAAAATAAGCGGACAGGTGTCTGGTACTTTTTGGAAATTCCGCCCTTTAACGGAGTAAACGGGTAAAACCTGTATTTTGGTACTTTTTTGTCACCCCATCTATCTTTTAAACCCATAAACATAGAAATAAGGGTTATATCACATTTGAAACTTATCTAAAAAATCCAAATACAAATTTGGTACTTTTCGAAATTCGGACGTTTAGGGGGTAAAACCCGTTACTATTTTTGGTACTTTTTTACAAAACATTTTTTTTATTCATTGACAATATTGAAATTTTTTATGCTTCAATGGGGAGAAAAAAGTACCAAAAAGGGGAAATAAGGGAAATTTCATTTCTTAGTTTAGGTTTTTGGTTCCACAACTGACAATATTTTTAATTATCGTTAATATTGGACCTTGAAACATAAACTTCAACATGCAATGTCCTGAGTGGATAAGAACCTCTGAGGGTACTTTTTGGTATTTTTTGATCTTCAACTGGTACTTTTTTAATTTCCGTTAGTATTAGACCTAGAAACATAAAACTAAACATGCAAAGCCCTGAGTGAATAAGAATTTGTTAGAGGGATCTTTTTGGTACTTTTTCATTCTTTAACTGGTACTTTTTTAATTTTCGTTGAGGCAGGCCTCTCGCCAAATCGATCACGCTGACCTCATATCTGCTAAGCTAAAGGAGATACAAAAAAATTTAATACTTATTGTTGTTCAATAGAAAAAAAGGCGGTAAAAACGGAAATTCGCTAACCTCATATCTGCTAAACTAAAAGAGATACAAAAAAATTGAATACCTATTATTGTTCATTAAAAATAAGCGGACAGGTGTCTAGCACTTTTTTGAAATAAGGAGTAAACGGATAAAACCTGTATTTTAATAAATAAAAAATATATCACATTCGTAACTTATCTAAAAAATACAAATACAAATTTGATGCGTTTCGAAATTCGAACGTTTAAGTGGTGAAAATCGTACCTAATTCTGTTATTTTTTTCAAAACATTTTTCTTCATCTACCTATATAATATAAAATTGTAAAGTTACTGCCTGATTCACCATCGCACGACCTAAACGCCTGAACTAAAATGCTGAAATTTGCCCGGGAGGTTGGCCTCTCGCGAAATCGATTACCTATGATGGGAGTTTTGGAAATTGTTATGGTTATAGGGTAAAAAAGGTTAAAACGGGAAATTCTCTAACCTGATGTTCATTAAAATAATAAGCGGTTAGGTTTGGTGGTACTTTTTTGAAATTAGACCCTTTTGTGGAGTAAACCTGTATTTTAAACTTTTTTGCCACGGCATCTATCTATTAAACCAATAAACATTGAAATAAAAAAATATCACATTCGTAACGTATCTAAAAAATACAAATAAAAATTTTCAAAATATGTACGTTTAGACGTACAAATCGTCCCTTTACAAAGTAGCAGGTTTAAACCTAAAAACATAAACTTTGGCGTAAAAATATGCCCACATAAGAAAAAGGGGCGCTAACGAAGTAGCGGGTTAAATGCTAGTTCATTAATAATATTTTTATGTAAAAAAAGTGCTCTTTCTTTGGGAGTTATAAAAACAAATAAGAGAAAACAGAGAGAAGCTATGTATATATGATTAGGACAAAATAGAAATCGGACTGACAGAAAAAAGTAAAATTAACAAAAATAGGTTTTTTTTCTTATTTCTTATAATCAAAATCAAATTACATACTCACAAAATCATTAATGGTTTAATTGTTCCAATTCACGATGTCTCTTTGATGTTGGGCCCAGCATTCAGGAGTACATAATGTTGTTGTTTTATCACTGCTCAATGTGAAATTGTACATAATAAAAAAAAATTGATTTTGTAATTAGTATTTAAATAAAAAAAAAAAATAATAAAAAAACCATATTTTAAATCTTTTGCTTGGAACTTTCCAATATGTTTGCCTTGTTTATCTTCAATTTTATACAAGCTATTGCCAATCTTTTTAATAATTCGACATTTTATATATTTTGGTAAAAACTTCCGGTTTATGTGTTTTGTCATATCGCTTAGTACATGGTTTTTTCTATATACCGTTTCACCACTTTTAAATTCGATATCCCGACTTCTAAAGTTATACGTTTTTGCTGCTCTAATATGCGCTGTGTTCAAATGTTCACGTATGTTTTCGTTTATTTTAACCAATTTATCTGCATGATCTATTATATTAAGGTCTTCGCTAGTTTTGCAATTAAGACGATCTAGAATTTTGTAAGTTGATCCATGTTGAATCATGTTTTGACCGAACACGGCGAAATAGGGAGAGCACTGAGTGGTGGTATAGAAATCACTCCTTAATACACTCAAAATTTGTGGTATACATTTATCCCAATTTTTATGATCCTTTTGGTTCTGTAAAAAAATCTTATTTTCGTTATAATTTCCCGATTAGCGCGTTCAGATGCATTTGATTTGAGGTGCATAGAACCCTGCTGTGATATGTTTAATTTCATATAATTTAAAAAACTCTTTCATCTCTTTTGAGATAAATTGTTTACCATTATCACTATGGATGCAACGTGGAACTCCAAAGGTAGGAAATATCTCTGACTGAAAAAAATAAAATTACATTCGAAGATGTTGCTGATTTCATGGGCTTTAAGAAAACAAATTTGCTAAAATGATCAAGACAATTGACTTTAGAAAAGGGATATGGACCAAGAAAGTCGCAGTATAGTCTCTCAAATGGCCTGTAAAAAAAATTGGCTACCCATTACCGGTCTATTATTCTGATTTGAACACTTAATGCGTTTGCAAACATCGCAGTTTTAAACGAATGACTTAATGTCATTTACCACAGAGGGCCAAAAGTATTTGGAGCGTACACGTGACAAAGGTTTATAAAAGCCACAATGAAAAGAAGAATCAGAATTATGATACAATTGTATGATATTTTGTGTAAGAGTTTTCGGCAACCATATTCTCCAAAGGTCATCTTCTTCGTCATCAAAGCGGCCCATCTGCCGCTGAGGTCTTTCTGAGACATAAGCCACTTCAGCGAAGAGTGGTCTGTGATTATGCGGAAAGGAAGCCCTTCTACGTAAGGTCTAAGCCTATTGACGCGTACTTTATCTGCTAGGCATTTAAGCTCTGTAACCGTATAATTTTTCTGGGCTTTATTTAGTTTTTGCGAAACGTAAGCTATAGGTTGTTCTCTGCCCTCTTCATCCTTTTGGAATAGAACTCCGCGGACTCCTATCTTTGATGCGTCGCATTGTATGACGAATTGTTTACTAAAGTCTGGCTGTGCCAAAACTGGGGCATCTTTAAGTTTATCAAATGATAATTTGGCGGTTTCGGTTAAACTAAAAGCTCTATCAGATTTGTTTAAGCAATCCGTTAAAGGGCCAGCTATATCTGCAAAATTGGTAATAAAGCTGCTGTACCAATTTGCCATTTGGCAACGGAAAGTTTCTGATTGCGTCAACTTTTCCCGGATCTACTTTTAAGCATCCATTGCCAACAATGTAGCCCAAATACCGGATTTGTTTCTGGCAAAATTTGCTCTTAGCTACATTAACGGTAAGCTTGGCTCTCTTAAGGCAGGATGCAACCTCGGATAAAAGTTCAATACATGAATTGAAGTCTGAGCTGCAGACCAATAAGTCATCTAGATAGATAAAAACGTTCTCTCTCAAACGTGAAGGTATCACCTTATCCATCAGGCGACTCATCGCCTGAGGACCATTACAAAGCCCGAACGGCATAAATTTGTAATGGTACAATGGCTTTCCGGGAATAGCGAAAGCCGTTTTCTCTTTTGAAGACTTAGATAAAGGGATTTGTAAAAATCCGTCCTTAAGGTCAATACCGCTTATAAAACATGTGTCTTTAAGCCTACTCAGTAAACCAATAATATGAGGTAGGGGATATGAGTATTTCTTAGTGACTGCGTTAAGCCTTCTAGAATCTATGCAGAGTCTGACCTTTCCAGGTTTTCTAACTAGTACTGCGGGTGAGCACCAGGGAGAGTTCGATTCATCGATGACACCCATACTAAGTAATCTCTCAATTTCTTTGTAAGCCTCCTCTTGTCTCAGCGGAGATAACGGGTAATGTTTACATTTTATTGGGGTTGAGTCCCCAGTATCGATATGATGCTCTACTAAGTCCGTGCAACCTAAACCTAAAATCTCAAACGAAGGAAATTCTAAAATAGTTTTCTCTAAAATTTATTTAACCTTGGGTGAAAGCTCGTGAAAATTACTATTTGAATCCGAGTCACACATAAGTTCGTTTATTTTCAGTGGTAAAGGTGGAATTATATTAGGGGCTAAGGCGAAATCACACCAAAAATTTACATCGAAATAAGCCGATAGACTTAACGAAGGTACCAAATAAAAAACAATATCCTTTTCAACATCTTTAAAGAGTACCGGCAGTGTGCAAAAACCGGTAACATTTTGTTTGGCCCCATTAGCCGTTCGAATTCTAGAATCTAGAGGTCTGTATGAAATGTTAAGTTTTTCTAAGAAGGTAATACAATCCTTGCCTAAAATCGACACATTGGCACCAGAATCTAGCAGACCTATTATTGATTCGCCCATTATTTTAACTTTGGCAAATGGTCTGTCGTCAGAGCCAGTAATAACTGAAGATTCCAGTAATTTATGAAAATGTCGAAGCTTTTTGTGTCGCAATCTACATTTTATTATCTTGAGTTTTGGCTTTGCATTACTTTGCTTTGCATCACTTTTATCGTAGGTATCAATTATTCGTTCAGTCTGGGTAAAAATGCTTCTTGTTAATGATTCATTTGGTTTTGTACTAGCAGGTATTTTTTTAAATGGTTCAACGTTTTTTGTTTTCGAAACCCTAATAGAGTTATAGTAAACCTCGGGGTTTAAGGGGGTTGACCGGTCGCCTGTTCGCCCACTTTTCGATTTCCCTGGAATGAACTCGTATGATTGTTGGGGCAATTAGGTGTTAATACGTCCTTATTACCGCATTTGAAACAAAATGGTCCCTTGATTTCTTGAGAACAATAAATATATGAATGCCCAAGTAATAACCAATTCCAGCACTGACTGCCAGAATAGTCATATCAAATTTTTCTACCGGCAATATGAATTGCATGTATCTGCGGGTGTAAAATATCAGTATCCTCAGCTTCAGGTAGGGAACAATGAATTTCACTAACGTTTCTAACATTTGTGGAATTGGGAGTTTGGAATTTCGTTTCCCTTACAACTTTCTCCGCCCTTCGAGCCGTATCTCTAAAATGATTTAAATTACGCGTTTCAGCATTAAATAATAGAAATCTAAGGTTTGCACTTAAATTTTTTTTATAATGTCAATAATGGTAGCGTCAGCTAGTAGAGTTTGGAGACGTAAATTCATCGACAAAATAGCGGTGTGAAAATCGTCATAACTTTCCTTAAATTGTTGTTTACGCGAAGACATTTTCAAGAGAATATCATGATCAGATTCAAAATTTTCAAACTCTTTCATAAGAGCATGACGTAAAACTGGGAATGTTACGTTTCGGATTTGCTTGGTGAACAGCCAATACCATTCTTCAGCCTTGCCCTTTAATAGGACATGAAAGTTGGATAACAGATAATCATCAGGCCATCTGGATCTGGCACAAAGCGTTTCCACTTTAAACAAAAAATCAGATACCGATCCAGAACCGTCGTAGGATATCTTCCATTTTTCGAGTTTCACATTTGCATCGCCCATAGCGGAAATTCTACTATGTGTTTCTGCAGGTAGACTACCACCCAAAAATGCCGTGTTACTTCCACTAAAATTTGGACCTAATTCAGGCTGTCTATTAGAAGTAGGAACATTACCTATTTAAGCATTAGATGCTCTTATTGAGGTTAATTCCCTTCGAAACTCCTCTTGAGTATTTCTCATAGATTGCTGCATTAAGGTTATTAATGAGTCAAATGAGGATGTAGTAGCAGGGTTAACGATTGGATTGGGAACTAAATGCACTTGGTTCTGAGCAGCAAATATTTCGAATTGTGGGTTTATGTCAGGATTTATTACTCTTTAACCAATGGATCATTGATTTGTGACTGAAAGGCCGAGTTTTGATTGCTAAGGAGTTGAATATCCTGAAACAATGAAGAGGACGGTTGACTATTTGAGCTCTGAGTTCTATAAACGTTTTGAGGAGCACTTGGTCTGCTGATAGGGGAATGCACAACATTAGGTTTAGGACTGCTAGTGTTGCTCTGCATGTCAATAAATAAATTATTTCGAGACGCAAAGCCTCGGCCCTTACCAATCGAACTATTTCTACTACCTCGTGAAGAGTTTCGAGTTTCCATGACGAATAAAAATATTTATATAAAAATAAATTTTAAACTAATATCGTACGAAAGCAAAATTCTAAAAACATTAAAAAAATATATTTGATAAAAATATTAAAAAAAAAAGCAGTAACAATAAAATTAAACTCAGATACTTCGGAAAAAACAATTAAATATAAAAATAAAAAAAAAAAATAAAAATTATATAGTGAACGTTGATAAAGAGGGGGGGAAATACACACTTATGCGAAAAAGTCTAATATTTCGTTTTATAAAATATGTATGTATGTATAAAATTATACCTTTTTGTTTTGTTTTGAACTATGTTCATATAATAATGGGAAGAATATACCTTAACAAAATATAACTCATATAATAAAATTGGTCATTTCCTAAGCACAGAAGTGTCTCGAATAAATTTAATTAAGAAGTTAAATTCCAGATCCACTTCTGCAAAAATAAATTTTATATTGTATAAAATTTTCCTATCGGCAACATAAAGAAATTTCAATATTAATTTATAAAATGAACTTGATGGGCACAGGAACAGAAAATGTCTTTGCAACCATTTTACACTACTTAGACCAACATTTATTAATATTTCAGAACTAGGACTCCTAAATGCAAGAAAATACAATATATATAGGCTTTGTATACTTTAATTCCCTATAGCGCATTAAGATTCAGAACTATTATGTTCGCAAGAAATTCTAAGACTTCTATAAATAAATAAAGCACATAGTGATGGAAACTAACGGTTGCAATTTTTTTTTTCTGTTTTCTTTGCCAAAACATTCTCAGCCTATTGATTGTAGCATACAAGAAAAACCAAAATGTTCAAAATTAATATATTTCCATCTTTTAAAATCAACAAGTTATGTGATTACATCTCAATTTCCATTTCGAATTGACAGTGCTTTGGCCTTTAGATGCTACGAAACGATGAAAAAATAAAATTCAAGTGAATTTCGTATTTCTGACCTTGCAACGTCCTTTCCGTTGGGCGCCATATATTTTACGCGCGGCTAATATCTATTAATAATAAAAATTAGATCTTAATTGCTTGTCTTACCGAAGATTTTAAACAATGGTTAAGGGCATGAACAAGATATTCCCGCTAGCTCTTTAGTAGAATTAGTTCTTAACCCGAATTCCAATCGCGTAATCATATAAAAATACATATTTCATGCCAAATGAAATACCAGAATATGTAATAAAATTATAAGAAAATCGACCCTAAAAGAAAAAATATATAAAAAGAACATACACGAATTTGTGGCTGGTTGACTCGCCATATGATACAATTATCCCACCCAATTAATAAACACCTTGACAGAAAGATTACCTCTATTATAAATCTGTCCCAAAAAATATGACCTTTTCTTAATTGTAGTTACATTTTGCTTTGGCTATCCTTCCCATTTAAAAAAAGAAATTAGTGTTCCATTTTACAACAACAGTTCATTCATAATTTTATTCCAGAAAAATAATGTAAGAAATATGAAATGTAAACAAAACTAAACAAAAATTACAAGTAGTATTTACTCTTATATTCATTAATAATATTTTTATGTAAAAAAAAGTGTTCTTTCTTAGGGAGTTATAAAAACAAGTAAGAGAAAACATAGACAAGCTATGTATATATGATTGGGACAAAATAGAAATCGGACTGACAGACAAAAGTTAAATTAGCAATAAGAGGTTTTTTTCTTATTTTTTATAATCAAAATCAAATTACATACTCACAAAATCATTGATGATTTAGTTGTTCCAATTCACAATGTCTCTTTGATGTTGGGCCCAGCATTCAGGAGTACATACTTTTGTTGTTTTATCGCTGCTCAATGTGATATTGTACATAATAAAAAAAATTGATTTTGCAATTAGTATTTAAATAAGAAAAATAATAAAAAAACCATATAAGTAAGTATATTAAAAGGAATAAAAAGGATTCACGAAAAAGATACTTAAATGCACTAAGGGAAAATATTCGTTTAATTAAATATTAATAGTAGTAGTTATATTTAAAAAAAAATCAGAATTGGGAAAAACTCGTATAAATTAAGTATTTAAAAAAAATCAAAAAATTAAATTGAATTATTTAAATTGCATATTTGGTTTCATAGTAAGGAAAATTAAATATAGTCTATGTTAACGATTTTTTTCTTCTTTTTTGTGCAAAAATTTTATAATTGCATAATAATAAGAATTTATATATAAGGTTTTCTTCTTCCTTTTTTTTATTATCGGGAAATGATTAGGGATTATTCTTTCATACGAAAGTAGGAGCAATATTTTAATTTTTATATGTATATAAATTTGAGGAAGTTGTTAATTAAGTTTCGATACTTTTAGTTATACCGGTGTTAATTTATTAATTTGTATTAAAAGTGTGCAATATAATTTTAAGATTTTAGCAACTAATTTTATAAATCGATTTGAAAACTTTATCAAAAAAAATATTGTATATTTAAACTTAAACTGCCGTATTCATAAAAAATCAAATAGATTTCAAACGTATTTTAAAACAAAATTACCATACAAATTTTTCTTAAAACAGATTTCATATCTATTTTAGTTTTTTATGAATACGGCAGAAAATCTTAAAAAGTTTATTTAATTAATAGGTTACTATAGAATTAAGGCAGTTTAAGGTAATTTTTTTTTTTTTTAATCCTAAAACATTTTGATATTCAGAATATTCGACTTATGTTTATGCATACATATATATAATTATATCATAATACTTAGCACGATGTCTATACAATTTTCTGTGGAGGTTAGAGACGAACTCATATTCTGCGGATATTCTTGGCTCCAGAAATTCTTTGAAAAAAAATCCTACACAGGTTTCATATCCCTTTTTGTGGACTTTGCAAAATGGAGATTATTCTATGTGCAGCAGTTCCAGCTTATATGATCGACTCAAGAGTGCTTCTTCCTCGCAAGGTTCGATCTTGGGGAAGCCCTTTCTTCTTTTTTAGGCCACGTTGAAAACAATACCACAATTAGGCCGTATTTTTAAGAACCATGTGCGAATGACTTCAGAAAAAAAAACAGTCTTCACTCAATAATTTAACATCAATTGAAATATTTTGTATAAACTTTACTAAAATGTCCACGTGGACAATTTATGTAATTATTTAGCACCTTTGCCGATTTGAATAATTAACACCTCTTACATTGACCACTTCCAAGTAAAGAATAAATTTTTGTGATTCAAGAAAATGGGTAACTACAAAATTGCGAGATTGATTTTATTGAATGTGCAATTACATGATAATATATAATATACTCAACTTAATAAATTTATTGTAAAGTGAGAGACAATGCAGGTTGCAATACAAACGTTGAATATCTATCATACTAGAAGTTTAAATAATTATAAGGGAAGGGAACCCTAGTAAAATAGATATTACTAAATCAATTTTGGTAATTGTTTGACACAATATGACAAAAAAACAAGTTTAGTTTAATAAAAAAATCGTTACATCTTCCATTTATTATCGTTGTATTTAAGTATGTCAAAATGTAAGTCATTGATTCGTAATTTACCTTTGTATTAATGGCACGACCAATTGGTATGGATGATTTTTCTTTGCCATTATGCAAAAGAAGAGCCTTAAACTGTAGTTAGAACCATCAGTAAATAATCTCCATTCAGTTTTATCATATGGCTGGTTAATTTTTGTAAATAAACCATCAAAATTAGTACAGTATAGAATAGAAAGTTTCTTTTCAAAATATGCAGCCAATTCCGAGCTTCTATCTCTATAGATTGTAACTTTTGTCGCAACTGCAAGATGTTTCCACTGCTGCATGCGTGAAGCTAGTAATTCTGCGTCTTGCTTCGTTATATGTAAGTCCCGAATTTGATCATTCAGCTCAGCTTGATTTACTAAATGGCGTTCTTCATCAGCCTCATACAAACTATCACAGCTGGTGAAAGATATTTCGGTCTCTCTGCTCGTAGCACTGGAAATGACTGATAATGAAGCATTTGGCGGACTTTGAACTGGTTTGGAAACCGATAGGACATTCGCGTAAGTAATATTTTTTCGATTTTTCATATTGAATCCAGCAACTTTTGTTAAACAGAAATAATAATTGGTTTGGTGGTTACTTGACTCTCTCCAAAGTACTGGAAGAGAAACATCGAAATACATCTTCTTGCCATTTGACCACTTTTATAAAACAGTTCTCCAACTATTGCAAAATATTGTCGGGGTACACGGTTTGTCCAAGTTTCTGCCAGCAAAACCAAAATAATGTAAACATGGATATTTGAATGATTCTGATATTGCATATCCTTTTTTCCCAATCAAATATTCACCACACACAAAGCAAAAATATCTCGAATCATTAACACACGATATGAAGATTTAGAATGAATGGGGACCCTTGTCAATAAATAATTGTGAAATTGTAGTGTAATTGTATTGACTGTTTTACAGTATTGCCAGCATGCGATAAAAAATTAAAAAGACGTGATAGCCCAATTTAGCGCACCCTGATAAGTTAAAAAACATGCTTCGTTTTTGCAGTAAATTTTTTTTTTACAAATTTGCAGACCAGTGCTATTATCGCTTCCCAGATGTACCAATTTTAAAATTTTATTCATGTGGGAGATGCCACGCCTACAATTACATGTCCGTCTATTTTTTTAACCCAAATGTTCGTGTGTACGCCAAAGTTGATCTTACTTAATTTGGTGACTATAATTGTATTAGTTTCCGAGATAAACAGGTGTCCAAACTCGGTTTGGACCATAACAACAAAACAAGACTTGAAAATCATTTATGTATTTTATTATAAAATTTAAATATAATTATACGTTACGAAAATAGTTACATGGCATATACATTTTTATAACATTACTTAAACGTGAACTGTTGTATTTAAAAGTACTTGTGGAAATGTTAAGTGTAAACCGTTGCTACAAAGATGCATATTGCAATTTATTGAATTTTTATTGCTAAGGTTAGAAGGTACTTAATACTGAAGTTTTAACTTACTTCTTTTCTGATCGTTGAATTAGTAACTTACTTGAATTACTCTAAAACCTCAAACTGTATTTTTACTCGGGAAACTTGTAATTTTTAAAGTCTAAAAATAGCTAGTGTCCATTTGAGTTTACATGCATAACATAACCTAATTATAATTTAAAATTGTAACCAAGCAATCTAAAGGTGCGCATAAGCCCTCAACCCAAAATAAACATTGAATTTCTCTAATTTATTTGGTTTCTTTTCTTTTATCAAATACGCAACCCAAATAATTATAATTGCTTGGATCAATTATAATTATACAACGCATCTCTTTTAGACCACGATTGAGTGCATGGTAAATCAACCCTTAACCTTAACCCACAGAGAAGCGTTGTTACAGAAGTTTGCGTGGTTTCCCTTGATACCACAGATCTATCTCCAAATTATCTGCCCACACAATCGAGCAGTTTAATCTCTCTCTATAAATCAACCAATCAAACTTCTTCATGGTCCATTGAGTGAGAGAACTAGATAACTAGGTCAACTCAATTAAAGGAGACAGCCAAAGAACAAAAATAAACCAACGTCATTACAAGTTCAATCGTCAACAAAAACATACAACACGAACAACAAAAGTGCATAAAAAAGGAAAAAATAAAAAATTGTGATAAATTAAATTTTTTAAATATTCAAACATGGTATGTAGATAGTTATGTGGGAAAAATTCGTATTTTCTATTGCGAAAATTCCAGTTTAAAATATAAAAAAAAAGGAAGAAATCCGGATCAAAAAAGTATTTTTCGTCAGTTTTTGTACTTTAAAAGATGTTAAAAAAAAGAACACATTTTTATATATAGGTATATCAAAATTTCTATTTCAACATAGTCTCGGTAAAACCTATTTAATCAGTTCAATTAGGAAATATTAAAAAGAAAAAAAAGAGAGAAACCCCTGAAAATTTCTAACAAATTCCAAACCAAATCGCCATTGTTTAAATATTAAAAAAACGCGGTAATCAAAACCAAAAACAAAATTTTGTCGTGACCAATAAATATAATTTGTGTAAAGTAATCGCCATTTAAGTAGAATAATTTTCATAGGTTGTGCTCTAAAAGAAAAACGATTGGGAAAAAAATCGCCACCTTTTTTACAAAAAAATTTACATAGTAAAATAGATAAAAAGTTCAACGTCCTTTAATCGTCAAAGTTGAAAACTCTGTGTATACAATACATTTTCTGAAAATATCGCCATTTTTCTAACGAAAAATATCAAAAGAAAGTTTAAGTATTTATGCCTAAAATAAAAGAAAAGGAAAAAATTTAAATACCGGAAGTTCATATAAAAGGAAATTCTATTGGTGAGTGCAAGAAATAATTTGTGTAATAAACTAAATTTTTTAGTTAATGAGATAACAAAAACCAATTTAACAACGTAGGAAAAAATTTCTGCAACCAACTAAAAAGGAAAAAAATATTTAAACCTAATACTTAAAAAAAAAAAAAAGACAGAAAAGGGAAAATCCCGTTAGTTTAGAGTTTGCAGTCTACCTTATAAATATCGTGAAAAGAAAAACAGCTAAATATGTTAAATTCGTGTTGTATGCTCTGGAAGTATGGTTACAAAGTAAATTTGATATTAATTACATACATACAGTGTTTAAAAAACTGCAATAACTTTCATTTCTTTTGATTTGACTTCTGCTTGTGCCTCTGAAATCAACAACAGTTACAGTAAAGGCAAAATCACAAAACGAAAAACAAACCGTTGAACGAAACTTTTGCCAGCAGTTTTTTTAAAAATTGTGATTTTGATTTTCTTTTCTTTTGAACAGTTTCGCAATTGAAAGTAAAATCAATCTCTTTGCTTTTGTAAGTCGCAACCAGTCGCAGAAGCAAAAAGTTCTTTGTATTTGCAAATTATAAGTCCCAATCAGGGTTGTCAGATTGATTTTGAACTTTTTCGCCAAATTCAATGTCAAAAATCGCCAAAATCGCCATAGCATTTATTTTTTAGTTTTTGACAAAAATATTTGTATTTTTAGAATAATTAAAAATATTTTTTTATAAATCCCAAAAACAAAATTTTTTCCGTATCGCTAAAATCCGCTTAATTGAATGTAATTAAATAGGGCTGAACTTTACAATATATAAATTTACATAAGCCGTTGTAAAACGTTTACTTTTTATATGTAATGCTGAATTTATCGAATTTGTTATTAAAAACATGTTTTTTTATGTTTAAAATAGACATTTTTTAATTGCCGATTTTTTTTTTTTTTTTTCTTGAAAATATGCCGATTTTTTACCAACACCAAATGTAAAATGTAAAAAAAAAACAGAAGATAAAAGAGAATATTTTTCTGTTAAAAATGTGCGAAACTAAAAGACTGCCTGTTTTTAAGATTTCGACTTCTGACAACTTTCAAAAGCAAAGACACTGCTTGTGATTTTGATTTTTTTAACTTATCAAAAGCAGAAGAAAACTTAGCACACGACTGCCGATTGTTTTCATAAGTTTTAACAGAATCGATGTTTGATTTTAAAAAAGCAGAGAAAAGTAAAAGCATTAAAGAGTTAAAATTTTGCGACTTTTCGACTTTTGACTTAAGTTTTTTAAACACTGCATACATACTTATTACTATACATACAAATTTTTTTTGCTGAAACATAAATTCACATATAAAAAACTAATACAACTATTAGAAAACAAGAAGAAGACAAAAGGAAGATAACAACACGATTAAACAAGAGAAAATTATCTCGGGCTCTCTTAAAACCAAGCGGGCATGTGTTAAACAAAATTAAAACCTCTCTTTAAATAACGTCGTATTGGAAGAGTTAAAGCTTTAAGACTTAAAGCTTTACACCAGAGTTCGCCAAACACATACATTCACATTTTGTGCTTCTCTCAGTTGTTTAATTTTGAGCGTAATTGTGTTTCTCTTATTCCACTGAAAAAAATTTTTGGAACGTTTTTTCCATTAGTCTTACAGGTTATTTGAAAGAGTTGACTTCTTGATATCGCAATTAAAAAATTATATTTTGACGAACTTCAAAATCTTTCAATAACAAAGTTTCAAATTACACTACATAAGTCGTTTTTTATATACATACATATGTATGAAGAATATGTAGTTTTTATTATTTGAAGATAATAAAACTGCATTTTTAATGGTCATAATATCTTGTTTTCTGATATTGAAAATTAATACAAGTAACGTTACAAGTTACCATCTGCCGATGGTGGTTATGTAACATGTAATATGTTAAAGCACATACTACATGGTACTTGCTGCCTTTGGATGCACAGCTGAGTGCAACCAGACGCGTCCACGGGTTGCGGATAGTGGAAACCCCAGTAGATATGCTGGGATGCTACGAATTAAATAAGCAGTCGCGGACAATTCAGCGGTTTCAAGGGGAGAGTCTCGGGAGGTCTCGTTTTGAAGCACCTGTAAATACCCGAGTTGCCAATGATCCTTGGAGCGACGTGGCGAGTAATTGGCGCCATTTAAAAGCCAATCCCAACAACCAGATGGGAGAATATAAAGCATGTCTGGATGCTTCAACCGGCAATCCCGATACCAGAATCGGATGCGATCGGCTAACCACCGGTTCATCTTAAACTCTCATGATTACAGAAACCAACGGCCCTTTGTTCCAACTTGGAACCATAGGAATCAATATATATATATATACGTTAAAGTTGATACAAAAAATACTTAGTTTTGAGTCTTAATACTTTCGTTACGAGTAACAAAATAAAGTAATTTCGGCAGAGAACTACCTTTTTTGGTAATAAAAATTTTCGTTAGGGAAATTATACTGAAAACAAAAAAAATATTGGTGTTTTTATTGGTGCTTTAATGTAAACTCTCAAACAAAATTATTATTTTTATTACAACATCAGTCAGTAAAAGAGCATTCTCCCATTCTATATAGAACATTTTGTTAAGTGTTGTCTAGTAATAAGAGAAATAAAAATATAAATTATCTTCTTTTGCTCTTTTCATTAGTGTTAGAGCATTCGCACATGTGCGGTGTTTTAACGGTCTCTGGTTTAAAGTAAATTATCTCTTATAACCGCAGAGATAATTTAACTCAGTTTGGCAATCTCTTTTAATCTGTTTTAAAGAAAAAATTATACAGTCCATTATATTGAAAGAACAAAACAAAAGCTAAATAAAAATCAGTTTTTTTTTTGTCTCGTTTACACTCCGAGTTACCATTTCGTTATTTTACCAGTACATTTTTGCAAATCTAAATTTATGGATTCCATATAAAATATATATATATATATATATATAATTTACTTCATTCTTTATGCGTTTATAAAAATAAAAATTAAAATTTAAATAAAAATTTAATTGACTTATAATACCAATGATTAGAACCTAATAGTTTTTTAATAATTAGGACACTTAATGAAACCACTAAACACTCTTATAGTAAACAGTTTACCCTAGTAAAGCATACGTATAGCCAAAAGTGGCATTATTTGTCATTAACGCATTCAAGCTAAATTCTTGGCAATACATATGAAATTACAAATTTAGTTTTTTTATACACTCGTTAAAAAAGCTAAATTGTCTAAACATAAGGGAAAAAGTTGTTGGCCACAAGTGAAAAGTACCCTATTCTCTGGAAGAAACCTTTGGTATTAATTACTAATGTAATTTTAAAATCTACAGTTAATTTAATGCGAATCACAAATTTGCATTAGTTCAAATCCCTAATTTTTTGAAGTATTTATTCTTCAAAAAATATCCCATAACCCTATATGTTATCAGCATTTATGGTTATATATTAACCTCTAAAATACTCATCAAGACACTCAAGTCTTACGCTATACTCATAAATAGCGCGCAAAGTTTGCTATACTGTTGAATAGCACCGCAACACTTATAAGTAGTACCCGCCTCATAGGATTTGGGATCGAATTAGTTCACTAAACATTGTAATTTCTAAAGGTTAATGTAAAGAACGCAATTTCACGATATTCAAAGCGTAAACAATGGTAACGAGCCTCGTGCTGATTTGGAAGTTGTTCAAATAAAAATTCAAGAATACTGCTTAGTTTACTAGACATCAATGCTCTAGCCCTAGTAAGGCTTATTATCGAAATTCTCTAAAATATTACAAATTCGAACACATTTTTTCTAGATAGTCAAATCTAGTCCTGTTAATGAATAGGCCCGAAAGTAAACCCGGCAACATTTTATTTTTAAATTACAAATTTTACATTTCTATAAATTCAAAAAAAAAAAATTTTTACATTTCAAAATTAAATTCGCTACCTACCCAAATTGATTGCTACCAAACGTATTAATATTGAAAGAAACTAAAAGCTCTCATACTTCTTCATATACTTCGACATATAAATATTACAATCTTGTTCATCGGAAATCTTTTTACAAAATGAAATTAAAATTTCAAGAAAATTAATAATTACCCTCTACTCATTTGTCTAGACGCAAGATGGCTAAAAGTAGAAAAGTCATATGAGAAAATAATGCTAGCCTCTGACAATGAAATACGGCCCGAATTTAAAGAAGCGGCTAAAACTAATTTTGATGCGTGCATTGATGCGTACTATCACTGCACTTCGCAGATAATTGATTTGATAAAAGCAGTCAGGGTGGATGCGTCTCATGCTACGGGGCTAGAGCCAACATCACGCTTTCAATGTCACCACAGGCTGTTGCCCAACATTTTACGCAAGAGAACTCCAATATGTGCATCAAAGTACCGCCTTGTGATACAGAAATCTTTGAAGGCAGTTATGAGCAGTGGCCATCGTTTCGGGACATGTTCACTGCCGTGTATGTCAACCACTCGAAACTTTCCCCAGTCACGAAACTTTATCACCTGCGAAACAAAACTAGGGGTGAGGCAGGTGCGATTGTTAAAAGATATCCCCTATCTCATGGCAATTTCGAGCATGCGTGGGATGCCTTTAAAACTCGTTACGAAAATAAAAGAGTTCTCGTTGATAATCAGTTAAAAATCTTTTTCGACATTCCACCGGCGACAAATGAGAATAGTGAATCCATTAGAAGAATTCAGTCTTCTGTAAGTGATTCCCTAGCAACTCTAGGATCCCATTCTCATTCACCTAATATCTACCAAACTCCCTAACATTCCACTCTCACTATGGGAACAATCGCTCGCCTCTCCGCGTGAGCTTCCTAAATGGTCTCAATTATCCCAATTTCTAATAGAT
Source organism: Pollenia amentaria (assembly GCA_943735925.1). Lineage (NCBI taxonomy): Eukaryota > Metazoa > Arthropoda > Insecta > Diptera > Polleniidae > Pollenia > Pollenia amentaria. The sequence continues at coordinate 101,342,112 of OX031007.1, forward strand.
AGATACGAAGCTGTGGAACGAATCACTAGTATCAAAACAACGAAAAATGCTTTAAGCCTTACAAATAAACCTCAAACGAAAATACAAACTTATGCTTCTCAAGAATTCTTAGCCCCTGCTTGCAAGTTGTGCAGTGAATCTCACTCTTTAAGGACATGCCCTAAATGTCGAACTTTTACCGTTCAACAAAGAGTAGATTTCGTGTATAAGAACAAATATTGCAACAACTGTTTAGCATCCTCCGATTCAAAAGCAAATTGCAAAAGCAAACACACTTGCTATCATTGCAAAAAGAATCATCATAGTTTATTGCACATGAACATGCAAAGGTCTAATACGCCGCAAAATACAAACTCACGAAGTACAAATGAGTCCGCCATTAGCCCCTAAAAATCAGGTATTTGGTCCCAAAATCAAAATACTGCCGATGATGAACGTCCTCATACGTCATCACAAATTCAAGCAAACTTCTCAGCTAGCCATGAAAATATACTTTTACGTACAGCATTGATAGAAATTAAACACATGGGTGTACTGTTTACAATAAGAGCGCTAATAGACCCTGGTTCGCAAAGAACATTTCTATCGAAAAGGATAAGAAACAGACTCCAACTTCCCTATAATAAGTCTCATTGAAATTGCTGGCATCGGCGGCCAAAAGCAATCGGCCAGCAAAGAATGTGACATTATTTTATATGCTAAAAGGCACAAGACTGAATTATCCGTCAAAGCTATTGTCTTGCCGAAGGTAACTAAAAAGCTCCCAGCGTACACATTTGACATTCCCAAGTCACCCGAATTAGCAAGATTAGATCTAGCAGACCCAACATTTAATAAGTCATCTAAAATTGATTTAATATTGGGCAATGATTATGAACATATGATTAATATCGATGGTATTGAAAAAATTCACCGTCAATGATCCCCAGTTGCTTCTTAAATTACCCAAAGATTTATATGATCAAGATTTTCTTCGATTTCATGAATCGAGCTCCACAAAAACTCTAGGGATCAAGTGGAATGCCCTAACTGACTCTTTCACTTATAGCTTCGATACAATCCCTAAGTCGGAAAAAATCACTAAACGGCAAATACTTTCAGCGGTTGCAAAACTGTTTGACCCAGCTGGATGGCTTGCACCAGTGGTTATTAAAACAAAAATCTTAATGCAACAACTCTGGCTAGAAGGTTTAAAATGGGGTGAAGACGTGTCCACAAAATGTCTGGAAAAATGGAACAATCTTGTCGATGATATCTCATATGTAGAAAGCATTAAAATTCCACGTTGGATACAAGGATACAATTTTAACTATCAGATTCGGTTCAGATCCACGGATTTTCCGATTCGTCCAAAGCAGCATACTGTGCCGCACTTTACGTGAGATGTCAAACTGACTCGAGCACAGTCTTTACAAATTTGTTAATCGCTGAATGTAAAGTTGCTCAGTTTGTCTTCCCTGCCTAGAGCTTAACGGTGCAGTTTTATTAGCAGATTTGGTTAATTATGTAAGTTCGTCGCTTGATTTTCTCGGAAGTGAAATACACATATGGACAGATTCATCTATTGTGTTAGGATGGCTCTCAAAACATCCATCGACATGTGAAACATACATTTCTCGAATTTATAATCTCGTACCCAAAGCCACTTGGTGACATGTTTCCACTCATGATAACCCTGCAGATCTGGGAACTCGAGGTTGTAAACCTTCAGATCTAGCAACAAATACTCTTTGCTGGAGGGGTCCAAGCTGGTTAACTAGGCCGGCAAATGCATGGCCAAATAGAAACCCCCTTACGATAATGCCGAGCAATCAGATTCAAGTTTTTCACAACACAACAGAAAGTTCTGATATTTTGCAAAGGTTCTCTTCATACTCTAGAGGACTTCGAGTAATGTGCTATTTGTTCCGCTTTATTAATCCCATTACCCAAAAAACCACTAATCCATCCACATTTAGCCTTACTCAAAAGGAAATAAATACCGTAAAGATGAAACTCATAATAATATCACAGAAAAAATTTTTCACTGAGGAGTACTCACAAATATCAAATTCTAATCCATTATCCAATAAAAGTCCGTTAAAAACATTACATCCATTCTTGAATACCAATTCGGTATTACGAGTAAATGGACGGTTGTCGCAGTCGTCACTCCCATACAACGAACGCTATTCTATTATTTTGCCAGGCAAATCTCGATTTTGTCATTTATATTTAACCCATTTACATACGTTTCTTTTACACGCAGACTCAAACCTCGAGTCAAAAACATAATTCGAAACTGTAAAGTTTGCATAATTCACAAGCAACAAGCTTGCTCGCAAATAATGGCACCACTTCCTCAGGAAATTTAGCTCTTTTATTAAATCTGCATCAACAGAGACAAATCAAAAATACGCTACACATGGATTTGTATGGAAATTCCTACCTTCTCATGCACCTCACATGGGTGGATTGTGGATAGCTGCAGTAAAAAGCTTCAAATTTCATTTAAAGCGACTCTCTGGCGCTCATAAATTTAAATTTGAGGAATTCTCCACAATTTTAGCAAGAATAGAAGGAGTGCTCTTTCGCGCTCGTTGAAGATAGACGTGTTTTCTAAGCTCGGCATACGGTTTATTTTTTTTTATAAAAACGTGAACAAATAAAGTATACAAAAAAAAAGTAAATAAAAGAAAAGAAAAAAATACATGTATGTACATACATACATAAACATACACATTTTTTATTCTCGGTGTTAATAAACAATAACAAATAAGAAGAGCACAACTGTAAACAGTAAAAAAAAACTCTTATGAGTGCAAACAGTGCAAAAACAATTAAGCATAATGATAGAAATGCATATATCACAGTGAGTGTTAACGAAACAAATGCAGTAATAAAAAAAGAGTCGATGATAGCAAATACCTAACGGCTAAACCTATTACTCGTACACGATCCCTCTCACCTTCTGTTTTTAATAATACGGTTGATACACTAACAAATATAAAACCTTCAAGCATTGCCTCAACGGCAAAAACAATTTTAATAAGTGATAAAAATATTAACCCTCAATCAGGCACAATAGAAAACTCTGTATCACCTTCGGTGTCTAATAATACGGTTGATTTTAATTCAATAAAAAATATAAAACCTGCAAGCGATGCCTCAACGGCAAAAACAATTTTAATAGGTGATAAAAATATTAACCCCCAATCAGGCACAATAGAAAACTCTGTATCACCTTCGGTGTCTAATAATACGGTTGATTCTAATACAATAAAAAATATAAAACCTGCAAGCGGTGCCTCAGTGGCAGAAACGATTTTAACAAGTGATGAAAAGATAACCCCCAAATCAGGCATGATGGAAAACTCAGTATCACAGGTGAAGAGCGGTCAAAAGCCTCAAGTACAAGTTGGAATGGATAGGTACATAACAGTGCTAAAACGGGGTCGCAGCCCAACCTCTTCTGCAGTTGCTTCTGTCCTAAAAGTTTTAAAAGAGGGTACAGCTGATAGAATAAGTTCTCAAAATCGGTTTGCAATTTTGGAAGAGGAATCCTCGGAAGCACAAAACATTACAAAATCTTCTAAGCCACCCCCGATATATCTTAGAGAGCAAAACTCAAGTAATTTAATAAAGAATTTGATCTCGGTAATAGGTGAAAATTCTTTTTATGTAGCTGAAATAAAACGTGGTAGTATAAATGAAACAAAAATACAAGTTAATCGTGAAGATGATTTTCGTTAAGTAATAACTAAATTAGAAGCACTAAAAAAAATCTTTTATACATACCAACTGAAGAGCAGTAAAGATCTTCAGGTAGTGATAAAAGGCATTGATTCATGCGTAGACCCAGGTGAGATAAAAACGTTTTTAGAAGAGAAGGGCTTTTAAATTAAAAATGTAGTTAATATTAAAAATTGAGAAAAAGTCCCCAGCCACTATTTCGAGTGGAGTTAGAACCCGGCGACGTTAAGCTTAACTCATCCCATTTACAGTCTGAAATATATCCTGTATAGGAAAATAACGATAGAGGAGCCGCATAAAAGTAACGGTCCCGTGCAATGTTTAAACTGCCAAGAATTTGGTCACACTAAGGCATACTGCCATTTAAACCTTGTTTGCGTTGTATGTGGAGAATTGCATGGTACAGCTCTTTGCGATAAGTCTAAAAACGACCCAAATGTAAAAAAATGCAGCAACTGTGGTGGTAATCACACTGCCAACTATAGAGGATGCCCTGTATACTCTATCGTCAAGCGCTCGGTTGGACCGAAACCTAATCCACCTCAAATTCAGGAAACACATCAAGATACTACTAATGACATTCAGGTACCTCAGCCTAGTAATAACAGAACATCCTACGCTAACGTCCTTAAATCAAACCATATGCCAATGCAAGGTGATTTGCCAAATAATGATGAGATTTTAAGTCGTTTAGAAAAAACCATGGAAACACTAGTACAAACAGTAACAAACTTTACGAATACAATGGGTAATATGATGCAGGAAATGTTAAGAATGCAATCGATGTTATTGCAAGCTGTACTTAACAAGCCATGAATTGTTTAAAAATTTGTTTTTGGAACGCAAACGGCATTCGCCAACATAAAAATGAACTAGAATATTTTCTTAAAAGTAAACAAATTGATGTAATGATGGTTTCCGAAACTCATTTGACCTCAAGAAATACGTTTAAAATTAATGGTTATATATTATATGATACCAAGGACCCTCGAGATAGAGCTTGTGGAGGTTCTGCTATTTTGATAAAACCCAAATCAAACAATCAAACACTACTTAATGTGTGATCATCGTGAAGATTATCTGCAAGCAACGAACATTTGTGTTGAAGAGCTAAATCGAAACTTTGTACTTCCACCTAGATTTTCAATATCAGAAAGCCAATATTATAAATATTTTAAATCATTAGGATCTTGTTTCCTAGCCGCTGGCGATTACAACGCTAAACATACCTTCTGGGGGTCGCGGCTCATTACACCAAAGGGTCGTGTTTTGTATAATACAATATCTAAAATGGATTTAAATGTGGCCGCGAGTGGACAACCAACTTATTGGCCTACTGATCAGCAAAAAATTCCAGATGTCATCGATTTTGGCGTGGTTAAAAATATCCCCGCAGAAACAATTCACGTTGAAGCTTCTTTAGAATTATCTTCTGATCACACACCTACAACTCTTACCATATCAAACCCTTATAGAATTGTATCTCCGTATGGTTACTTAGTGACGTCAGCCACACAAATAAATTGGTTAAAATATAAAAAATATCTCAGTACCCACTGCACTGAAAATATTCCGCTTAGAACACCGGAGAATGTGAATCTTTCTATTGTAAATTTTGACAATTATCTCAAACTAGCTGTTCAACATTCTAGCATAGCCCGCAAAAATATAAAAAATAGTAAAATATATTCTACTGATGTCGAGCGTCTCTTGACTGAAAAAAGGAGAGTTCGAAGAGAGTGGCAATTGCACAGATCCCCTCAACTTAAAAATTTACTAAAAGAGTGCACAAAAAGGCTAAGAAACTTACTGCAGTCTCAAAAAACGGCTTCTCTGGAAAAATATCTTAAGGAACTTGACGCAACTCCTCAATCTGATTACTCATTATGGCGTGCAGCTAGAAATCTTAAAAGACCAGTTATCACTAAACCGCCATTAAGAAACTTAAATGGAAGTTGGGCACGAAATGACATAGAAAAAGGAAATATTTTCGTTAATCATTTGAAAACCGTATTTACCCCTCATACATCTTTCGATACTGCGGTCGAGTTACCACCTGTTGCTGTTAGATCAGCTGTTCCACTAAGATTTGAAGTAAGAGAAATCGAGAAGGCTATTCATGATTTAAACCCCAAGAAAGCCCGTGGTTTTGATAAGATCAGTAACAAAATGCTTTTGGAGCTACCCAGCATAGCAAAGAAAATTATTCTACAAATTTTTAATGCTATTTTACGCCTTGAATACTACCCACAAGAGTGGAAAGTATCGTTAGTTACCATGATACCTAAACCAGGAAAGGATCCCACAAAAGTTGAGTCATATAGACCTATAAGCTTATTGTCTAATATATCAAAGCTTTTTGAGAAACTTCTAGTGTCTAAATTAACGCCGATTTTAAATGATAACAGATGTATTCCCAATCATCAATTCGGTTTTAGAAGAAAACACAGCACAATTGAACAAACTCATCGAATAGTAAATGTCATAAGAAAAGCCTTTGAAGAAAAAAAATATTGCTCAGCACTCTTCATCGATGTGTCTCAAGCTTCTGATAAAGTCTGGCATGAAGGTTTACTACTGAAATTGCAGCAAAACTTACCAGCAAATATACACAAGCTATTAGAAAGCTACTTAGTCGGTCGTCAATTTATTATTAAAGAAGGCGAATTTTTAAGTTCTCCACAGCCAATTAACGCTGGAGTCCCACAAGGCAGCATCCTGGGCCCTCTATTATACTTAATTTATACTTCGGACTTGCCAACAAACAGCTACACCCATACCTCAACATTTGAACTAGAAAGGTGGTTAAAAAAATGGAGGATAAAGATCAATGAGCAAAAATGCGCACATATAACATTCACATTGCGTCGGGAAACATGCCCCCTATTAAAATAAATAATCAAATAATACCCCAACATTCGCATGTAAAATACCTCGGTATACATCTAGATCGGCGTTTAACGTGGAAATGGCATATAGAAGCTAAATTAACTCAAATGAAGCTAAAAGCAATCCAAATTAATTGGCTTATTGGAAGAAATTCTGTTCTTAGTCTCGATTGCAAACTTCTACTCTACAACTCTATCTTGAAGCCAATTTGGTGCTACGGTATCCAGTTATGGGGCACTGCCTCGGCTTCTAACATCGAAAAAATTCAAAGGCGCCAAAATAAACTTCTTCGAATAATCACAGCCGCCCCCTGGTACGTCAAAAACTCAAATATCCACAAGGATCTCAATGTGCCATTAGTAAAAACTATGATAACGAAATATGCAGTAAAATATTTAAAAAGGCTGAAACTGCACCCAAATCCATTAGCTAGAAATATTTTAAATTATGGCGGCCACACTCGCTTAAGAAGAAGAGACACTGCAGCACTCACCCAATCAGATGAGCGATAAACACCTACATATGTGAACAGATACCGTGATGACGAAATCTTTTTTGTTTAGCACTGGCAGGACATAAAGCAAATATTAGGATAAGATTTGATTAATTATTGTTAGTTCATATTTAATATATGAAGATTCAATAAATAAATACTGAAAAAAAAAAAAAAAAATCCCGCCCTATATCCGCTTTGTCCGAAAATCCCACTGATATTACGGCTTTGACTCCCGGTCACTTCTTAAGAGGAGAGCCTAATATGGCTCTCCCAGAGCAACCCATTCAAAATATATCTCCAGTTCGCTATAAGATGGAAGGAAGATTATTTAAAGTCTCTACACAAGAGATACAAATGGAGAAACAAAGTCATAAATCTACAAGTGGGCGATTTAGACGTCGCACAGTGGCGCCATTTGAGTTTTTTCGTTGCAAAAATCATATCTTTTGAACCGAATAAGATAATTGAACAGTTTAAACAGCATATGATAGATAACTGTTCAGCCTATGAAAGGGTGCTACGCTTTGTAGGGGCCTACTTATGGGTTATCAAAGTTAAAATTAGTAGAAAAATCAATTTTATGGTAACTAAAAAAAATTATTTTTACATTTTTAGATTGTTTTTATTTTTTTTCTTTAGGGTTTTATGTTTTAAATTATTACCCAACAAATTAAAAAAAAAATAATTTTTTTTTTTTTAAATTTATATTTTCAATTTTCTGTAAAATATTCATCAGAATTTGTAAGAGAAGGTATATCTAAAAGACTAACCATTTCTAAACTATAATTATTTTGTAACTCTATTCGTGACTTCACATGCCGCAGGGAAGAAATAAGTAGATCGGAAGATGCTGCCAACATGTTGAAGAGGTCCTCATTTTGCCTTACCCTTGATGCTTTGAATGTGTTCTGCAATCTATATTTTTTATAAAATTTGTTAAGAGACTCCTGTGCAGGATGGTGTCTTCATTAAGCCAGTCCTCGTACTTGGAGTTGAAATTCTGAATGGTTCGATTAGATTTCACCCATTTTGCCTTAATATTTGCATATATCAGATAAAAATTATTTTTTATAATTTCGCTTCTCTCAATATTTCCGTATAAGCTATCAAGTTCTTCTAAAGCAGCTTCCGTGAAAAACTTTGGTGTGGTTGACTTTCTAAACAGTTCAAATAGTTTTAAATTGTTCAACGCCATGTTTTCAGTACTTAAATTGTTTAATGGTTTCAGTAATTGTTGCGCCAACTTTCAGTCGTAGACTAATCCAGGCATTATGCTTATTTTGCAATATATAGGCTTATGCTACCATGCCTAAAAATTTACCTGTTCCCTGCATACATATGGATTTAGGCTAAATAATGCAATTTTGATATTATGCACATGTCCAAATAAGATTTGTGCCTACCTGTAGGGACCATAAGTAAATATTGTTCTTGACCATTTGTACGCCAAAGTATTGTTTAAGTGAGGTACGTACCTGCTAATTTCAATGAGTAGTTTTTTCAAACTATTAGATCAAACTACTGTCAGTCAAAACATTTAAGGGATGGACGCCATACAATTTCTGCAACCATGTCGTTTTTACCTCTAGAAGCCAAACGGGTACGTACGGGCAGATAAAACCTTTTGAATTATGTAAAGAAATAATCAAAGAATAGGTTTTGCAAATATGGCAAATATAGAAAAATATAGATTTTTTTATTTTCCGCCAAAGTTGAAAAATAGTGAAAAAAACGGATAGTTTTTAAATAGTGATTTACCAGGAGAAACACAAAACAAACAGTTAATTTTTTTTTATCATTATACATTTAATAAATACATCAATCAATACAAACAAAAAATAAGGCGATTCGTTACCTATTTTTCGTGATATCACACCTGAAATCGCAACAAATTGACTAAAAATTGTGTGTTTTTTTGAAAACCGAAAGTCGGTCAACTTTGAACGGTTATATCTTCTAAACTAAAAATGTGATATTATTAAGAACGGCATATTTGAAATCGTTGAAAAGTTTCCTATAACATGGGTTTATTCAAAACTTCGTCGGCGCTCATGAAAATGTTGATTTTTGCAACCTCGTTTGCTCTACGGGCGCCACTGTGCGTCTTCATTGACGATTTACAACCCCCATACGACTGCCGACTAGGCAGAATTGTCGAAACTCACCCAGGTTCAGACGCTAACGTTCGTACTACTGAGCAAACGGCTTCCGGAATAATAGCACGTTCGATAGTTAAATTATGCTATCTCCGTTTTCTTAGTGAAGATCCGGAGTAATTCTTTACTCACATATACTTAAGTGTCACAAACTTTTAAAATTTTATATTTATATCCTTACACATATTACACTTACGTGATATCATTATCACTAATTCCTTATAGCCATCATTCATATAGTATAAGTTCTAATTACTTTACAACAAAAATGATCATGAGTCACCGCAACAACAATCGCCGCAATGCCAGTGTCCAAAGACGGCGACGTCAGCCGCATCGTAATCCTGATATTCATCAATGCCTAGTCTGCTGAAAGAACCATCCACTAAAATTTTGCCGTTAATTCTTAAACATGGAGGTCCGACGACGTAGACGCCTTATCGAAACGCATAAGTATTGCCTCAACTGTTTGGCTCGTAGCCACACCATTCGTGCATGCACTTCCTTAGAAACGTGCAAAAGATGCGATGCCCTTCATCACACGCTCCTACATGTTGGTCAACCGCGTTACATCAGGCCACAAGGATTAACTACTCAAAATCTGCGACGAAGACGTTCGTTATCATCTAACCAACAAAAGCAGCCAACCACCCCAAACACGAAAATCTTGTCTGAGGCTATACGATCATTGGCACACGTCCTGTGCGTTTCAGACACACCAAACTAATTGCAGCATTGCAAGGCCGGCGCCATGTCCAAACTCGGTTTGGACCATAACAACAAAACAGGACTTGAAAATCATTTATGTATTTCATTATAAAATTTAAATATAATTATACGTTACGAAAACAGCTAACATATCATCTACATTTCTATAACATTACTTACACATGAAAGTACTTGTGGAAATGTTAAACTTAAACCGTTGCTGAAGTTTTAACTTACTTTTTTTCTGATCGTTAAATTAGTAACTTACTTAAATTACTCTGAAACCTCAAATTGTATTTTTACTCGGTAAACTTGTAATTTTTAAAGTCTAAAAATAGCTAGTGTCCATTTAAGTTTACATGCATAACATAACCTAATTATAATTTAAAATTGTTACCAACCAATCTAAAAGTGAGCATAAGCCCTCAACCCAAAATTTCTTTTCTTTTACCAAATACGCAACCCAAATAATTATAATTGCTTGGATCAATCAAAATTATTCAACGCATCTCTTATAGACCACGATTGAGTGCATGGTAAATCAACCCTCAACCCTTAACCCACAGAGACGCGTTGATACAGAAGTTTGCGTGGTTTCCCTTGATACCACAGATCTATCTCCAAATTATCTGCCCACACAATCGAGCAGCTTAATCTCTCTCTATAAATCAACCAATCAAACTTCTTCAACAGGTTTTAATAAATAATCTTAAATTGGCGTGGCACCTCGAACCCTTGCAATTTAAAAAAAAAACCTGTCTCCTTTCAGACATAGAGGAAGACGGTCCAGCCGTTTAGCCGTCTATAGACTTTAAACAAACATACAAACACACATTAATTTTTATATATGGGGGATTTCATGTCAAGTGACCCAACTTTTGAAATCGATGTCTTCCGATTTGGATGAAATTTGCACCAAGGTTAGTTTTAATAGATAGTAGTTTAGACACAAATTTTCAGATCGGTCAAAAAGTTTCTGAGTTAGAGTGGGTCAAAATTTGACATTTTGGCCGAACCGGTGTTCTTTCCCATCCATGTAACTTATTATCTATTGGTGTTAGCAAAATTTGTCCCAAACAAATTAGATAGCTATTTCTTCAAGCTTTCAAAAAATTTTTTTTTTGTTTTTTCAAAATTTTTTAAAATTTTTTTAAATTTAAAACTTATTTTTTATTTTTTTGAAAACGGTATTTTTTTTTTTTTTTGCTCAAAAGAAAGTGGGATATGTATTAGGGAGATCGAACGGTTATTATTCGACCGGTTTTAACCGGTTATTTTAGCTTTGCTCAAGTTGGTTATTTTAAAATGTCCGTTTTTCGAATATCGAATAAACCGGTTATTTTGGTATAATAAACCGGTTATTTTAATAATTTGTAATTTATATACATTTTTCTTACTCTTGTGGGATATGTATTAGGGAGATCGAACGGTTATTATTCGACCGGTTTTAACCGGTTATTTTAGCTTTGCTCAAGTCGGTTATTTTAAAATGTCCATTTTTCGAATATCGAATAAACCGGTTATTTTGGTATAATAAACCGGTTATTTTAATAATTTGTAATTTATATACATTTTTCTTACTCTTGTTGTAGATGTAACCGTAATTTAAGTATTTTTCTAATTCTATATTAGCCAAACTTTTACTTTTTATGAACAATGTCAAAACAAAATGTAACTAAAGTAAATAAAAACCACTTATGGATGCGTGTGTTCTTGTAAATAAACCAAAAACTATTCAAAATACTATAAAAACTTGTGCAGTTAAAAGGTAAATAGTATTTAATTTGTGCGACCTATTTCTAAATATTAAAAATATTTATATATCATGAAACAAAGAAAACAAGATAATGCATTGCGCAGGTCCGTTAGCTTTGTATAAAAATCAGCTGATTGTGCGTGTCGTCATCGTAGTAAATAATTTTATTGTTTGAAAAAATATATTGTGGCTTGTGGTTTGGAAATTAAAAACATTTAAAGTTAGTAAAAGTTTAAATATTGAAAAAATATAAATTTATTAAAAATGAAGTGCTGTGTAGTGAACTGCAATAATAGCAACGAAGGAAAAGCTTCTACATGCAGTTTCTTTCGATTTCCGGCCGATGGTACACTTCAAAAGAAATGGATTAGTTTCTGTGGTCGGAAGAAATTTAATCCAAATACTTCTTTTGTGTGCATGCATCATTTTAAATCAGAAGATTTCGACAATAACATGCGGTATGAAATGGGTAAATAATTCTTTTAGCACAGATATTATATGTATATTTTATAACTGCAATATACATACATATGCAGGATTCGCAAAAAGAAGATTACTTAAGGACGGCGTAGTTCCAACTATTAAAATTGTCTGCATCAAAAACTACCAGTTGCATGAACAGCGTGCACGAAGAGTCAAACGACGGGAAAATAAAAAAATTGTTAATTTGCTCATAAAAAATCTAAATTCTGGTTCAATGCGTTCTCAAGAAAACGATGTTTTGCAGGCAATTGAAAATATTAATACTGCACCTGAAAATATTGATATTGCAAAAGAAAATATTGATGAAATTGAAATGCATCAGCCAGAAAAGCAAAGCGAGAAAACTCTAAATCTGAAAGTGTAAGCGTTATTTGCTATAGTCCATGAATAATTAATAAAAACGTTTTTTATTCGCAGGGAAACCTTAGAAAAGGAAATTCTTGTTCTGAGGAAAGAAAATGAAAAAAAAGACGGAGCATTAAAAATGATGAAATATAAAATGAAAAAGAATGATAAAATTCGCAAATATGAAAAGGAAGAAATCGAAAAGTGTCTAACTAAAGCTAAGTTCGAACTTGAATGTGTTGAAAAAAAGCTTCAAGTTATTTTTACAAAAGGCCAAATACGAAAACTAAAAAATGGTATTAAACGTCAAACCTGGTCAGAAAATGATATAGCTCACTCCATTACCTTATACGCCGTAAGCCCTAAGATGTATAGACTTTTATACAGAAACAAATTTCCGCTTCCAGCTGTTCGTACACTTCAAAGCTGGGCCCAAAAGTTGCAGCTTAATAGAGGGCTTATAAAACCAGTGTTTAAAATTTTGCAAGCATCGCACCATACAACCGAAATTGAAAAGCTTTGTGTGCTTAGCTTTGATGAAATGAAAATTAAGGCTTCGTACTGCTATGATAGGGAGACAGACACAACATTAGCACCTGTAAGCTACGTTCAAGTTTGCATGTTAAGGGGTATGATTTTTATGTTTGCTAAGTGTAATATTTCAATTAATTATTTAAAATTCGCTTTTAGGACTTATTAGTAAATGGAAGCAACCTATATACTACGATTTTGATCGTCCGATGACAAACGAAATTATACAAAGTATACTACACGAGGTGGAGAATTCTGGGTACACCGTTGTCGCAATGGTTTCTGACTTAGGAGGCGCAAATAGATCTCTGATGAAAGAATTAAATATTACGGAAGAAAAGCCATGGTATTATACAAAATATCATGACGAAAAAACATATTTATGTATATTAATTTTTGTTTAGGTTTTTATTCAACAACAAAAAAATTTTTTCTTTTGCGGACGTTCCTCACTTGATAAAGCTTTTGAGAAATCATTTTATCGATGAAGGCTTCACTATTGATGGAAAGAATGTGCAAAAGGATATTATTTTAAAATTGTTGGAAGAAACATCAGGTGATCTAAGTATAACACACAAAATTTCAAACGCTTATCTTACTCTCACCGGAGCAAAGCGACAGAAAGTAAAACTTGCTACTAAGCTTTTCTCCCACACAGTAGCGCAAGCTATCACGCGAGCAGCGAGTCTTGGTCGTTTAGACGGAAAACATTGGATGGAATGCCACAAACTTTTTAAAATAGTTAAGTTAAAAGACGAAAATTTATATACCACTTTTAAACTTAATGCCTCAAATTATTACAGACTAACGATTGGTTCGATGTCATGAACGTGAGAGTTCCTAAAGAGGATGCAAGAACTAGACGTCATGGTTATGGCCTAAGCCTAGAAGAGCAAGATATAATTCTGGATGAAATGTCTACATTAATAAGGGGCATGAGAGCAGTTGGAAGAAAAAGTTTGTTGCCGTTTCAAAAAGGTAAGGTTTTTAGAATACCAGTTTAAGCTACTAATATCATAAAACGCTTATATTTACAGCTATCTTGCAATCCAATAATGCCTTGAAAGGTCTATTTACTGATTTAAACGCGCGATATAATCTCAAATACGTTCTTACATATCGTCTTAATCAAGACGTATTAGAAAATTTTTTCGGAATTATTCGCGCTAAAGGTGGTCTACATGACCACCCTGATCAGCAGGAGTTTAAGTACCGCTTAAGATCGTATTTACTTGGGCGCAATGATGGCGTATTATCCAATGCAGCAAATGTCGAGGTCGACGACACCCCTGACCTTGAAACACCAGGAAAACCTCTTACTGGTAATTTAAAATACAAAAAAAAAAAATTTATATTTATATCCTTTGAACTTCTTGCAGGCGTTATATTTACCAACATTAAAGTCAATGATGACATGGCACAATCAAACGAAGAAGAAATTGAAGACTTGCCTTACGATGGTTTGGAAAACTTTGCTGGCTATATATGCCATAAATTAAAAGATGTGGTTATAACATACTTGCCAGGATTATCGCTCAGTAGGATTCCAGGATATATAAAAAAGGAAGGCTTTGATCTGTTCTTTACCTTTTTTTTTCTTTATTCTATATTAAATTATAATAAATTTTCTTTTGATATAATTACAATTACTTCCATAAATAACACTCGATTTTATCCGCGAACGTGTCTAGCCTGACCTCTCGTAGAACACCAACTCCCCTTATATCGGGAAAGTCTTTCTTTTTTTCTTTGGGGATAATTTAATAGTATTAGTGTGTTAGTCACCACTACGCCTGGGACCTATGGCCATTAGTGTCCCTGTGCACTACTACTAAGTTACCTGGAAGCTATGGCTATAACAACCAGTAGCATTCCTGTGTACTACCACTAATGCACCTGGGATCTATGGCTGTAACAAACCAGTAGCGTCCCTGTGTGCTGCTACTTGAGCCGGCCCCAAGTGGTGTTGGTATCACGGCCACTAGTAAAGCTGTTACAAACTTGTACTAGTTGTCCGTATACCAGCACAACCCAAGCTCAACTAAAGTAGTAGTAAAAAAATTACTTACAAGTGAGTGAATGATCAACAGCGTAGTTGTGACCAACATTACCAAATACCATTAGGTTTAATACAGTGTGTGTGAGCTTAAGGTTATTATGAGAGCTCATACACTCTTATAACGATACTCTTATACGTAACGTATATTCTCAATAACTGCTAACTAACATAATCTGAGAGGTCAAACTTGGACAAGAACAATGTTATTTAACATGAACACAAGAAATATAATTATTATGTCAATAACCAATGTATTTGGAGGAATATAATTATATGTATGTAGGTATTTACTTAAAATTATAAAACAATAGTTTAGTTACTCAATATTCAAGTATCTAATTCAAAATTCATAACAACTCAAATAAATTCTTTTAAATGTAAATATATAAAGTCTTTCTTACAGTATCAAACAATAGTTAATTCACTTAAATATTCAAATATATAAATTAAATTCATTCCGACTCAAATAAATTGCCTTTCAAAAAATGTATGTAACGGTACTTCGTTACATCTCCCTTTTGGTTTGGGGGGGGATGGGATTTCTTCTTCCTTGTATCTTTTCATGTGTAACTTACAGCTAGGTCGTTTCTGGGCTTTGGGAATATATATTTCTCCCCGCCAATTATCAACCATATGTCCAATGAACATCGAATGTAGACCGTGGCGGAAATAGAGTTGAAGGTTTTCCTAAATCGAGTGCGTTTTCCCGGTGCAATGGGCTCTATTTTTGTTAGAACTTCACGTATAAGTTGGCTTCGAGAATTAATTACGGTTTCTTCTTCTTCTTCTTCTTGGTCGATTCCTAGCTCCTTTACCAGTCGTCCTAAAATGTCCGTTTTTTTGGATGCATGCCTCGTGAGCTCCGGTAATTGTAACGGTGGTAATTTTATGACCGAGGTTACATTTACCCTTTCCCTTGAACATTTGAGCAGTATCGTTTTACGTCGTTTTGTAGTTTCATTGTACACGGCCTGCCTAAACTGCAAACAACTTCTTTCAAATTTTGCTTCGTCCATTTTAGTGCTCCGCGTGATATTGCTTAAGATCTTTTAGGTGGGCGGTTCCTTTCTTACTCTTACTTTTGGGATCTGCTAATTCAACTATCACTGGTGAATTAAATTTGGTAACCAGATATGGACCCTCGTATCGTGGTGCGAGTTTAGCTGCAAAATAATCAAGGGCTTTGGATAAAACATGATTTCTTACCCATACCAGATCTCCCTTCTTTGGAGCCCAATCTCTCCGCCTCAGGTTATACTGGGCTGCCTGTCGTTCTGTAGCACTTTTTATATTATACTGTACTGTTACAAAAACGTCGCGTAAATGGCTGTATTTATCTTGGGGATTCAAATTATTTACAGGAATCTCCGAATTTGTTTTGTCATCAAATAACGTGTTGGGAAGTCGCAATTCTCTGCCAAGTGTTAAATAAGCCGGGCTGTACTGAGTTGACGCTTGCTTGCTAGAATTTCTTCGGTGTACTGGGCGATCATTGTCTTTAACGTTCTGTTTGTTCTCTCGACTGCGTTTTCCTGCGGTGAGTACGGGGCGGTGAAACGTTGAGTAACACCTTAAGACTTAAAATATTTCTGACAATCTCGACTTGTAAATTGAGGGCCATTATCCGTGTGAAGTACATATGGTACCCCAAACCGCGATAGAATCCTTTCGCGGAACGCTTTTATAAAAGTTTGAGTCATGGCTTTTCTGACAGCCACAAATTCTGCCCATTTGGTAAATTTGTCGTGAAAGACGATTAGAGTAGTGTTTCCGTGAACCGACCTTGGTAAGGGTCCGACAAAATCGGCACATATAGTGTGTCCCGGAGATGAGACCGAGGATGAACACATTTTCCCAGCTGGTACGGATTGTAGAGGTTTAAAACGTTGACAACTTCCGCATTTTCTAACATATTTAGTAATATCGCGAAAAATACCCGGCCAGTAGTACAACTTTGTAACACGTGCTATGGTCTTATTTATACCCAGGTGGCCGGCAGTAACGTCATCGTGGCACTCTTTTAGGACTCGATTCCTGTCGGATTTATGGACCACCAATTTCCACGAAACAGGATCCTCGTCGTTATAGGCCGATGAGTCAAAAATATGTCTTCTTACGTTGCCATGTTCATCAATTTGATAATCAGGTATACTTTCTGGGTTGTTTTTTATCGATTCGAGCTTATTTTGATACCATGGGTCACTACAGTCAGGCTCTTTACATATAGCTTGTACTATGGGACATAAACCTTCAAGAGGTAGGGGCGTTCGGGATAATGAGTCTGCGATGACATTAAGTTTTCCTTTGCGATAGCGTATTTCATAATCGAATTGCATTAATTCCAGCGCCCATCGCGCAATTCTTCCAGATGGAGTTTGAATAGAGTTAAGCCATTTCAGGGACTGATGGTCCGTTAAGATTATAAAATGATATCCTTCAATGTAGTGCTTCATTTTTCGAATACCCCAGATGATCGCAAGACACTCCTTTTCGGTAACAGTGTAATTCCGTTCAGTAGCCGTCAAAGTGCGGCTCGCGTAAGAAATTATTTTTTCACCATCTTCAAACTCTTGCGTTAAAACGGCTCCTAGGCCAACATCACTGGCATCGGTTTGCAGAATAAAAGTACGGTTGAAATCTGGGCAGGTAAGAGCGGGAGCTTCCATTAGCTTCTGTTTTATTGTTGCAAAAGCTTCCTTTTGCTGAGGGCCCCAATTCCATTTATTAGCCTTCTTTAACAACTCGTTTAATGGGCTGGTAAGAGATGAGAAATTAGGTACAAAACGTCTATACCACGCTGCTGTATTTAAAAATGACCTTAATTCTTTAAGTGTAGTGGGTTCAGGGAGGAGGGCAACTGCTTTTACCTTTTCTGGATCTGTATGGATACCATTTTCACTAATAACATGGCCAAGGTATCGAATCGTTTTCTGTGCAAAAGTACACTTATTTGGGTTTATGCACAGTTTAGCTGCGATTAAACGATCAAAGACTGTTTTAAGATTTCGCAGGTGTTCCTCTATTGTGCTACCAAGAACGATGATGTCATCCAGATATGCGAATGCGAATGCATCTAGTTCAGGACCAATCACTGAATCCAGCGCCCTCTGAAAAGTTGCCGAGGCTGAGTGCAGCCCAAAAGGCATCACTCGCCATTGGAATAAGCCTCTACCTGGGACCGTAAAGGCGGTGTACATCTTGCTTTCTTCAGCCATAGGGATCTGCCAGTAACCGTTACGTAGATCAATAGTACTAAAATATTTACTATTTTTTAACTTTTCCAGTATGGCATTTATCCGTGGAATGGGATAAGCATCTCGAATAGAGTGTTCATTAAGCTGACGAAAATCAACGCATAGTCTCCACTCGTTGTTCTTTTTACGTACCAACACGATGGGCGAGCTATATGGACTTTTGGATGGCTCGATCTTTCCCTCTTGTAAAAGTTCATCTATCTGATGGTTTATAATTTCCTGCATTGCGGGATTTCTCGGGTAGTAGCGCTGACGTAAAGGTCTTGTATGCTTCATTGTGATAACGTGTTGTGTTACATCTGAAGGTCCGCTTATAGTTTCGAAACGTTGAAGCTCGTTTTTTAACAATGCTTGTACTTGCGGTTCTATTACATCTTCTTTAGCGGGTTCATCGCTTGGCAATATTTGTAAAGAACTTATTCGACTCGTATAGGAACTGTATGGAGTGTTTGAATTCAATACTCGTGTTCCAGGTGAAATGTGTAACTCACAACCCGTTTCTTGAAGAAAATTAATTCCCAGTATTATTGGATCTAATGTCTTTCTTAGCACTAGGAAACTATGTCGGTATACAACACCATCCATAACAAACCATAGATTTGCAGCCCCCTCAACTGGTATTTTAGATTTATCTGCTAAGTGAAGAGTGTCGAAGTCGGCAGCAGTAAAAGGGATCTTAAGTTCTTCTAAAACTGACAACTGGATGCAGGAGTGTGTAGCACCGGTATCCATAACCGCATACATCTTCTTGTTTTTAATCGTAATCCATGTTCGTAATCTAAGGTCGTCACCAGGCATCAGTTTAATAGGAAAGGGTTTGGATTTCAGAGATCTTCTCGCCTTTCCCTTACTAAGGGATCTCTGTTTGAGTTTTCCGGACCCGCTCGGCAACAATTTACGGTTCTTACCCCCTTCTTCCCGCAGTCCCAGCAAAACAACACTTGTGGTTTAGTGCAAACAGCGCGACTGTGGCCGGCTTCTCCACAACGATAACATACATAATTAGCTCTATTTTCCGCCACAGCAGTTTGCACTCGTCGAACCGATTTTTTTTGCCTAGTTTCTTCAGATCGTATGTTTTCGTATTCCTGCGCCTGAATGATGAGCTCCCGTAACCTATTAAATTCTCCCCGCTTAATATAAATTTTATACTCCGCTCTACAATTTTTATATATGCGTTCAAGTTGCTCACTCGTTGTTAACGAAGTCCACCTCATCAGAGATTGTATTTCGGTGACGTAGTCAACGAAACTTTCTTCAGACTGCTGCACACGGTTCCTAATGGCGTCGTCCAGGTTTTCAAAAAAACGATTTGGTAAAAAGAAGAGTTTAAAATCTTCCACGAAATCTTTATATATCTTCCAACTTTTCTTATTATTGCGGTACCAAGACAAAGCATCACCTTTTAAAAGTTCAGGCATGTAATGTAAGAGAGTATTTGTAGGTACCGAGTAACACGTGGCCAGTTCTTCGATTCTTTCTAGAAAACATAACGGATCTTTGCCGCCATCATACTTCACTCCCCATTTGCGCACTTTATCGCAAACCTCCGTTAGATTGGCTATATTATTATCTTCGCAGATTATCCGAACCGGAGATGGGTTGCGCGAGACTTGAGTGGTTGGAATTTTTAAATCCTTACCGCCGTCGTAGGTTGACCTTAAATTTTGCAGATATAACTCGTGTTCTGGAGGGATATCGCTTTTATCCATGTATGTTCTTAAAATACTTCTCATTTCTTCGACGCTTCCATCCTCGTTCAAACCAAGATCCTTAAGGCACTTGGATAAAATATCCTTTTTTAAAAGATTAATAAAAGCACGGCTCATCGTTTCGAGATATTGTGTTGAATGCGTACAACTTGCCAGGATTGTTTGACAAAATTTGATTATTATTATTTATTTTTTTTTTTAAGTCCCTGCTCGGGCGCCATTTATAACATACTTGCCAGGATTATCGCTCAGTAGGATTCCAGGATAAATAAAAAAGGAAGGCTTTGATCTGTTCTTTACCTTTTTTTTTCTTTATTCTATATTAAATTATAATAAATTTTCTTTTGATATAATTACAATTACTTCCATAAATAACACTCGATTTTATCCGCGAACGTGTCTAGCCTGACCTCTCGTAGAACACCAACTCCCCTTATATCGGGAAAGTCTTTCTTTTTTTCTTTGGGGATAATTTAATAGTATTAGTGTGTTAGTCACCACTACGCCTGGGACCTATGGCCATTAGTGTCCCTGTGCACTACTACTAAGTTACCTGGAAGCTATGGCTATAACAACCAGTAGCATTCCTGTGTACTACCACTAATGCACCTGGGATCTATGGCTGTAACAAACCAGTAGCGTCCCTGTGTGCTGCTACTTGAGCCGGCCCCAAGTGGTGTTGGTATCACGGCCACTAGTAAAGCTGTTACAAACTTGTACTAGTTGTCCGTATACCAGCACAACCCAAGCTCAACTAAAGTAGTAGTAAAAAAATTACTTACAAGTGAGTGAATGATCAACAGCGTAGTTGTGACCAACATTACCAAATACCATTAGGTTTAATACAGTGTGTGTGAGCTTAAGGTTATTATGAGAGCTCATACACTCTTATAACGATACTCTTATACGTAACGTATATTCTCAATAACTGCTAACTAACATAATCTGAGAGGTCAAACTTGGACAAGAACAATGTTATTTAACATGAACACAAGAAATATAATTATTATGTCAATAACCAATGTATTTGGAGGAATATAATTATATGTATGTAGGTATTTACTTAAAATTATAAAACAATAGTTTAGTTACTCAATATTCAAGTATCTAATTCAAAATTCATAACAACTCAAATAAATTCTTTTAAATGTAAAGATATAAAGTCTTTCTTACAGTATCAAACAATAGTTAATTCACTTAAATATTCAAATATATAAATTAAATTCATTCCGACTCAAATAAATTGCCTTTCAAAAAATGTATGTAACGGTACTTCGTTACATGGTTCCAGATATTGCTTGGAAAACAGAGCCCACTTCTTATACATGGGTGGACCATCTTAGCGAAGGCGGACTATCTAAGCCAACGCAGGCAATGATGACCTATATGAAAGCCTTAGACGCAATTTTTACAACTAATAATGAAGAAAACTTACTCATAACAAAAGATTTTTAAAAAATTCATCTCCAGCAATCAGAAAACATAAACTGCAGTGAAAAAATTAAAAAATTATTCTTTCGTGCCAGAATGTACTTCAAAATTAGAAGTTTAAATCGAGAAATTATTGAAAGTATAACAAAACGAAAGAGGAAATGGAACAAAACTTTGAATTAAAATCTAGTATATTTTCTTTCTGTTAAAAAAATGTTTACATTTATTTTTAAATAAATGCACTTACTTATGTACATACATATGTATGTATGTATAATCGAATTTGTGTTTAATTTACAGCCAGGCCCACTATGTCACACGTTAACGTTCGCATAGAAAATTACATTTAAAACAAAAACAATTTCTAAAATTTAGAAAACTATCAAAAAATTGGGTTTAAAACGGAAATTTTTTTTCACACTGTCATAATTTTTATTTGACAAATATTTTTAAAGTTGGCAGTAAATATAAAGTTAACTATATTGCATTCTATAAAGTTAATCCCTTTACAATAAACAAAAAACAATGCCAAATTGTTTATTTATTTATTTAAAAAATAAATAAAAAAAAAAATCAATTTATACATTAAAATTTATATGTAAACAAATTTTCAGCATACCATATACACGTGTTTGTGTGATAGTGTTTGTGCTCATTTACTACTATGACGTACATGCGCAGAAAAATTACGTTTTTTAAATTTAAATGCACTATCTTGTTTTCTTTGTTTCATGTTTATATATAGTATTTATCTCAAGAGATATTTCGAACGGGACTAAAAAGACAAAGTTAGGCTTTTGAAGTGTTCTAAAGTGATAAGTGGCGAAGGGTTTTCACGATTTATGAATCACCTTTAATAAGTTCATATGGTTGACATTAATGTGCTCCAAGTAAAACTAAACCCCGTTTGAAGTAGGTCTAAAGAGTCGACAAATAATACTTTATTTAAATACGCTGACAAAAATGAATCATTAGGTGAAATATAAACCCGCTGTGTTGCCGAGGACGGAATGTCCCTTAAGGTACTAAAAACTCTTAAATAGTTCCAACATTTCTTTATGCTTTAAACTACAACATTCCGGGGGAATCAACGATATGGAAATAATTCATCAGTTTTATTAATTAAAACACCAAAAACTAAAAAACAAAATTGAGAAATTAAACAAACTCATGGAAGGTTTCAAATTGTGGTCGACGAATTGACAAATATTTTATACAAAAACCATTTTCATCTTACTAATCGTTTATATAATGCTGAAATAAAACCATTTGATATATATGATACAGGCTAAGAGGTTTTGTATGCAACTTTTCAAAAATATGGTTGAAGTCAACTGATTCATATAGAGATGGCTTAATCACCAACAAATTAAAACTCATTTAAAATAAATTTAGGAGAATATCTCAAATAATTAATTTATTAAATTCCTATAATATTTGATTTACTCTTGCAAAACGTTTGGCTAGATCAAACATCATTTAATAGTTTTTAAATTACATTATACAATTATTGTCATACAAAAAACGATTAGTAAATAAATACAAATCGTTAAAAATGAGGTTAAAGTTTGATAATTTTACTGGTCTCGTTTTATTGGATTTTATCGTCAAATATTTGTTAGGTCTGACCATACCTTAAGTCATATCTCTGTATTTTGTAGGTGTTTTTATGCATTCGAACTAAAACCGGTTAACCGGTTAGTTTAAAAATGTTTAACCGAAAACCGGTTTTTTTTAATTAGCAACTATTCGTAATATTCGAAAACCGGTTATTGAAAAAAGTCGAATAATCGATCTCCCTAATATGTATAAATAAAAATAATTTCTAACTCAAGACGAGGGTTTTTCAATTTTTAGCATATGTACTATTTTGAATTTTTTCCTTTTTATGTGTTAGTGTTTGTAAAATCTTAAAAATAAAACTTATGCTGAGAAACTAGACAAATTAACTTTTCCGACGGCATATAACATACCTAACAAGCATTTCATTCCCTCGATACTGTAATACCCACAATATGTTAATCCCAGGAATAAAATCACTTTTTCTATAGAGATGTTGACAAATTACATTTTTTTATTTATTTGTAATAATAATTAAATTAATATAAAATAATAACAATAAAAACACAAAGATAAATAATCTAATAAAAATTTAAAAAAAATTTAATCTTAATCACATAAGATCCTTTTATATCATAACTATTTTTACACTTAATTTATTGTAGCTAATGAAGTGTTTAAGTTTTGCAAATTTTCAAATACCCAGTCTTACCATCTCCCTTGTTATTACCTTTATTTTCTACTTTTTTTTGCTAATCCTTTCTTGGCGTTACTACGTTCAGCTCTTGATTTCGTAATGCAGGGTCGACCGCCATTCATTTTCCAACGCCAAAATTTTTCCTAAGTGTTTTATATGTAGTTTTGAGCGCACGTAATAACAAATGTGATTTTTATTGTCAAAATAGCAGGTGCCCCAGAGACAAATTTTTAAATTAGGTGGAAATATGTTGTGTCCATTCTCCGAAATACCAGTTTATTTATTATTTTATGACACTTGCCTTTAAAACGTGCGTCGAGAGATAGAAGTTAGCAGGTAGTTTTTTTAATATTATTTTTAAAAGGTCAAAATTAACAGGTGGCTTATTTTTAATATTATTATGAATATTTGGTTTAAAAAGGTTCTTTATTATTTTTATTATGTAACATGCGGTTAACCCACACTAAGCCCTTCTTCACCCTAATAAAAATTAGACACATTCATTAAAATGCACTACCTATATGATCTTAAAAAACTATTTATTATCATTCGTTAAAGTTTAGACGTGTGTTATTTACATAATTAATGCCGTATTCATAAAAAATAAAATAGATTTCAAATGTATTTTAAAACAAATTTTCCTTTAAATATATTTCAAATCCAGTTTAGCTTTTTATGAATACGGCAGTTAATCTTTACAATGTCTATAGCTCCTAAAATGGCCAAGCTTCAAAGTGATATATTTTTTTCTTTTTGTTTTAATCCCTTTAACACAAAAATGAACAGCTCATCGGATATACGAAATATTTCCGAAGGCTTATTAAAAAAAATTCCCTACGCTGTCAAAAAAAAATTTGTGGACAATGCAGGAAAGAGCTCGGAAAGTTAAACGAATTGCCGGATTTGAATAGTAATGAGCCTTGCGTTAAAGGTATTCCAGATGAAGACAAAAGAAGTTCTGAGAATGATGACAGAACGGTTGATGATTATGGTTATTCTAACTTTTCAGTAGAAGGTATACGTTCAAAAAATGAGAGCAAAAACAAATATCATAAGGATGCAGTAGAAGTTCTTGAACAAATAAAATAATACAAAACGTCAGAGAGTAGAGCTTAAAGAGTTCAACTTCTTACGCTTGCTCCATCGACATGGAATTGTGCAAAAATAATGACTGAGTTTGGAACGTCTCAACGAAAAGCAAGAATTGCTAAAAAATTGGTTGCTGAGCATGGGATCCTCACACTCCCAAACAAAAAGAAGGGAAAAACTTTAGAGTGCGAAACTGAAGCTCTAGTAACTCAGTTTTATCAGCGAGATGATATGAGTCGCTTGATGCCAGGGATGAAAGACTGGGCGTCTGTACGAATCGATGGCAAGAAAGTTCAAATGCAAAAGAGAATTGTTCTCTGCAACCTGAATGAATTATTTCCAACATTTCAAACAGAACACGAGGATTTCAAAATTGGCTTCACAAAATTCACCCAACTGAAGCCAAAACACTGCGTTTTGGCAGGAAGCAGCGGAACTCACACAGTGTGCGTTTGCATTTAACATGAAAATATTAAACTGATGTTAAAGGAAATCAACTTAAAGTACTTAACAGATGATTCTACAGAAGGTTTGCATGATTACCGCGATTGCCTTAAATTGACTGTGTCCTAATACAACAACTTCTTGCCACTTGGGAGAATGTTCAAATTGCCCGAAAACAACACTCATCAAAGAGAATTTTATTAACTCTTTTGAGCGAGAATGTATTGAGGAGGTCAAATTTGAATCTTGGCTACAGACTGAAAGATGCACATTGAAAACAATCATTTCAAATGCGCATGATTTAGCGGAAGAAATGTGTAGATGATTGCTAAATTTAAGAACCCATGACTTTTTAGTCAAAGAGCAGTGGTCATTCTTCAAGGATTTGAAGATAAATTTGAAGTCTGGGGAATTCGTTATTTCGTTTCATTTCGCAGAGAACTATTTATATGTTCTTCAGAATGCCATACAGGCATTCCACTTCAATAACGACCAAGCAACTATATTTACAGTAGTTATTTACTACATGAACGATGAAAAAGTGGAACACAAAAGTATGGCAATCATATCCGACGATTAAAAAGATGATGCCGTTGCAGTTTATGAATACCAGAAGATAATACAAAATGATCTAAAATCTAAATTTACAGTAGAGAATGTATACTACGTTTCTGTGGGAGCTCGTCAACATTTTTAAAACAAAAGTAGCTTCGCAAATCTAATAGTTCATGAAAAAGATTTTGGAAAAGATTTTCATCCTACTGCTCATGGTAAAGGAGCATGTGATGGTGTTGGAGCAAACCTCAAAAGAAATCCAGCGAAGTATAGCCTCCAGTGCTCTCATCAAGATCGCATCTTAGATACGTCTGCTTTATTCCATTGGGCAAAGAATTATTGTAAAGAAACTGAGGTAGTTTTTAGCATCAAAGAGGATCATGAAAAAACATTGAAAACACTGAAGAGCAGATTCGATGCTGCGATGGCACCGCTCAATACCATGCTCTTATACCGCTTATCGATGGAAGACTCAAGTTGAAAAAGTTTTCTGCCTCTACTCAATGCGATTTCTTTTCACAGCTTAAAAACAAAACAGCAGCGAAATCAACAGCTGAACGTAGTAACGCCAAGAAAGGATTGGAAAAATAAAGTAGAAAATAAAGGCAATAAAAAGGGAGAAGATAAGACTGGGTATTTGAAAATTTGCAAAACTTAAACCCTTCATTAGCTGCAATAAATTAAGTGTAAAAATAGTTATGATATAAAAGGATCTTATTTGATTAAGATTAAATTTTATTAGATTATTTATCTTTGTGTTTTTGTTATTATTATTTTATATTAATTTAATTATTATTACAAATAAATAAAAACATTTAATTTGTCAACATCTCTATAGAAAAAGTGATTTTATTCCTGGATTTAAAATATTGTGGGTATTACAGTATCGAGGAAATGAAATGCTAGTTAGGTATGTTTTATACCGCCGGAAAGGTTAATTTGTCTAGTTTCTCAGCATAAGTTTTATTTTTAAGATTTTAGAAACAGTAACACATAAAAGGGAAAAAATTCAAAATAGGTCATATGCTAAAAAATGAAAACCCTCGTCTTGAGTTAGAAATTATTTTTTTTATACATATCCCACTAAGCGACCAAAACTACCTAAAAGGAAAATACATAAGCTTTCTTTTGAGCAAAAAAAAAATAAAAAAATACCGTTTTCAAAAAAAATAAAAAATAAGTTTTAAATTAAAAAAAAAATTTTTAAAAAATTTAAAAAAAAAACAAAAAATTTTTTTTTTGAAAGCTGAAGAAATAGCTATCTAATTTGTTTGGGACAAATTTTGCTAACAAAAATAGATAATTAGTTACATGGCTAATTTTGACCCCCTCTAACTCAGAAACTTTTTGACCGATCTTGTTGAAAATGTGTGTCTAAACTACTGTCCAATCAGACTAACCTTGGTGCAAATTTCATCCAAATCGGAAGACATCGATTTCAAAAGTTGGGTCACTTGACATGAAATCCCCCATATGTATATAGAAAAACAAAAATTTTAATTCATATATCTTTTGAAAAAATAACACAAGCATATGAATATTGTGGTGCATTTTTATTTTTATTTATTGTAAGTAGCCAAGGATATACTTCTGTGTCTAACAATGATTGCTTTGTCTGTGTGTAAAATAGTTTTAAGTTTTCTTCATAGCACTTATAGACGCGCATTGAAATTCCCTTTTTTGAGAAATAATAAGACAATAAAATTTGAACACTAAATTAATTCTGACTTTTATTTACAAACTGTACTAGGTTATATACTATGATATATTATTTTTCCCAGGTTTAACAATGTTCAATAGCCGTTGTATGTGCTGACGCTTGCATATAGTGTCATTTCACTAGTGGTCATCATACTTAATTGAAATATGCTGATGTTAATTTAACAAATTAAAATATTTTAAATTACAATCAGTTTAGTACGTAAGTATACGTACACTACACCCTTGCCCTTTTAATCGGTCAGTCGTGCTCGTTGAGAACAGACGGGTTTTTTAAACTACACATACGATTTTTTTTAACATAAATTTGTTTTAAAATTATCATTTAACAATTTTTAATTAAAATTAAATTTTAAATAAAAGTGAACAATAAAATTCCAAAAAAATCAAGAAAAATATAAAAGAAAAAATGTATGTATTGTATGTACGAACATACTTATATATAATCTGTGCCAAAAATTTTTTTTCTTATTTCGGTGTTACAACAACATAATAAAATACAGGAGCACAGTAAACACAAAAAAAAACTTGCTGTATAATAAAAACATTGAAACAACAACAAAACTAGTAATTTTTAATGCTTTATTTAGGGGACGTCCTTTTCATTTCGTTTTTGGGTCTATTAAAATATTTAATTAATCTTATTTCAAATATTATTTATCTCATACAGCAAAATGCGTAAAAATACCTGTGGTAAAACCCCCTAAGCATTTTAACACTTTTTTGCTCAACTTGCATTTTGCGTGCGCAGGTTCATTGCCATCCACTAAGAAAAATGATTTTGTTTTGTGTTGTACACAATTTAATGCTTTTAACTTTTTTCACTTGTGACTTCCTTCTGCAACCAGTTAAAAATTAGATTCATGGCCAGTAAGATATAATTTTAAATTGTTGATGTTATTTTAAACTTAGTGACTCATGTTTATTTATGTACAAGAGGTAACAAACTTGTATTTAATAATAAAAAATACCACATTTTTACTCAACCCAAAATTTCGGGATTTTTGTGTAAAAATCTGACCAATCAGGACTAATTTTTGGAGAATAATCCCGGGATTCCGGTATTCGGGATTTCGGCATTGGCATCCCTAAAACGTAGTAATTAGATCATTATACTCCCCACCTGGATTTTCAATATCAGAAAGACAATATTATAAATATTTCAAATCATTAGGAACTTGCTTCCTAGCTGCTGGCGATTATAACGCTATAACACCAAAGGGTCATATTTTGTTTAACATAATTTGTAAAATGGATCTGAGTGTGGTCGCGAGCGGACAACAAACATAGTGGCCTACTGATCAGCAAAAAGTGCCAGATATCATAGCTTTGGAGTGGTTAAAAACATCCCCGCAGAAACGATTTATGTTGAAGCTTCCTTAGAATTATCTTCTGATCACACACCTACAATAATTACCACAATAAGTCCCACTAGAATGGTATCTCCGTCTAGTTATTTAGCGGCGTCAGCCTCACAAATAAATTGGCTTAAATATGGAAAATATATCAGTACCCATTGCACTGAAAATATTCCGCTTAGCACACCGGAGAATGTAGAGCTCTCTATTGTTAACAGTTATCTTCAACTAGCTGGACAACATACCAGCA
This sequence comes from Pollenia amentaria, assembly GCA_943735925.1. Lineage (NCBI taxonomy): Eukaryota > Metazoa > Arthropoda > Insecta > Diptera > Polleniidae > Pollenia > Pollenia amentaria. Next base: position 101,371,336 of record OX031007.1, read on the forward strand.
TAACCCTCAAACAAATCAAAAATAGTTAAATATATTCTACAGATGTCGAGATTCTCTTGACTTAAAAAATGAGGGCTCGAAGAGAGTGACAATTGCACAGATCCCCTCAACTTAAGGATTTACTTAAAGAATGCACAAAAAGGATAAGAAAGTTACTGTCTCAGAAAACAGTATCCTTGGAAAAATATAAACTAAAAAGACCACTTATAATTTTGTGAAACGATTGTTTAAAAACAATATATAAAAATCAAGTCAAGAATTCTTCTTGAAATCCAAAGTACATTTTTTTTTGTTTTTCACGTTTTTGTCTTTCTTTTTTCTCGTTGACATTTTTCAGCACAACTTGAAGGACAAATGTAAACATAGCTCGTGCCTTAGCTGTTAAGAATAATTAGTATTGTAGTTATTTTATTGAACTTTTAATGGTTTTTAACCAAGAATTCTTGACAAAAAGTACGAAAAAACAGAAGTTAGGAAGAACATGTAAATCAATTAAAATAGATAATCATTCATTCAAAAGCAAATTTCGATCTACCAAGGTGAAATACCATTTGGTTTAAAGATTGATGTTTGACTATTAACATCATCCGGCTGCAATAGCCGAGTGATTAAGAACGGCAAACCCCACTGAAGAGATTGTGTGGTTACAATCGAAACTAGTCTGGGCAACCTGTCCGTGAACGCCTGGGTTCAAATCTCAGCGCAATCAAGAATGAAAAATTATCAATAAAAAGTTTAATTAATTTCATGTTGTAAAATTTCTGTCTTCATAAAAATAATTTAATGAAAATTAAATTCAATGAACTTAAGCCTAATTAAAAATATCTAAATTTGGATTGAAAACCATTAAAAGTTCAATAAAATAACCACAATACTAATTATTGTTAACAGCTAACGCACGAGCTATGTTTACATTTGTCCTTCAAGTTGTGCTGAAAAAGGTCAACGAGAAAAAAGAAAGACAAAAACATGAAAAACAAAAAAAAAAATGTACTTTGGATTTCAAGAAGAATTCTTGACAAAAAGTACGAAAAAACAGATGTTAGGAAGAACATGTAAATCAATTAAAATAGATAATCATTCATTCAAAAGCAAATTTCGATCTTCCAAGCTGAAATACCATTTGGTTTAAAGATTGATGTTTGACTATTGACGTCATCCGGCTGCAATAGCCGAATGTTTAGAAACGGCAAACCCCACTGAAGAGATTGTGTGGTTACAATCGAAACTAGTCTGGGCGCAGTCAAGAATGAAAAATTATCAATAAAAAGTTTAATTAATTTCATGTTGTAAAATTTCTGTCTTCATAAAAATAATTTAATGAAAATTAAATTCAATGAACTTAAGCCTAATTAAAAATATCTAAATTTGGTTTAAAAACCATTTAAAGTTCAATAAAATAACCACAATACTAATTATTGTTAACAGCTAAGGCTTGAGCTATGTTTACATTTGTCCTTCAAGTTGTGCTGAAGAGGTCAACGAGAAAAAAGAAAGACAAAAACATGAAAAACAAAAAAAAATGTACTTTGGATTTCAAGAAGAATTCTTGACAAAAAGTACGAAAAAACACAAGTTAGGAAGAACATGTAAATCAATTAAAATAGATAATCATTCATTCAAAAGCAAATTTCGATCTACCAAGGTGAAATACCATTTGGTTTAAAGATTGATGTTTGACTATTGACGTCATCCGGCTGCAATAGCCAAGTGATTAAGAACGGCAAACCCCACTGAAGAGATTGTGTGGTTACAATCGAAACTAGTCTGGGCAACCTGTCCGTGAACGCCTGGGTTCAAATCTCAGCGCAGTCAAGAATGAAAAATTATCAATAAAAATTTTAATTAATTTCATGTTGTAAAATTCCTGTCTTCATAAAAATAATTTAATGAAAATTAAATTCAATGAACTTAAGCCTAATTAAAAAAATCTTAATTTGGATTAAAAACCATTAAAAGTTCAATAAAATAACCACAATACTAATTATTGTTAACAGCTAAGGCACGAGCTATGTTTACATTTGTCCTTCAAGTTGTGCTGAAAAAGGTCAACGAGAAAAAAGAAAGACAAAAACATGAAAAAAAAAACAAAAATGTACTTTGGATTTCAAGAAGAATTCTTGACAAAAAGTACGAAAAAACAGAAGTTAGGAAGAACATGTATATCAATTAAAATAGATAATCATTCATTCAAAAGCAAATTTCGATCTACCAAGGTGAAATACCATTTGGTTTAAAGATTGATGTTTGACTATTGACGTCATCCGGCTGCAATAGCCGAGTGATTAAGAACGGCAAAACCCACTGAAGAGATTGTGTGGTTACAATCGAAACTAGTCCGGGCAACCTGTCCGTGAACGCCTGGGTTCAAATCTCAGCGCACTCAAGAATGAAAAATTATCAATAAAAAGTTTAATTAATTTCATGTTGTAAAATTTCTGTCTTCATAAAAATAATTTAATGAAAATTAAATTCAATGAACTTAAGCCTAATTAAAAAAATCTTAATTTGGATTAAAAACCATTAAAAGTTCAATAAAATAACCAAAATACTAATTATTGTTAACAGCTAAGGCACGAGCTATGTTTACATTTGTCCTTCAAGTTGTGCTGAAAAAGGTCAACGAGAAAAAAGAAAGACAAAAACATGAAAAACAAAAAAAAATGTACTTTGGATTTCAAGAAGAATTCTTGACAAAAAGTACCAAAAAACAGAAGTTAGGAAGAACATGTAAATCAATTAAAATAGATAATCATTCATTCAAAAGCAAATTTCGATCTACCCAGGTGAAATACGATTTGGTTTAAAGATTGATGTTTGACTATTGACGTCATCCGGCTGCAATAGCCGAGTGATTAAGAACGGCAAAACCCACTGAACAGATTGTGTGGTTACAATCGAAACTAGTCTGGGCAACCTGTCCGTGAACGCCTGGGTTCAAATCTCAGCGCAGTCAAGAATGAAAAATTATCCATAAAAAGTTTAATTAATTTCATGTTGTAAAATTCCTGTCTTCATAAAAATAATTTAATGAAAATTAAATTCAATGAACTTAAGCCTAATTAAAAATATCTAAATTTGGGTTAAAAACCATTAAAAGTTCAATAAAATAACCACAATACTAATTATTGTTAACAGCTAACACGAGCTATGTTTACATTTGTCCTTCAAGTTGTGCTGAAAAAGGTCAACGAGAAAAAAGAAAAACAAAAACATTAAAAACAAAAAAAAATGTACTTTGGATTTCAAGAAGAATTCTTGACAAAAAGTACGAAAAAACAGAAGTTAGGAAGAACATGTAAATCAATTAAAATAGATAATCATTCATTCAAAAGCAAATTTCGATCTACCCAGGTGAAATACGATTTGGTTTAAAGATTGATGTTTGACTATTGACGTCATCCGGCTGCAATAGCCGAGTGATTAAGAACGGCAAAACCCACTGAACAGATTGTGTGGTTACAATCGAAACTAGTCTGGGCAACCTGTCCGTGAACGCCTGGGTTCAAATCTCAGCGCAGTCAAGAATGAAAAATTATCCATAAAAAGTTTAATTAATTTCATGTTGTAAAATTCCTGTCTTCATAAAAATAATTTAATGAAAATTAAATTCAATGAACTTAAGCCTAATTAAAAATATCTAAATTTGGATTAAAAACCATTAAAAGTTCAATAAAATAACCAAAATACTAATTATTGTTAACAGCTAAGGCACGAGCTATGTTTACATTTGTCCTTCAAGTTGTGCTGAAAAAGGTCAACGAGAAAAAAGAAAGACAAAAACATGAAAAACAAAAAAAAATGTACTTTGAATTTCAAGAAGAATTCTTGACAAAAAGTACGAAAAAACAGAAGTTAGGAAGAACATGTAAATCAATTAAAATAGATAATCATTCATTCAAAAGCAAATTTCGATCTACCAAAGTGAAATACCATTTGGTTTAAAGATTGATGTTTGACTATTGACGTCATCCGGCTGCAATAGCCGAGTGATTAAGAACGGCAAACCCCACTGAAGAGATTGTGTGGTTACAATCGAAACTAGTCTGGACAACCTGTCCGTGAACACCGGGGTCAAATCTCAGCGCAGTCAAGAATGAAAAATTATCAATAAAAATTTTAATTAATTTCATGTTGTAAAATTCCTGTCTTCATAAAAATAATTTAATGAAAATTAAATACAATGAACTTAAGCCTAATTAAAAATATCTAAATTTGGATTAAAAACCATTAAAAGTTCAATAAAATAACCACAATACTAATTATTGTTAACAGCTACGGCACGAGCTATGTTTACATTTGTCCTTCAAGTTGTGCTGAAAAAGGTCAACGAGAAAAAAGAAAGACAAAAACATTAAAAACAAAAAAAAATGTGCTTTGGATTTCAAGAAGAATTCTTGACAAAAAGTACGAAAAAACAGAAGTTAGGAAGAACATGTAAATCAATTAAAATAGATAATCATTCATTCAAAAGCAAATTTCGATCTACCAAAGTGAAATACCATTTGGTTTAAAGATTGATGTTTGACTATTGACGTCATCCGGCTGCAATAGCCGAGTGATTAAGAACGGCAAAACCCACTGAAGAGATTGTGTGGTTACAATCGAAACTAGTCTGGGCAACCTGTCCGTGAACACCGGGGTCAAATCTCAGCGCAGTCAAGAATGAAAAATTATCAATAAAAAGTTTAATTAATTTCATGTTGTAAAATTTCTGTCTTCATAAAAATAATTTAATGAAAATTAAATTCAATGAACTTAAGCCTAATTAAAAATATCTAAATTTGGATTAAAAACCATTAAAAGTTCAATAAAATAACCAAAAAACTAATTATTGTTAACAGCTAAGGCACGAGCTATGTTTACATTTGTCCTTCAAGTTGTGCTTAAAAATGTCAACATGAAAAAAGAAAGACAAAAACATGAAAAACAAAAAAAAAATGTACTTTGGATTTCAAGAAGAATTCTTGACAAAAAGTACGAAAAAACAGAAGTTAGGAAGAACATGTAAATCAATTAAAATAGATAATCATTCATTCAAAAGCAAATTTCGATCTACCAAGGTGTAATACCATTTGGTTTAAAGATTGATGTTTGACTATTGACGTCATCCGGCTGCAATAGCCGAGTGATTAAGAACGGCAAAACCCACTGAAGAGATTGTGTGGTTACAATCGAAACTAGTCTGGGCAACATGTCCGTGAACACCGGGGTCAAATCTCAGCGCAGTCAAGAATGAAAAATTATCAATAAAAAGTTTAATTAATTTCATGTTGTAAAATTTCTGTCTTCATAAAAATAATTTAATGAAAATTAAATTCAATGAACTTAAGCCTAATTAAAAATATCTAAATTTGGATTAAAAACCATTAAAAGTTCAATAAAATAACCACAATACTAATTATTGTTAACAGCTACGGCACGAGCTATGTTTACATTTGTCCTTCAAGTTGTGCTGAAAAAGGTCAACGAGAAAAAAGAAAGACAAAAACATTAAAAACAAAAAAAAATGTACTTTGGATTTCAAGAAGAATTCTTGACAAAAAGTAGGAAAAAACAGAAGTTAGGAAGAACATGCAAATCAATTAAAATAGATAATCATTCATTCAAAAGCAAATTTCGATCTACCAAGGTGAAATACCATTTGGTTTAAAGATTGATGTTTGACTATTGACGTCATCCGGCTGCAAGAGCCGAGTGATTAAGAACGGCAAACCCCACTGAAGAGATTGTGTGGTTACAATCGAAACTAGTCTGGGCAACCTGTCCGTGAACGCCTGGGTTCAAATCTCAGCGCAGTCAAGAATGAAAAATTATCAATAAAAAGTTTAATTAATTTCATGTTGAAAAATTTCTGTCTTCATAAAAATAATTTAATGAAAATTAAATTCAATGAACTTAAGCCTAATTAAAAATATCTAAATTTGGATTAAAAACCATTAAAAGTTCAATAAAATAACCACAATACTAATTATTGTTAACAGCTACGGCACGAGCTATGTTTACATTTGTCCTTCAAGTTGTGCTGAAAAAGGTCAACGAGAAAAAAGAAAGACAAAAACATTAAAAACAAAAAAAAATGTACTTTGGATTTCAAGAAGAATTCTTGACAAAAAGTAGGAAAAAATAGAAGTTAGGAAGAACATGCAAATCAATTAAAATAGATAATCATTCATTCAAAAGCAAATTTCGATCTACCAAGGTGAAATACCATTTGGTTTAAAGATTGATGTTTGACTATTGACGTCATCCGGCTGCAAGAGCCGAGTGATTAAGAACGGCAAACCCCACTGAAGAGATTGTGTGGTTACAATCGAAACTAGTCTGGGCAACCTGTCCGTGAACGCCTGGGTTCAAATCTCAGCGCAGTCAAGAATGAAAAATTATCAATAAAAAGTTTAATTAATTTCATGTTGTAAAATTTCTGTCTTCATAAAAATAATTTAATGAAAATTAAATTTAATGAACTTAAGTCTAATTAAAAATATCTAAATTTGGATTAAAAACCATTAAAAGTTCAATAAAATAACCAAAATACTAATTATTGTTAACAGCTAAGGCACGAGCTATGTTTACATTTGTCCTTCAAGTTGTGCTGAAAAATGTCAACATGAAAAAAGAAAGACAAAAACATGAAAAACAAAAAAAAATGTACTTTGGATTTCAAGAAGAATTCTTGACAAAAAAGTACGAAAAAACAGAAGTTAGGAAGAACATGTAAATCAATTAAAATAGATAATCATTCATTCAAAAGCAAATTTCGATCTACCAAGGTGTAATACCATTTGGTTTAAAGATTGATGTTTGACTATTGACGTCATCCGGCTGCAATAGCCGAGTGATTAAGAACGGCAAAACCCACTGAAGAGATTGTGTGGTTACAATCGAAACTAGTCTGGGCAACCTGTCCGCGAACACCGGGGTCAAATCTCAGCGCAGTCAAGAATGAAAAATTATCAATAAAAAGTTTAATTAATTTCATGTTGTAAAATTTCTGTCTTCATAAAAATAATTTAATGAAAATTAAATTCAATGAACTTAAGCCTAATTAAAAATATCTAAATTTGGATTAAAAACCATTAAAAGTTCAATAAAATAACCACAATACTAATTATTGTTAACAGCTACGGCACGAGCTATGTTTACATTTGTCCTTCAAGTTGTGCTGAAAAAGGTCAACGAGAAAAAAGAAAGACAAAAACATTAAAAACAAAAAAAAATGTACTTTGGATTTCAAGAAGAATTCTTGACAAAAAGTAGGAAAAAATAGAAGTTAGGAAGAACATGCAAATCAATTAAAATAGATAATCATTCATTCAAAAGCAAATTTCGATCTACCAAGGTGAAATACCATTTGGTTTAAAGATTGATGTTTGACTATTGAAGTCATCCGGCTGCAAGAGCCGAGTGATTAAGAACGGCAAACCCCACTGAAGAGATTGTGTGGTTACAATCGAAACTAGTCTGGGCAACCTGTCCGTGAACGCCTGGGTTCAAATCTCAGCGCAGTCAAGAATGAAAAATTATCAATAAAAAGTTTAATTAATTTCATGTTGTAAAATTTCTGTCTTCATAAAAATAATTTAATGAAAATTAAATTTAATGAACTTAAGTCTAATTAAAAATATCTAAATTTGGATTAAAAACCATTAAAAGTTCAATAAAATAACCACAATACTAATTATTGTTAACAGCTACGGCACGAGCTATGTTTACATTTGTCCTTCAAGTTGTGCTGAAAAAGGTCAACGAGAAAAAAGAAAGACAAAAACATTAAAAACAAAAAAAAATGTACTTTGGATTTCAAGAAGAATTCTTGACAAAAAGTACGAAAAAACAGAAGTTAGGAAGAACATGTAAATCAATTAAAATAGATAATCATTCATTCAAAAGCAAATTTCGATCTACCAAAGAGAAATACCATTTGGTTTAAAGATTGATGTTTGACTATTGACGTCATCCGGCTGCAATAGCCGAGTGATTAAGAACGGCAAACCCCACTGAAGAGATTGTGTGGTTACAATCGAAACTAGTCTGGACAACCTGTCCGTGAACACCGGGGTCAAATCTCAGCGCAGTCAAGAATGAAAAATTATCAATACAAATTTTAATTAATTTCATGTTGTAAAATTCCTGTCTTCATAAAAATAATTTAATGAAAATTAAATTCAATGAACTTAAGCCTAATTAAAAATATCTAAATTTGGATTAAAAACCATTAAAAGTTCAATAAAATAACCACAATACTAATTATTGTTAACAGCTACGGCACGAGCTATGTTTACATTTGTCCTTCAAGTTGTGCTGAAAAAGGTCAACGAGAAAAAAGAAAGACAAAAACATTAAAAACAAAAAAAAATGTGCTTTGGATTTCAAGAAGAATTCTTGACAAAAAGTACGAAAAACAGAAGTTAGGAAGAACATGTAAATCAATTAAAATAGATAATCATTCATTCAAAAGCAAATTTCGATCTACCAAAGTGAAATACCATTTGGTTTAAAGATTGATGTTTGACTATTGACGTCATCCGGCTGCAATAGCCGAGTGATTAAGAACGGCAAAACCCACTGAAGAGATTGTGTGGTTACAATCGAAACTAGTCTGGGCAACCTGTCCGTGAACACCGGGGTCAAATCTCAGCGCAGTCAAGAATGAAAAATTATCAATAAAAAGTTTAATTAATTTCATGTTGTAAAATTTCTGTCTTCATAAAAATAATTTAATGAAAATTAAATTCAATGAACTTAAGCCTAATTAAAAATATCTAAATTTGGATTAAAAACCATTAAAAGTTCAATAAAATAACCAAAAAACTAATTATTGTTAACAGCTAAGGCACGAGCTATGTTTACATTTGTCCTTCAAGTTGTGCTTAAAAATGTCAACATGAAAAAAGAAAGACAAAAACATGAAAAACAAAAAAAAAAATGTACTTTGGATTTCAAGAAGAATTCTTGACAAAAAGTACGAAAAAACAGAAGTTAGGAAGAACATGTAAATCAATTAAAATAGATAATCATTCATTCAAAAGCAAATTTCGATCTACCAAGGTGTAATACCATTTGGTTTAAAGATTGATGTTTGACTATTGACGTCATCCGGCTGCAATAGCCGAGTGATTAAGAACGGCAAAACCCACTGAAGAGATTGTGTGGTTACAATCGAAACTAGTCTGGGCAACATGTCCGTGAACACCGGGGTCAAATCTCAGCGCAGTCAAGAATGAAAAATTATCAATAAAAAGTTTAATTAATTTCATGTTGTAAAATTTCTGTCTTCATAAAAATAATTTAATGAAAATTAAATTCAATGAACTTAAGCCTAATTAAAAATATCAAAATTTGGATTAAAAACCATTAAAAGTTCAATAAAATAACCACAATACTAATTATTGTTAACAGCTACGGCACGAGCTATGTTTACATTTGTCCTTCAAGTTGTGCTGAAAAAGGTCAACGAGAAAAAAGAAAGACAAAAACATTAAAAACAAAAAAAAATGTACTTTGGATTTCAAGAAGAATTCTTGACAAAAAGTAGGAAAAAACAGAAGTTAGGAAGAACATGCAAATCAATTAAAATAGATAATCATTCATTCAAAAGCAAATTTCGATCTACCAAGGTGAAATACCATTTGGTTTAAAGATTGATGTTTGACTATTGACGTCATCCGGCTGCAAGAGCCGAGTGATTAAGAACGGCAAACCCCACTGAAGAGATTGTGTGGTTACAATCGAAACTAGTTTGGGCAACCTGTCCGTGAACGCCTGGGTTCAAATCTCAGCGCAGTCAAGAATGAAAAATTATCAATAAAAAGTTTAATTAATTTCATGTTGAAAAATTTCTGTCTTCATAAAAATAATTTAATGAAAATTAAATTCAATGAACTTAAGCCTAATTAAAAATATCTAAATTTGGATTAAAAACCATTAAAAGTTCAATAAAATAACCACAATACTAATTATTGTTAACAGCTACGGCACGAGCTATGTTTACATTTGTCCTTCAAGTTGTGCTGAAAAAGGTCAACGAGAAAAAAGAAAGACAAAAACATTAAAAACAAAAAAAAATGTACTTTGGATTTCAAGAAGAATTCTTGACAAAAAGTAGGAAAAAATAGAAGTTAGGAAGAACATGCAAATCAATTAAAATAGATAATCATTCATTCAAAAGCAAATTTCGATCTACCAAGGTGAAATACCATTTGGTTTAAAGATTGATGTTTGACTATTGACGTCATCCGGCTGCAAGAGCCGAGTGATTAAGAACGGCAAACCCCACTGAAGAGATTGTGTGGTTACAATCGAAACTAGTCTGGGCAACCTGTCCGTGAACGCCTGGGTTCAAATCTCAGCGCAGTCAAGAATGAAAAATTATCAATAAAAAGTTTAATTAATTTCATGTTGTAAAATTTCTGTCTTCATAAAAATAATTTAATGAAAATTAAATTTAATGAACTTAAGTCTAATTAAAAATATCTAAATTTGGATTAAAAACCATTAAAAGTTCAATAAAATAACCAAAATACTAATTATTGTTAACAGCTAAGGCACGAGCTATGTTTACATTTGTCCTTCAAGTTGTGCTGAAAAATGTCAACATGAAAAAAGAAAGACAAAAACATGAAAAACAAAAAAAAATGTACTTTGGATTTCAAGAAGAATTCTTGACAAAAAAGTACGAAAAAACAGAAGTTAGGAAGAACATGTAAATCAATTAAAATAGATAATCATTCATTCAAAAGCAAATTTCGATCTACCAAGGTGTAATACCATTTGGTTTAAAGATTGATGTTTGACTATTGACGTCATCCGGCTGCAATAGCCGAGTGATTAAGAACGGCAAAACCCACTGAAGAGATTGTGTGGTTACAATCGAAACTAGTCTGGGCAACCTGTCCGCGAACACCGGGGTCAAATCTCAGCGCAGTCAAGAATGAAAAATTATCAATAAAAAGTTTAATTAATTTCATGTTGTAAAATTTCTGTCTTCATAAAAATAATTTAATGAAAATTAAATTCAATGAACTTAAGCCTAATTAAAAATATCTAAATTTGGATTAAAAACCATTAAAAGTTCAATAAAATAACCACAATACTAATTATTGTTAACAGCTACGGCACGAGCTATGTTTACATTTGTCCTTCAAGTTGTGCTGAAAAAGGTCAACGAGAAAAAAGAAAGACAAAAACATTAAAAACAAAAAAAAATGTACTTTGGATTTCAAGAAGAATTCTTGACAAAAAGTAGGAAAAAACAGAAGTTAGGAAGAACATGCAAATCAATTAAAATAGATAATCATTCATTCAAAAGCAAATTTCGATCTACCAAGGTGAAATACCATTTGGTTTAAAGATTGATGTTTGACTATTGAAGTCATCCGGCTGCAAGAGCCGAGTGATTAAGAACGGCAAACCCCACTGAAGAGATTGTGTGGTTACAATCGAAACTAGTCTGGGCAACCTGTCCGTGAATGCCTGGGTTCAAATCTCAGCGCAGTCAAGAATGAAAAATTATCAATAAAAAGTTTAATTAATTTCATGTTGAAAAATTTCTGTCTTCATAAAAATAATTTAATGAAAATTAAATTCAATGAACTTAAGCCTAATTAAAAATATCTAAATTTGGATTAAAAACCATTAAAAGTTCAATAAAATAACCACAATACTAATTATTGTTAACAGCTACGGCACGAGCTATGTTTACATTTGTCCTTCAAGTTGTGCTGAAAAAGGTCAACGAGAAAAAAGAAAGACAAAAACATTAAAAACAAAAAAAAATGTACTTTGGATTTCAAGAAGAATTCTTGACAAAAAGTAGGAAAAAATAGAAGTTAGGAAGAACATGCAAATCAATTAAAATAGATAATCATTCATTCAAAAGCAAATTTCGATCTACCAAGGTGAAATACCATTTGGTTTAAAGATTGATGTTTGACTATTGACGTCATCCGGCTGCAAGAGCCGAGTGATTAAGAACGGCAAACCCCACTGAAGAGATTGTGTGGTTACAATCGAAACTAGTCTGGGCAACCTGTCCGTGAACGCTTGGGTTCAAATCTCAGCGCAGTCAAGAATGAAAATTTATCAATAAAAATTTTAATTAATTTCATGTTGTAAAATTCCTGTCTTCATAAAAATAATTTAATGAAAATTAAATTCAATGAACTTAAGCCTAATTAAAAATATCTAAATTTGGATTAAAAACCATTAAAAGTTCAATAAAATAACCACAATACTAATTATTGCTAACAGCTAAGGCACGAGCTATGTTTACATTTGTCCTTCAAGTTGTGCTGAAAAAGGTCAACGAGAAAAAAGAAAGACAAAAACATGAAAAACAAAAAAAAATGTACTTTGGATTTCAAGAAGAATTCTTGACAAAAAGTAGGAAAAAACAGAAGTTAGGAAGAACATGTAAATCAATTAAAATAGATAATCATTCATTCAAAAGCAAATTTCGATCTACCAAGCTGAAATACCAATTGGTTTAAGCATTGATGTTTGACTATTGACGTCATCCGGCTGCAAGTGATTAAGAACGGCAAAACCCACTGAAGAGATTGTGTGGTTACAATCGAAACTAGTCTGGGCAACCTGTCCGTGAACGCCTGGGTTCAAATCTCAGCGCAGTCAAGAATGAAAAATTATCAATAAAAAGTTTAATTAATTTCATGTTGTAAAATTTCTGTCTTCATAAAAATAATTTAATGAAAATTAAATTCAATGAACTTAAGCCTAATTAAAAATATCTAAATTTGGATTAAAAACCATTAAAAGTTGAATAAAATAACCACAATACTAATTATTGTTAACAGCTAAGGCACGAGCTATGTTTACATTTGTCCTTCAAGTTGTGCTGAAAAATGTCAACATGAAAAAAGAAAGACAAAAACATGAAAAACAAAAAAAAATGTACTTTGGATTTCAAGAAGAATTCTTGACAAAAAGTACGAAAAAACAGAAGTTAGGAAGAACATGTAAATCAATTAAAATAGATAATCATTCATTCAAAAGCAAATTTCGATCTACCAAGGTGAAAGTGTGGAAGAAGATCCAAATTTATCGATTCGTCGTCGGTCGCAGGAATTGGGGCTCTGTCCGTCCACTACGTGGAAAATTTTGCGCAAAGATCTCGGCCTACACCCGTATAAGATCCAGCTGGTGCAGAAATTGAAGCCACGAGACCATTATATGCGTCGTTCTTTCGCCGATTGGGCTCTAGAGCAGTTGGCAACTGACCCGTTGTTTTATCGCAAAATTGTGTTCAGCGATGAGGCGCATTTTTGGCTTAACGGGTTTGTTAATAAGCAAAATTGCCGCATATGGAGCGAGACCAATCCACAAGAGACCCTACAGACTCCATTACATCCAGAAAAATGCACCGTTTGGTGCGGTTTTCACGCTGGTGGCATCATCGGACCTTATTTCTTCAAAAATGAGGCCGGAGCTCGCGTTACGGTCAATGGAGATCGTTACCGCACCATGATCAATGATTTTTTGTTTGAAAATATGGATGACATTGATCCGGAGGAGATGTGGTTTCAACAGGATGGCGCTACGTGCCATACGGCGAACGCAACCATCGACTTATTGAAATCAAAATTTGGCGATAAGTTGATTTCGAGAAATGGACCTGTCAGTTGGCCTCCAAGGTCGTGCGATTTGACACCTCTCGATTATTTCCTGTGGGGCTACGTGAAGTCACTGGTTTATGCTGATAAACCAGCAACAATTGACGCCTTGGAGGCCAGCATTGTTCGTGTTATTCGTGACATACGGCCAGCAGTGCTCGAAAAAGTAGCCCAAAATTGGACGTCCAGAATGCGCTTCGTCAAGAACAGCCGCGGTGCCCATATGCCCCAAATCATTTTCAAATGTTAATGTCACGTATTGATCTTTCGAATAAAAAAAAAATGTTGATTACAATTTAATTTTTTGTGTTATTTTTTACAATTTCAAGTTCTATCGGGCTTAAAAAAACACCCTTTATAAGCATACATTCCACAACTTGTAGCATGCGATAAAATGTGTTTGTTAATCTTATCTACATGCATACGTAAATTTCCAGTAATGAGTATTCATAAGCATACGCATTCCATTATGCACTCTCTATTGTTAATCTCTTGAGTCATTTTACGTGAACAAATATTTTTGTCTTCTTTACGCAGATGGTTAAGTTATAAACCTTTAAATAATTTAATATATAAGTGCTTTTTTTTTTTTACTTCCACTTAATTTTGTCATGATCGATAAAGGTAGTTTTTATTTTATCATATTAAAAGGTTATTTAAAGATCACTTATAATTAGACTATTGTGATGAGAAGATTAAAGTCGGATAATTAAGTGAATAATTAATATACATAAGTGATTTTGTGTGATTTTTGTTTTACATAAACGGAAAAATCCAAAAGCTAAATATAGTAACTCAATTAAAGAGAAGAAAATAACTATACCTTGTGGAAATTTTATTTTGTCAAATTCGGGTTTCATATTTAATAAAAAAGGAAAGTCACGATCACAGATTTTGGGCTAAAGCTACGCACTAACAGTATTTTCAAAGTGACCAAATTAAGGTAGATGTGCGAAGATTTTGATTATTGTTAACCCAAAGATGAAAAGAAAAATAAATAGCCCCAACTGAAATTTATCAACCATACTTTGTATGCGGACCACGTGAATTCGACATCAAGGCTCGTTTCCAACTTAACCTCAAAAGTTTTGTATCTGTCATATTACATAACCACATTGTCACAGCCATACTTTACCTTTTTTAACCTTGTTACCTTATATTTTGAATTTATATACAGAACTAACTTTTAGTAATAAAAAAAATGAATTATTTGAACATTAAGGTACTTAATTAATTCCTAAAAATTATTAATTTCCGAGAAAAAAAGGATAAAAAAACCCACGAAATAAAACCATTTAATAACCTTAAATAGTTACCCGATTTACAACACAAGTGGGCATGTTATATTAAACTAATCATTAATATTTTGTAGTAAAAGTGAACATTTATTTAAATTTGAGTAATTAATATTATTATATAAAGATGTATTCTTTGAATTATTAATACCTATATAGTTAATAAATTATTTCAGTATAATATTAAATTCTTAAATACGTATATTTTGTAATGAATAGTCTAGCATTTTTTTGAGTCTTCTTTAATATCTACTCTACATTCATACATAGCTACTTTGTAGTGTAGCTCATAAGTTGTTACCGCATACCCTTAAACTACTCTTAAATCTATACATACCAACCCAAATAGAGTAGGGTAATTGTGCAAGATCAAATAACGGCATTTACCAGGTGACGCACATCAATTGGAATGCAAGTTATTTGAAGTATGAATATGATAAGCACAAATAATAATAAGAATCGTGAATTGAGTGACAAATAGGAATGAGTGTAATCACAAACATTCCTATTGGTCAAAATAACTGTAACGAGAGTGATTATTCATATGTCCATAATATCGACAAAGACAAATAGAACTTTATCGATAAGTAGAATAAGTAAAAAGGGCTAGGTTAAAAACTCATGTATAGTATATAAGTGCTTGTAAATCTAAAATAAACCAGACTTGTAATTACCACACTAATTTGGCAACAACCTGCCTTGTGTTTTATTAAGAGCCTCAAAACAAATTCGGCAGTTCTTTTGAACGCCTGAGTTATCAGCTGAAACCCTGACAGCTATTAAAACTAACCAAGGGCTATAGCGACCAATACACATTAGAAAAACACGCTCACACCACAACACAAAACCCTACATGACGATCCTGCCACTCCACTTCTAACCCTACAACTTGCATATAAACCAATTTCTAAACTACAACAACATCAACATTTTCTGCATTGCTGGGCCCAACAAACAGAACGATGTCTAATGAAACATTCAAATTCTACAAAATTTTGTGAGTAAGAGACCAGAGAAAAAAATGTAAGTTTTCATTCATAACTTATTAATATACGTATTACAGTTTAGTCCAGTCTGATTCTATTTTGTTTCTTTCTTATTTTATACTTACTATTACAATATTTTTATTTACATATTATTAAGTACGAATTTTGCACTCATTGTGTAAATATGTAAGATAATTGAAACATATAGAAAAAAATATACATATGTTCATAAATATATTTTTTTCTGTAATTTCTTTTTTCTTATATATTTCTCTTTTGAATGATTAATAAATTTATTATTGAATTCCTGTGTTAATATGAAATCTAACTAATGCCTTATAAATCAGTGAGTGTTTAAACGCTGGTTTAGTTGAACTGAACTTATATTTATATGTAGTTTAAACTCAACAGTTGTAAATCAGTGTCCCATGTATTATATGTAGTTTAAAAAGTAACATGTGGCAGCACTACGATAAATGTTGACAAATTCATATGGTTTGTATTGGTAGTTTAAGCGCCCAATTTTATGCGTTTAAAGATGGTTTATATGTTTTCTGATTTATAGATTTGTTGGCTTAAATACATTTTAAACCAAAAAGACAGTTTAACTTGCTCTGATTTATTAGCCCTAAGTAGTTAATTTTTTTTTTTTGGGGAATAACAGCAATAATGACTTTATTGGCAGAATGAGTAAAGTTTCCGTAGTTTTAAGGGACAACGTTTAGTAACTCAGGGTATTTCAGTTGCCATAGGCGAAATGAAGGGAGGGGACGAGTGTACCCTATATGGTGCAGATCTTACCATATATGCATATTTTTTTTAACAGGTAATTTTTGATACTCTGCATTTTAATAAATTTAGACCTACTCGTTGGTAGTTTTATTTCGGCATGGTGAGTAGGTATATGCTTACGTGCATAATGAAATGGGTTGAGAACCACTTCTACCATGTTTTAGCTAGCCGGACGTAATCTTTCATGCCACTTAACTATTTATTTCATTTGCATTTCTACTATAATTTAAATTTGTAGCCTTAGGAATTATAAAAAAAAAAAAAAAACACGTAACATATATGACGCCCAACGCAAAGCTATCTTTAGTTTTAATTATTAGTTTTTCCTTTGGAATTCTTTTTTCCTCTTATGCTGTTAAACTGGAGTTGTTTATTTTGTTAGTTTAACCATGTAAACTTATACCAATTTTTGTATATATATATACATTTTTTGGGAGTCCTGGGAATTTAAGGACATATATGCTTTTATTCTAGTTGCACCAAGAATAATAAATGTATTAGTTTTCAGTAATTAACGGCTTCTATACACGTACATACGTATGTTCATTTAGCTGGAGGTCCAAATTTTAAGACCATAGGTTTTAATAATTGTAGCACCAGGATTTTAGGAAATTGTTATTCGTATAATTCGGATACTTTGAGGATTATATCTAAGGAATATTGCATATCTTAAACAGATTAACAATTAGAGGAAAGGCAGATCCGTAAGTAGCATCGGAGGAAGCTATTTTCGTAGCTGTTCTTGTTCAGGCAAAAAGGAAAAGAGGTAATTACCTACTACAGAATTTTATTTGTTTTGCAAACTTAATTTGTTAGAGTTGTTATTCCCAAGAAAAAAAATTAATATTGATTTTCGTATTATAATATATCACATTTAGCTTATATTTAAATCCACAGATTTTTTTTCCATATAGGCTTAGAATTTAATATAAGTATATTACTTCGTTTTAAAATAATAGATACCAGGTTTTGATTTTTTTTTATGTGTAAACATTGCCTGGCGGGTAAATGTTCCTTTACAAGTCACGTGAATACAAAGTTTTTTTCGTTATGAATACAAGAAGTTCAGCTAGAGGCGTGCATAATAGTTCTTTTAAAAGTAACAGAAAAAGTTTATCTGCTTCACGCAACAATATTTCTATAGAGCTGCAAGGTTCTACTGCCAATAAAAAATCAAAAGAAGTTCATTCCCCAGTAAAAAACTACGCGGAAAGTATCAAACAAAAACCTAAAACGAATCAAGCTCCTAGGAAGTTTCAACCACTCCCGGATAGGCGTAACGAACATACCATGGATTTCGATAATAATCCAAATACTCAACTTTTTGTCCCTCTACCATCTGCACAATGTGCGAATATTGAGCTTGCAGAGCAACCTTCTGGCTCGAATAGGGTTCCCCCCCACAGTAGCGATACAATCAGAACACAACCGAATAGTGAAAATCTCTTAGATTCTTAAATAGCCCTAATGGAACAAAGTATGAGGAACACTAGGGAATTATGTTCAATAAGAGAGAGCATTTCTCAAATAGGAAATTTAAATAACTTAAATCCCTACAGGCCTCCTGAAGCATCACACAATTTTTTTCAATCAAATTTATCAAGTGGTAATAATCTTTCATCTTCAAGTCATCAAACCAGATCTTCTTTTAACAACGAGCCAAACATCAAACTTGAGAAATGGAAAGTTATGTATAACGGTACAGGCTCAGTATCAGACTTTTTCTTTAAAATAGATACGTTGCGTACAAGATCAAAATGTTTTAATAAAACTATCTTATCAAACTTTCATGCATTATTGGAAGGCAAAGCTGAGCAGTTGTACTGGCTTTTTACAAAGCAGAACCGAGATGTCACATATCATCAACCTTGTAGTGCTCTCACCAGAGAGTATGGTCACTTAGAGTCTGACCACGACATTATATTGAAAATTTCGCTTAGAAAACCACAGTACAAAGAAATTTATGATGACTTTCATGCTGCTATCATTTCTATGAATTCAATACTACAAACACCTTTACCGGACAGTACATTGATTGATATTGCAAAAAGAAATGTCAATGCAAATCTGTGGTTTTTGCTATTTAACTCTGAACCAAGGTCTATGGACGATTTCAGAGATATTGCACGTAAAGCGGGAAAAGTATTTAGAGATAATAAATTTCAGACCCCAAATACTATCTCAACTCGCAATGTAAATGAGCTTGAAAATTCTGTTTGTGAAATTAATGATTTGGAGGAAAGTGATCCCCAATTGGAAGTTGTTCATTTACAGAAAACGAGTGTTCAATATGACTATTCACAGATCCAATGCTGGAACTGTATGTCCTTAGGACATTCTTATATATATCCTTAGAACTATCTTCTGATCACACACCTACAATTCTTACAATAACAAATCCTAATAGAATTGTATCTCCGTCTGATAACTTAGTGACGTCAGCCACTCAAATAAATTGGTTAAAATATAAAAAATATCTCAGTACCCACTGCACTGAAAATATTCCGCTTAGTACACCGGAGAATGTGGATATTTCTATTTTAAATTTTGACAGTTATCTGAAACTAGCTGTTCAACATTCTAGTATCACCCTCAAAAAAACCAAAAACAGTAAAATATATTCTGCAGATGTTGAGCGTATCTTGACTGAAAAAAGGAGAGCTCGAAGAGAATGGCAATTGCATAGATCCCCTCAACTTAAGAATTTACTAAAAGAGTGCAGAAAAAGGCTAAGAAAGTTACTGCAGTCTCAGAAAACGACTTCCCTGGAAAAATATCTTAAGGAACTTGATGCAACTGCTCAATCAGACTACTCATTATGGCGTGCAGCTAGAAATCTTAATAGACCAGTTATCACTAAACCACCATTAAGAAACTTAAATGGAAGTTGGGCACGAAATGATGAATAAAAAGGAAATCTTTCTGTTAATCATTTGAAAAACGTATTTACCCCGCATACGTCTCCCGATATTGTAGTCGAGTTGCCACCAGTTGCTGTTAGAGCTGCTGTTCCACTTAGATTTGAGATAAAAGAAATCGAAAAGGCTATTCATAATTTAAACCCCAAGAAAGCCCCTGGTTTTGATAAGATCCGCAACAAAATGCTTTTAGAGCTACCCAGCATAGCAAAGAAAATTTTTCTCTTTATTTTTAATGCTATTTTACGCCTTGAATACTATCCACAAGAATGGAAAGTATCCTTAGTTAAAATTATACCTAAGCCAGGAAAGGATCCTACAAAAGTTGAGTCATATAGACCTATAAGCTTATTGTCTAATATATCAAAGCTGTTTGAGAAGCTGTTAGTGTCAAAATTAGCCCCAATTTTAAATGAAAATAGATGTATTCCTAACCATCAATTCGGCTTTAGAAGAGAACATAGCACAATCGAACAAACCCATCGTATAGTAAACGCCATAAGAAAAGCCTTTGAAGAAAAAAAATATTGTTCCGCCCTCTTCATCGATGTTTCTCAAGCTTTTAATAAAGTCTGGCATGAAGGGTTATTACACAAATTGAAGCTAAACTTACCAGTAAACACACACAAGCTGTTAGAAAGCTACTTAGTCGGCCGAAAGTTTATTATTAAAGAATGTGATTTTATAAGTTCTCCTCAGCCAATTGACGCTGGAGTCCCTCAGGGAAGCATCATGGGCCCACTCTTATACCTTATATATACCTCAGACATGCCAACAAACAACCACACCCTTACTTCAACATTTGCTGATGATACAGCTTTTCTAAGCGTACACGAAAACTGTCATGAAGCATCCCGTTACTTGCAGGATCATATATTTGAACTGGAAAAGTGGTTAAAACAATGGAGGATAAAGGTTAATGAGCAAAAATGCGTACATATAACATTCACCTTGCGTCGGGAGTCATGTCCCCCTATTAAAATCAATAATCAATTAGTGCCCCAACAATCGCATGTAAAATATCTCGGAATTCATCTAGATCGGCGTTTAACATAGAAATGCCATATAGAAGCAAAACTAACACAAATGAAACTAAAAGATATTCAAATATATTGGCTTATTGGAAGAAATTCTGTTCTTAGCCTCGACTGCAAACTTCTACTTTATAACTCTATATTGAAGCCAATCTGGTGCTACGGTATTCAGCTATGGGGCACTGCCTCATCCTCAAATATCGATAAAATTCAAAGACGCCAAAATAAACTTCTTCGAATAATCACAGCCGCTCCCTGTTATGTTAAAAACTCTAATATTCACAAGGATCTCAATGTGCCATTAGTAAAAACTATTATTACGAAGTACGCAGCAAAATATTTAAGAAGGCTTGAGTCGCACCCAAATCCACTTGCTCGAAATATTTTAAATGACAGTGGACACTCTAGATTAAGGAGAAGAGATACCGCAGGACTCATCCGAAGGGAAGACCGCTAAACATCTACATATGTGAACAGAAACCGTGAGGAGAAAAATTTTCGTCTAGCATTGGCAGGACAAAAATAAAGTATTAGTATAAGATTTGATTAATTATTGTTAGTTCATATTTAATATATGAAGATTCATTAAATACATAATGAAAAAAAAAAAAATATATATATATTGTCCGGAGGAGATACGAAAACCTTTCTGTTTTAAGTGTGGACAGAAAGGAGTTCTTACCCCAAAATGTCCAAACAAACATAGTCTGGTAAAACAGGGAAACCAGAAAACGGGCGAAATGGCTACCGGGGACACTCGTCCAAATCTTACTACCCCGAGTGTAAATTGATACTAAGACATTCAACCAAACACAAAACAAAATTGAACTTTTAAAATCTTCTAATAAATCCGAACTTCTTTTATTTGATATTGCAATTAAGAAAACAGCTTCTTGTGGAAAAATTTCCTCGAAAATACTGAAATGTAGAGAATGTTTTAAGAAGCGGAAACTTATCCGTAAAATTTTAGAATCGACTATCATTCACGGTCCAGATGATCGTCCATTTGCCAAAATTAGAATATTTGATGAAGAATTAGTGGGGTTGCTCGACTCTGGAGCTAATGTATCCGTTTTAGGTAGAAATTGCTTGGTTTTCATAGAACGGAACATGATTACATATAAACCATTGAAATATTTTTTAAAAACACCAAATGGCTCAAAGCAGGAAGTTGTAGGTTCATGTTTATTACCAGTTTTGTTTAAAAATGTTATAAAAACTATTGAATTTTACTTAGTGCCATCTCTTAATCAGGAAATATACCTCGGTATAAATTTCTGGCGAGAATTTGCCTTAGCACCTGACATTTTTCCAACTGTTTCTGAAAGTAGAGCCTTCAATATCAAAGGACTCTAAGTGAGATGCAAAATTTCATAATCTTACATCTGAGCAACGACTTAACTTGGAAAAAACAATATTACTATTTCCATCTTTCGAAAAACAGGGACGTGGTTGCACTGATTTATTGGAACATAACATCAAACAGTTGATGCTGTTCCAATCAAATCAAGACATTATCCATTATCACCTCCGCGCCAAGAAGAGGCATTTAAGGAAATTGAAAGACTTCTAAATATAGGCGTTATAGAGGAATCGAATTCCCCTTGGTGTTCACCAGCTGTATTGGTGCGGAAACCGGGGAAAATACGGTAATGTATTGATTCAAGAAAATTAAATGCGGTTACGAAAAAAGACTCGTACCCGTTACCCCACATAAACGCTTTATTAAGCAGACTCAAGGATACATACTTTATCAGCGGTATTGACCTTAAAGATGCATTCCTTTAAATAAGGCTGACCGAGAACTCAAAAGAAAAAAACGACTTTCGTGATACCAGGTAAACCTTGGTATCAATTCAAATTTATGCCATTTGGACTTTGCAATGGGCCGCAAACCATGAGTCGTCTCATGGATAAGGTAATACCATCTAAAATCAAGGAAAATGTCTTTATCTATTTAGATGATCTGCTGGTCTATAGTGCAGACTTTGAATCTCATATTGAACTTTTAGTGGACCCTAATAAAGTTTCATCTATCGTTAATTTCCCCTTACCAAAAACCCCGAAACCAGTTCGACGTTTTATCGGGATGGCTAACTGGTATAGATCGTTTGTTAGTAATTTTTCAGATCTTTCATCACCTTTGACTGATTGTCTTAAAAAATCCCAAAAATCTTTTAGCCTGTCTGATAAAGCAAAGGAAGCATTTCAAGCTCTCAAAGAGGCACTCTCCAATGCACCAGTATTAGCTCAGCCAGATTTTAAGAGGGAATTTATAATTCATTGTGATGCTTCGAAAGTTGGAGTAGGTGGTGTACTACTTCAGTATGATGATTTTGGTAGAGAACATCCTATTTCATTTGTATCACAGAAATTAAACAAGGCCCAAAAGAATTATACAATTACTGAACTAGAGTGTTCAGCAGCGGTCGTATGCGTTAACAAATTAAGGCCTTATGTAGAAGGTTTGCCTTTTAAAGTTTTAACGGACCACTCTTCACTGAAATGGTTAATGTCCCAAAAGGACTTAAGTGGAAGATTGGATCGTTGGAGCCTTAAGCTTCAAAGGTATGACTTCAACATAGAACATCAAAAAGGTTCCCAAAATATTGTCCCAGATTGCTTATCTAGATTAGATACTGATGAGTTGGAAATAGGAGATACACCACTTGAGGTTGATTTGACCTCTCCGGAATTCAATAATGAGGAATATAAGGAATTGAGACAAACTATTGCGGAAAATTTTGTTTTTAGGCGTGTTATATTTAGAAGCGGATCTGTAGACGGGGAGGAAAACCTATGGCGTCTTTAGATTCCGAAGACTCTGTATAGAACTATAATGGAATCTGCTCATAATTCAGTAACTGCATGCCATGGTGAATTTTTGAAAACATTGGCAAGAATACGTCAAAAGTACTTTTGGCCCACTATGGCAAGAGACATCAAATCTTATGTTAAAAATTGTGATAAATATAAAGTTATTAAGCCCATTATTTATATTTCTAAGCCTCCTACGGGTAACCAATATCACACGTGCAGATCCTTTGAGAGATTGTATTGTGATTTTTTGGGACCTTATCCTTTCACTAAGGCTAATAATTCAGTAATTTTTATATGAATAGATCATTTAACAAAATTTCTGTCCTTAAAGGCTTTTAAGTCACCAACCTCAAGGAACGTGATACTATATTTTCAACAGGAAATGTTTCCCACTATCGGTGTTCCCAGATATATACACAGCGATAACGCGAAACAGCAATTGGGATAAATATATTCCCCAGATCCTTTCCATTCTAAGGAGTGATCATCATGCTGCGATAAAGTGTTCTCCATGTTACGCGACCTTTGGTCAAAATATGATACAGCATGGAAACACATACAACGTATTGGATAAAATTGGCTGTATGGATGGAGAAGATGTTTGCGTTCTTGAACATGACGACAAGCTCAATATAATTAGAGATAAAATTAGGAGAAATTTAAATGAGGCACATGATAAATCAAGCAAAACATATAACCTTAGGACAAGGCCAATAACTCTTCGTAAAGGGCAAACCATACCTTAGGTAATCTGCGGAAAATGATAAATAAGAAATTTATGCCGAAATATGTAAAGTGTAGGGTTCGTAATAAGGTGGGAAACACATTATACGATATCGAGCATTTGAATGGAAAATACATAGGAAAATTTTAAACTTCGGATATTAGGGCATGATATTGCCCGGTTTAAGTGGGTCGTGCCACACTTATTTGTTGTCGTTAAAAAAAAATAAATATATATATATATATATATATATACATATGTATAAATAATAAGAAGAGCACAACTGTAAACAGAAAAGTTAAAAAACCGCTTATGAGTGCAAATAATGTAAATACAATAAAACAGAATGATAGAAACGCAAATATCACAGTGAGTTTTAACGAAACAAATACAGAAATAAAAAAAAAGAATCGATGATATCAAATACCTAACGTCTAAACCTATTGCTCGCGCGCGATCTCTCTCACCGTCTGTATTTAATAATACCATTGATACACTAACAAATATAAAACATGCAATCGTTGCATCAACGGCAAAAGCAATTTTAATAAGTGATGAAAATATTAAGCCCAAATCGGGCATAATAGAAAACTCAGTATCATCTTCTGTGTCTAATAATACAGTTGATTTCAATACTATAAAAAATATAAAACCTGCAAGCGTCGCTTCAGCGGCAAAAACAATTTTAATAAGTGATGAAAAGATTACTTCCAAAGTAGGCATAATGGAAAACTCAGTATCACAGGTAAAAAGTGGTCAAAAGCCTCAAGTGCAAGTTGGTATTGATAGGAACATAACAGTGCTTAAACGGGGTCGCAGGCCAACCTCTTCTGCGGGTGCTTCGGTCCCAAAAGTTTTAAAAGAGGGTACAGCTGATAGAATAAGTTCACAAAATCGTTTTGCAAGTTTGGACGAGGAATCCTCGGAAGCACAAAGCGTTATCAAATCTTCTAAGCCACCCCCGATATATCTTAGAGAGCAAAACTCAAGTGAACTAATAAAGAATTTGATCTAGGTAATAGGTTTTTTTTTTTTTTTTTTTTTTTTTTCAGTATTTATTTATTGAATCTTCATATATTAAATATGAACTAACAATAATTAATCAAATCTTATCCTAATATTTGCTTTATGTCCTGCCAGTGCCAAACAAAAAAGATTTCGTCATCACGGTATCTGTTCACATATGTAGGTGTTTATCGCTCATCTGATTGGGTGAGTGCTGCAGTGTCTCTTCTTCTTAAGCGAGTGTGGCCGCCATAATTTTAGATATTTCTTGCTAATGGATTTGGGTGCAGTTCCAGCCTTTTTAAATATTTTACTGCATATTTCGTTATCATAGTTTTTACTAATGGCACATTGAGATCCTTGTGGATATTTGAGTTTTTGACGTACCAAGGGGCGGATGTGATTATTCGAAGAAGTTTATTTTGGCGCCTTTGAATTTTTTCGATGTTAGAAGCCGAGGCAGTGCCCCATAACTGAATACCGTAGCACCAAATTGGCTTTAAGATAGAGTTGTAGAGTAGAAGTTTGCAATCGAGACTAAGAACAGAATTTCTTCCAATAAGCCAATTAATTT
Organism: Pollenia amentaria; assembly: GCA_943735925.1. Classification (NCBI taxonomy): domain Eukaryota; kingdom Metazoa; phylum Arthropoda; class Insecta; order Diptera; family Polleniidae; genus Pollenia; species Pollenia amentaria. Next base: position 101,397,115 of record OX031007.1, read on the forward strand.
GGATTGCTTTTAGTTTCATTTGAGTTAATTTAGCGTCTATATGCCATTTCCACGTTAAACGCCGATCTAGATGTATACCGAGGTATTTTACATGCGAGTGTTGGGGTATTATTTGATTATTTATTTTAATAGGGGGGCATGTTTCCCGACGCAATGTGAATGTTATATGTGCGCATTTTTGCTCATTGATCTTTATCCTCCACTTTTTTAACCACCTTTCTAGTTCAAATATATGATCCTGTAGGTAACGAGATGCTTCTTGACAGTTTGCGTGTACGCTTAGAAAAGCTGTGTCGTCCGCAAATGTTGAGGTATGGGTGTAGCTGTTTGTTGGCAAGTCCGAAGTATAAATTAAGTATAATAGAGGGCCCAGGATGCTGCCTTGTGGGACTCCAGCGTTAATTGGCTGTGGAGAACTTAAAAATTCGCCTTCTTTAATAATAAATTGACGACCGACTAAGTAGCTTTCTAATAGCTTGTGTATATTTGCTGGTAAGTTTTGCTGCAATTTCAGTAGTAAACCTTCATGCCAGACTTTATCAAAAGCTTGAGACACATCGATGAAGAGTGCTGAGCAATATTTTTTTTCTTCAAAGGCTTTTCTTATGACATTTACTATTCGATGAGTTTGTTCAATTGTGCTGTGTTTTCTTCTAAAACCGAATTGATGATTGGGAATACATCTGTTATCATTTAAAATCGGCGTTAATTTAGACACTAGAAGTTTCTCAAAAAGCTTTGATATATTAGACAATAAGCTTATAGGTCTATATGACTCAACTTTTGTGGGATCCTTTCCTGGTTTAGGTATCATGGTAACTAAGGATACTTTCCACTCTTGTGGGTAGTATTCAAGGCGTAAAATAGCATTAAAAATTTGTAGAATAATTTTCTTTGCTATGCTGGGTAGCTCCAAAAGCATTTTGTTACTGATCTTATCAAAACCAGGGGCTTTCTTGGGGTTTAAATCATGAATAGCCTTCTCGATTTCTCTTACTTCAAACCTTAGTGGAACAGCTGATCTAACAGCAATAGGTGGTAACTCGACCGCAGTATCGAACGATGTATGAGGGGTAAATACGGTTTTCAAATGATTAACGAAAATATTTCCTTTTTCTATGTCATTTCGTGCCCAACTTCCATTTAAGTTTCTTAATGGCGGTTTAGTGATAACTGGTCTTTTAAGATTTCTAGCTGCACGCCATAATGAGTAATCAGATTGAGGAGTTGCATCAAGTTCCTTAAGATATTTTTCCAGAGAAGCCGTTTTTTGAGACTGCAGTAAGTTTCTTAGCCTTTTTGTGCACTCTTTTAGTAAATTTTTAAGTTGAGGGGATCTGTGCAATTGCCACTCTCTTCGAACTCTCCTTTTTTCAGTCAAGAGACGCTCGACATCAGTAGAATATATTTTACTATTTTTGATATTTTTGCGGGCTATGCTAGAATGTTGAACAGCTAGTTTGAGATAATTGTCAAAATTTACAATAGAAAGATTCACATTCTCCGGTGTTCTAAGCGGAATATTTTCAGTGCAGTGGGTACTGAGATATTTTTTATATTTTAACCAATTTATTTGTGTGGATGACGTCACTAAGTAACCAGACGGAGATACAATTCTATAAGGGTTTGATATGGTAAGAATTGTAGGTGTGTGATCAGAAGATAATTCTAAAGAAGCTTCAGCGTGAATCGTTTCTGCGGGGATGTTTTTAACCACGCCAAAATCGATGACATCTGGAATTTTTTGCTGATCAGTAGGCCAATAAGTTGGTTGTCCACTCGCGACCACATTTAAATCCATTTTAGACATTGTATTATACAAAACACGACCCTTTGGTGTAATGAGCCGTGACCCCCAAAAGGTATGTTTAGCGTTGTAATCGCCAGCGGCTAGGAAACAAGATCCTAATGATTTAAAATATTTATAATATTGGCTTTCTGATATTGAAAATCTAGGTGGAAGTACAAAGTTTCGATTTAGATCTTCAACACAAATGTTCGTTGCTTGCAGATAATCTTCACGATGATCACACATTAAGTAGTGTTTGATTCGGGTTTTTATCAAAATAGCAGAACCTCCACAAGCTCTATCTCGAGGGTCCTTGGTATCATATAATATATAACCATTAATTTTAAACGTATTTCTTGAGGTCAAATGAGTTTCGGAAACCATCATTACATCAATTTGTTTACTTTTAAGAAAATATTCTAGTTCATTTTTATGTTGGCGAATGCCGTTTGCGTTCCAAAAACAAATTTTTAAACAATTCATGGCTTGTTAAGTACAGCTTGCAATAACATCGATTGCATTCTTAACATTTCCTGCATCATATTACCCATTGTATTCGTAAAGTTTGTTACTGTTTGTACTAGTGTTTCCATTGTTTTTTCTAGACGACTTAAATTAGAAACTGGGGTCTCATCATTATTTGGCAAATCACCTTGCATTGGCATATGGTTTGATTTTAGGACGTTAGCGTAGGATGTTCTGTTATTACTAGGCTGCGGTACCTGAATGTCATTAGTATTATCTTGATGTGTTCCCTGAATTTGAGGTGGATTAGGTTTCGGTCCAACCGAGCGCTTGACGATAGAGTATACAGGGCATCCTCTATAGTTGGCAGTGTGATTACCAAAACAGTTGCTGCATTTTTTTACATTGGGGTCGTTTTTAGACTTATCGCAGAGAGCTGTTCCATGCAATTCTCCACATACAACGCAAACAGGGGTTAAATGGCAGTATGCCTTAGTGTGACCAAATTCTTGGCAGTTTAAACATTGCACGGGACCGTTACTTTTATGCGGCTCCTCTATCGTTATTTTCCTATACAGGATATATTTCAGACTGTAAATGGGATGAGTTTCGTTTTTTTTTAAGCTTAACGTCGCCGGGTTCTAACTCCACTCGAAATAGTGGCTGGGGATTTTTTTCTCTATTTTTAATATTAACTACATTTTTAATTTTAAAGCCCTTCTCTTCTAAAAACGTTTTTATCTCACCTGGGTCTACGCTTGAATCAATGCCCTTTATCACTACCTGAAGACCTTTACTGCTCTTCAGTTGGTATGTATAAAAGTTTTTTTTTAGTGCTTCTAATTTAGTTATAACTTTACGAAAATCATCTTCACGATTAACTTGTATTTTTGTTTCATTTATACTACCACGTTTTATTGCAGCTACATAAAAAGAATTTTCACCTAACGGCGAATGCCAACATAAAAATTAACTAGAATACTTTCTTAAAAGAAAATAAATTGATGTAATGATGACTAATTTGACCTCAAGAAATACGTTTAAAATCAATGGTTATATATTATATGATACCAAGGACCCTCGAGATAGAGCTTGTGTAGGTTCTGCTATTTTGATAAAAGCCCGAATTAAACACTACTTAATGTGTGATCATCGTGAGGATTATCTGCAAGCAACGAACATTTGTGTTGAAGAGCTAAATCGAAAATTAGTACTTTCGTCTTTATACTCTCCACCTAGATTTTCAATATCAGAAGGCCAATATTATAATTATTTTAAATCATTAGGACCCTGTTTCCTAGCCTCTGGCGATTACAACGCTAAACATACCTTCTGGGGGTCACGGATCATAACACCAAAGGGTCGTGTTTTGTACAATACAATCTCTAAAATGGATTTAAATGTGGTCGCGAGCGGACAACCAACTTATTGGCCTACTGATCAGCAAAAAATTCAAATTGTCATCGATTTTGGCGTGGTTAAAAACATCCCCGCAGAAATAATTCATGTTGAAGCTTCCTTAGAACTATCTTCCGATCACACACCTACAATTGTAACTTTAATGAACCCAAATAGAATTGTATCTACGTCTGGTTACTTAGCGACGTCAGCCACACAAATAAATTGGTTAAAATATAAAAAATATCTTAGTGCCCATTGCACAGAAAATATTGCGCTTAGTACACCGGAGAACGTGGATCTCGCTATTGTTAATTTTGACAGTTATATCAAACTAGCTGTTCAACATTCCAGCATAACCCTCAAAAAAAACCCAAAATAATAACATATATTCTACAGATGTCGAGCGTCTCTTGACTGAAAAAAGGAGAGTTCGAAGAGAGTGGCAATTGCACAGATCCCCCCAAATTAAGACTTTATTAAAAGAGTGAACAAAAAGGCTGAGAAAGTTACTGCAGTCTCATAAAACGTCTTCCCTGGAAAAATATCTTAAGGAACTTGATGCAACTCCACAATCAGACTACGCATTATGGCATGCAGCTAGAAATCTCAATAGACCAGTTATATCTAAGCCACCATTAAGAAACTTGAATGGAAGTTGGGCAAGAGATGACATTGAAAACGGAAATCTGTTTGTTCATCATCAGAAAAACGTATTTACCCTTAATACATCTCACGATATAGCACTCGAGTTACCGCCTGTAAATGTTAGAGCAGCTATTCCCCTAAGATTCGAGTTAAGAGAAATCGAAAAGTTATTTGTGATTTAAACACCAAGAAGACTCCCGGTATTGATAAGATCAGTAATAAAATGCTTTTGGAGCTACCAAGTATAGCAACCAAAATTGTTCTTATTATTCTCAATGCTATTTTACGCCTTCAATACTACACTCAAGAATGGAAGGTCTCCTTAGTAACCATGATACCAAAGCCAGGAAAGGATCACACAAAAGTTGTGTCATACAGACCTATTAGCTTATTACACTATGCAACAAGCAAAAATTCCTTGAATAACCACTATATTTTTTTGATCCGCTATAGTCGTCTAACTACAAAAATCATCATTATTTCAAATTCTATGGCAAAAAAATTGAGATTTTTAAAAAGGCTGTTCTTACATCTTATCCTAACTTTGGAACGACGTACCCGATTTTGGCATACAATTCGTCAAAACATTTTATATTACGCCAGATTTAAGTTTCTCAAATATCATTTTTTAATTTAGACATTATTTTTGGAGTTATTGAGGGCGAAGTGGCAAAAAAAATATTTGTTTTTTTGTAAAATTTTTGAATTCAAAAAATTCATAAAAAAATTTAAATCAACAAATACTTACCAGTTTTAGTACTTAAGCTCAAAGCTGCATGTATTAGAAGTAAAATAAATTTTATTTCATGAAAATCCATGGATAAATTCCTGTTTTATTCCCTTTGACTTTTGACATTTGTTATCGCAAATTTGTGTAGAGCTAAAAATTTTGTAATTTTTTAACAGTTTAACCTTATTTATTACACAATATTTTTTAAACCTTTTTATTTTGTTGTTTTTATATAATTTATTTATATGCGTCCTATTTGAGACTATCGGTATACCATGTTCTAGTTGTGACTACCTGTGAGTATGCCTATTTTATTTTAATTTTTATTGGAATAATGGAAATCAGGTACATACTAGTTTTATTTTTTTTTTTTTTCTTAAAGCTACATGAAAATCGATGGGTTTTTAATTATTTTATGATCGATAAAGTAAAAGTACCTACATACTTGTAAAAATTTTAATCGTAAATTTGTGTAAAGCCAAAAATTTCGTTATTTTAAAAAGGTATATAAAGGCAAAACCTTGCACAATCTGCATTACTCAACAAGTGATTGTAGAAAAAAAAGTATTAATATAAAATAAAAAATGAGCAAAAACCTTAGAAAAATGTCGTGTAAAAATTAGCCGGATGTATTTTATTATGTGTGCGGCAAATTAATGACCAAAAATAAACGGCGCAATTTCTCAATTGTGTCGTAAAAGCGGTTTTGGAAAACATATGCAATGGTCCTACCCCACCATTCCTGCAGGTGGATTTACACTTCTCGTTTTACATCAAGATTAGAGTTTTTTTATTCCCGCACTTTTTGGATTCCCGGGAAAGCGGGAAATAAAAATCAAATTCCCGCGATCCCGGGATCCCGGGATTCCCGCCCAAAATTTATTATTTATTTCTTTACTTATTTCTCCAATGAAACTAATATTTCTTACTGACAATTACGCTTAAAATAATTAAGTCTAGTATCCATTATGTACCAAAAACGTAAAAAATTTAATATTAAAATTATTTTAAGATACTTAAGAGGTTATTTTTATGTCAATAGGATCATAGAAATCAATATAGGTATATGCATTGTCAAATTCAGAGATCATTTGCATAATTAGAATGAAAATATTGTTACGAAATTAGATTTGTCTGAGAATTATTTATGGTTTTAGTTATAAGTTATCTTGTAAATTATAGTTTTATGTCATATTAGTTACTATTTTAATGAACGCCACTGTAATACATTTTTTAGCAATTGTAATTGTAGACTTTAGATTTAGATGTATAATAGTTATTTTAAAATAATTCGAACACAACATTCTAGGAAATACTAGACGGTTCTTGAATCAACAAGGAATAGTTTTGAACTATAAATGCAGGCTAACTCTCTTATTAGCTTAAAAAGAAAAATAAACTGAAAATAAATAAAAGTTTAGTTTAGTTTGATTGGAGACATTAAACGGTTTAGATCGCTACTTTCAATTGTGGTTAAAATTTGTAAACATTATAATTAATTTCAATAAAGTTTGTTAAGTTTAATTCGTGTGTGTATTTATTTTGATTTGCAATTAAAAGAACTCAAAGGTTTATTATAAAAGGAAAAAAACCTTAACGCGTTTTATAAGTAAAAACGTAACAGTATAAAAGTCTTACATCCAATTTCATCAAGTTCAGTTAAAACTTAACTGTTACCTTAACTTCCAGCTAACAATATGTTTTCGACAGTTATATATTATAAAATTTCTGGAAGGGCGATTACGAACTGAAAGCATAACATTACGAAGTAGGAATTCTGAAACAATTTTACCGTTTAACAAATTCAGCAGGAAGGAGAAATTGTATTTGCTACATATATTTAAAAACATATTTTTTAAATTTTATAACCCTTAATCAACAGTGGTGTATGAAGTTATACTAAGTTTGCCATTCCATGTGAATCTTTTTTTAATATTCATCTAGGATCCCATAACGTATTTGTTGTAGCCGGTGGTTTTTTAAATAGTAAAAAAATAGAAAGCTTGAATCTTGTATTTAGTAATTCATTTATTAAAGTATAGCGATAATCTAATTACAAAATCTAATATAGATAAAAATAAAGGTAGTACCAACATTTAGGATTTAAAAATGAATAAGTGTTGGTTAATGAAAAAGGTTTTTGAACAGATGTTATAATACATTAGGGGTATAACAATTCTCCCACGCTTAAGAGAACCCACAGGTGTTAATCGGTTTTAATTCAAGACATATTCTTCTAGATATCTTGGGTCCTGCGTTGTCGCGATGAGGCACGATTTGAACTTTGATTCTGAACTGGCGCAGGATCTAAACCAGTAGATGAAGAGTGTTCATGACCGCTGGGTGGGCCTGTAGATCGATTTGCTGATGACTCCTCTTCAAACACTCCATTGCGATTGTTGACATTGCCTGGATTGTTGATTGTTCCCTGCTGGAATACAACTTGCTGACCTGGTTGTTTATGATTACTATTTTCTTCGTTCGTTTGTTCAGGCGATGGTTGGATACTGGTTAACCCACTAGTTTGAACGTTTGTTGAAAGCAATTGATTTATATGTCTCTTAAAAACATATCCATTGTCCAATTTGACAATATAGTGAAGACGACCTATTTTCTTAATTATAGTACCAAATTTCCATAGCGGTTTGTTTGGAGTGTAGTATCGGGCTTGAACCCTTTCTCCCACGCATAGTTGTCTTGATGGAATATGGTCGTAGTTATTATTTTGAATTTTTGGCGGTTGTAAAACATCCAACCGACTTCGAATTTGTCGGCCTAAGTATAATTCGGAAGGCGTTTTACCACTTCTTAATGGCGTAGTTCGATATTTGAAAATAATGTCTCTTACCTTCTTCTGCATTGACGATACTTCATTTGACATAGCTGCTAATTTGTGTTTGAGAGTCTGAATATTCCTTTCAGCTAGACCATTAGTAGCTGGATGTCCTGGAGCGATGAACTTCTGAAAAATACCGCAATCCTGGCAAAAGGTGGAAAATTCTTCACTTTTGAAAATTGCTGCGTTGTCGGATACCATGACATCCGGATATCCATTTCTTGTAAAAATATTAAGTAGAATTTCTATCGTTGACATTGACGATGGCGCTGTCGAACATATTCCAACTTCTATCCATTTTGATTTGGCATCTACGACCATTAAAAAATAGTGGTCTTGAAATGGCCCAGCGTAATCTATATGGATACGCTGCCAGTTGTAATCTGGTTCTTCCCATGGATGAAGCGGGGCTTTTGCCGGACTGCTCTTCGTAGAAGCACAAGCCTGAATTGCGTAGAAAATAGCCAAAGCTTCTCTGTCCAACTGCGAATAATTTTGTTCTGCCTTTGTTAGGGATCGAGATGTAAAGGCAATTGGCCTTTCTTCTCCCTGAACTAGATGGGAAAGTACGCCTGCTATACCAGTTGGGCTCGCATCACAAGCCAGTTGAAGTGGCAGCGCTGGGTTGTACGGCATTAGCACCCTATCACTTGCGATTTCCTTTTTTAGTTTATTGAATGCATTTTGACATTCGGCGGACCACTTAAATTTAGAATATTTATATAATAGTTTACGCAAGGGTGTGGTTATCGTTGAAACGTTTAATATAAATCTTGAATAATATGTGACCATACCTAGAAATCGCCTGACATCATCAGCCGATTTAGGCTCTGGCATTTGCAAAATTGCTTGAATTTTTAATGGTGATTTTTGCACTTTATTGTGTTCTATAGTATGTCCCAGAAATTCAATTTTGTTTTCGAAAAACAAACACTTGGAAACATTTAGGTGCAAGTCGAACTTCTGTAATTGTTGTAAACAGCACTTCAAATTGGATTTGCACTCTTCAAAAGTTTCCCCATGTACAATAATATCGTCAAAGTAAGACTCAGTGCTTGGTACGTCACGGAGGATTTGATCTCTTATCCGATTAAACTCGGCAGGTGCAGTTTTTATACCAAAAGATAACCTGTGCATACGATAAGTCCCTCTATGTGTTGATATGGTTTGTACCATACTTGATGGTTCATCAACTGGAAGATGTAGGTAGGCCTTATACAAGTCGAGTCGACAAAAATATTTCGCATTACGAAGACTATTAAAAATATGTTCGGTTTTTCGAATTGGGTAGTGTGCGTTTACTAAGCGCTGATTTACTCCCACTTTGTAATCCACGCATAACCGAACGCCTCCATCGGTTTTTGGAATTACAACCAGGGGTGAGCCCCAGTCACTATTCGAAATTTTTGAAATTATACCTGCACTTTCCAAACTATCTAATTCCTTATCAACGCGCTCTCTTAATGAGTATGGCACCTGACGTTCTTTTGTATAAATCGGTTTTGCATTACCACGTAATTTTAGAGATACTGTTGTGAACAACTACTTTAGATATTTTTTTTATTATTTTAATCAATATACCTGAATTAAACAGAAAAATGTATACTTATGTACTTTGATATTAATATCAAATAATTTTATTTTATATTAGTTGGAAATAATTTGAATTGCAAAGAAACTATTAATTTTGAAGATTGTTGGAAATAAAACTATTTTTGAAAGTAAATTTTATTCAAGTTTAAACAATTTATTTATTTTAGGAAATTAACTTCAAAATTAATAGTTTCTTTGCAATTCAAATTATTTCCAACTAATATAAAATAAAATTATTTGATATTAATATCAAAGTACATAAGTATACATTTTTCTGTTTAATTCAGGTATATTGATTAAAATAATAAAAAAAATATCTAAAGTAGTTGTTCACAACATTCTCCCCATCGTTAAATCACATTTTAACCAATATCATTTGTAGAATCTGTTGGGTGTCTAACATTAAGTTTGGCTAATTTTGTTACTGGTCTATTAAATACACCACCACTTGTTTGAACTGTAGCACTTCTTACATTTCCGTCGTTAGATTTGCAGACTGATTTAACTACTCCTTTAGGCCAATTATTTCTTGGTAGATTCGGATCGACTACGATTACTATATCACCAACGTCAAGTGGAATACATTTATTGTACCATTTTGTTCGTTTTGTTATTGTTGGAAGATACTCAAGTACTCACCGTTTCCAAAATAAATTGGCAAAATACTGCATTTTTCTCCAATTTTTCCTTAGAATATAATCATCATGCGAAAATTCCCCAAGTGGTTTGTCTCCATTTGAAGATCCCAATAGAAAATGATTTGGGGTTAATGCTTCATCAGATGTTGATTCTAAGTCTACATATGTCAATGGTCGAGAGTTGATAACTCGTTCACATTCAAGTAACCCATTGTAAAGCGTGTCATCTTTGAATAAAAAATTTAGCGAAATTTGGTGCAATACTTTCTTAACTGATTGAACCAAACGCTCCCAACTTCCACCCATATGTGGTGCCGCTGGTGGATTAAAACGCCAGGTTGTTGAAGACGTCGAAAACTTTATGGAAAGTTTGCTTAAATCAATATTTTTAATCGCATAACTCAGTTCTGTTTCAGCACCTTTAAAATTTGTTCCGTTATCACAATATATTTCAATAGGTGTACCACGACGAGCCACAAAATTTTGAATTGCCATAATGCAACTGTCAGTTGTCATGTCACGAGCAATTTCAATATGTATTGCTCTTATAGTTAGACATGTCAAGAGTACCCCCCAACGTTTTTCCTGGTGCCGGGTAACTTTAACATACATAGGCCCAAAATAATCTATACCAACGTATGAAAATGGTCGCGTAAAAGGTGACAAACGTGCTTTAGGTAGAATGGACATTTCAGGAACCACTGGCTTCGCATTTAAGTTCTTACAAAATTGGCAGTTTCTACGTACTTTTTTTAATTCAACCCTTAATCTGGGAATGTAATAGTATTGACGCAATTCATTAAGACACGTATCATGATGAATGTGATGAAATTTTTCATGGAAATGTTGAATTAATAATTTTGTGCAATAGTGATTTCTTGGTAAAATTATTTGACGTTTTAAATTTTCCGGTATACAGGATGCCAAACCAATTCTTCCATTCATTCTAATCACTAGGTTCTCATCAATAAAAGGAGAACATCTATATAAGGCACTTGTCTTTGGAATTTCTCTACCTCTGTTTGATAAAATAGCAAATTCGTCCTTAAAATACTCGTATTGCATTTTACGAAAAATCATATTTTCTGCCATTACATGTAGTATAGATATTTCAGGAAATATAAACTGTTGTTTCCTTGACATTTGAAATTTCATTTTTAACTTGTTCATAAATTTGAACAGGCTAACAATAGTATTAAGCAGTTTTTTCCAAGAAGAAAATCTATGAAAATCAATCAAACGATCATCAATTACGGCACTATGTACTAAAACAATATGAGTTCTAAGTTCGTTCGAAACTTTTGCAATCTGTGATTTATTTTCAGGCCAACTGCATTCATCTTTCTTTAAAAAATCTGGTCCAGCAAACCAGCGACTCTTCATATCAAAATCAAATACTGTCTTCCACTTTGTTGCGTCATCTGCTACATTGTCTTTTGTGGGAATATGTCTCCACTCTGATATTTTGCTACTATCAAGCACTTCTCCAATGCGAAACATAACAAATTGTTTGTAGTTTCGAGGATCAGCTTTCAGCCAGAAAAGGACGGTATTGGAATCAGACCAAAAGTAACGTCTTTCAATTTTTATATTAGGAATACTGCAGATTATATTTCCCAAACGTACGCCTAATACCGCTGCCATTAATTCCATGATTGGAATGGATAAGGTTTGTTTTGGAGCGACTTTAACTTTAGCGCTTACTAAAGAAACTCGAACTCCATCAACTGATGATATTCTAAAATATGCTACAGCCGCATAAGCCAGTTCGCTAGCATCAACAAATATGTGAAGTTGAACCGTAGATTCAGGTTGGATCATATACCACCGAGGAATTTTGACTTTTTCAATATTTGGTAGAATATTAATCCAGATTCTCCACTTTTTAAATATATTGTCATTTACTTCATCAGTCCATCCCTCAGTCGTCCTCCAAACTTCTTGAAGTAATATTTTGAGGTATACCACGTACGCCGACAAAAAACCAAAAGGGTCAAAAATGGACATTAGGGTTCGCAATATTTCGGTTTTTGTAGGACGTTTGAAGCCAGATAAAATTTCTTTGTTAACTCCATTTAGTTTTAAAGAAAACGTAAAGTTATCATCTGCTGTTGACCACCACATACCTAATACTTTTTCTGTATTCATCTCGATTCTATTGGCACCAATGGGTATTTTGTTTTTATCTTCTAGTTCACCAATACTGTCCATTACAGCCTTCAAATTTTTTCAAAAACGTCTTTAAATTCGCGCATAATGTCTTCAATGCCATTATGATTATAGTAAATATCATTTGATTTCTTACCTAAATTCAACTCATCTAGCTCATTTAAGTTGATTTTGAGGCGTCGAATCCAAGATCTACCTACTAGGGCTGCACAATCATCTGGAACAATATATAATTCATCTACGGTTGACATTCCCTTAAAGTGAACGTTGACACGGACTTTGCCATATGGTACGAAAGTATTTTGTGTATACGATCGAAAGATCAAGCTTGTAGGATTGACTTGCGCATTTTTATTCAATTCATTGAATTCTTTTCTTGGAAGGAATGTAAATCCTGATCCAGAGTCAACTTCAAACTTCACAGGCTTCCCTTCAATGGTTATGTTTGCATAATAACGTGCTGAGTTTGAGTTTTGAAAATTGTTTTGATAAACATCAATTATTTTGTAGACGCCGTAGTTTGTATCTTGAATATTTTGCACTTGATTTACTGTTTTGTCAGCTACTTTACTTCCCGAGTTTGTTTTCATAATTCCTTTAATACATACTTTGCTTACGTGACCAGTTTTATTACAGCTCGAGCATTTCAATTTTCCCTTATCCGTTCGACACTCTTTGGCCTGGTGGTTATTTCTCCCACAGCGAAAACATAACCCAGAAATACCCAGGTCTTGATAATTTATTCTGTTCTGATTTACGTGTTTGGCGGGACGTTTCGATTTTTTAAAATTTGAAATTTTATTTATGTCTGTAGAAATATTTGTTGACGGACCAGCTTTATCTGCTAGTTCCCGGGCATCACTTTTACCCGCTTCAAGTGCTAAAGCTTTTGCAACGATTTCATCAAACTTTGCAGTACTGGACTGTAGCAATTGCTCACGTATGTGACAGTCTCGGATACCACGTATAAATTGTGCGCGCAAAAACATATCTGCAATTGAAATTTTACAACTGCATGGAGAGGTAAACTCACATTCGATTATTTCTGCACGTAGAGTAGCAATATATTCAGCTATTGTCTGTTGATCATTTTGATATTTTGATAGAAACCGATGCTGTGCAACTAATACATTTCTTGTTGGGGATAAATTCGTTATTAGCAGTGCAAGCAATTCCTCGTACTTGAGTTCAGTCGGAGATTTCGGTGCAGCCAAAGATGTGATTACATTAACTGTATTTGTCCCAATTGAATTAAGGAGAAGTTTTAAACAATACTCCTTGTTAGTGCTAATTCCTTTCATTTCTATATAATTTTGAAATCTTTGTATGTAATTCTTATATGTCTCTTTATTAGAATCGAACGGATCAAAATTTGGGACCAAAATTGCATTGGATGTGCTACTTTGTAGTTGTACAGGAGTTGTCGCCATTTTCATTTGTTCAAGCATTTGCCTTTGTACTTCTAAAAATTTCTCGAACTGCTTAGCGTCCATTTTGTATTACCACGCGTATAGAAACTGAAATGTATTTTTGCAAATTAATGTTCGTATTATTAATTGCTTTTGTGTTCGAATTATTGTAGAATTTAGACAATTCCCTTTTAAGATGTTGTTTCTCCAATCGTCGCCAATTGTTGTAGCCAGTGGTTTTTTAAATAGTAAAAAAAATAGAAAGCTTGAATCTTGTATTTAGTAATTCATTTATTAAAGTATAGCGATAATCTAATTACAAAATCTAATATAGATAAAAATAAAGGTAGTACCAACATTTAGGGTTTAAAAATGAATAAGTGTTGGTTAATGAAAAAGGTTTTTGAACAGATGTTATAATACATTAGGGGTATAACAGTATTTGTATTGTGAGTCCTTCGTTTATTCTAAGCTGATTTCGCCATATGGGTGTCAAATTGTTTCTAGATCTTCTAGGCTGTTTGTGGCTTAATTCCAGCAGAATCGCTTCAGTATGAAAAAGAGTTATGCACCCAAATGTGGAACTACTTCAATAAAAACTCAACAAAAACTTACTTAAATTTGTGGCAAAATGCACCCATTGTCATTAAATTTCAATAAATTCGTTTTATAAGGCACCAAATTTCGTGAATATCGGTCCATAATTTACCTACGGCTCGATGTTTAGGTTAATCTCGTAAATCATGTTAGTATGGCTAAAAGTGTAACGAATAATGCTTTTGTGGTGAAATTAAGCATAATATACATTCATAAGACTCAAAATTACTTGAAATGCCGCATAAAAAGCATAATCTAGGCTAACACTTTACTACTCCCTTAACCGCAAAACCTTATAATATTATTGTAATATTTACACTTCAGTTTGCTAAGACAAGGAATAAAATTTTGGAAGATAGGTCTATAATTTATCATAGGCCCTATATAAGGCCCATTCTCAAAAATTAGATTAATAAGTCTTAAACTGTAGCAAATTTTAATATTGTGGTAAAATTAAGTTGGATTAAACTACTAACACAGTCTAGGCACTAGTCCGAGATAGATTTACTAGTTTGAAAAAAGATTTTCTTCAAAATTTCCCGAGAATCCCGCAATTAATTCCCGGGAAAGCGGAAATTGAAAACAATTGAAAATCCCGGAAATTCCCGGGACGGGAAATCCAGAAAAAAAACTCTAATCAAGATAGAAAGTCACTTCTTGAAGATCCGTGTGATATACCATGTTCTTACCTTTTATCAACCCCCCAAATCATTTTCGAGCATGTGTAGTACATCAGATGATCTAACACCGAAGCTTTATAATCAACTTGAGCTTGATGATCTTATAAGAGACCTCGAGCGAAAAAAAGAGAAATCAAAGCATTTAGCATCACGCTTAAGAGATTTCTTAAAAAATTACGTCAAGTCAACTGCGTACCGGAACCGACATAAGCCATATGCTAATTTTTATATAACAAAAGACAATTTGTGTTTTTGTTATGACATAAAAGGTCTTTTTGAGAAGCTCGGCCAAAAATATATTCCAAGTGACTGGCGGTTATTTGCTGATAGTAGCAGAGATTTGCTGATAGTAGCAGAGAGAGCCTTAAGGCTGTTTTATTACATATTGGCAACGAGAAGCCATCTATACCTATTCCACATGCCATGAAATGAAAGAAACATATGAAACTATGGCCACTTTATTAAGAAATTTGAAGTATAAAAGTCACAATTGGAAAGTGTGTTGCGACTTAAAAGTTGTTGCTATTTTAACAGGCCTTCAAGGTGGCTATACAAAGTATTGCATTTTCTCTGCCTTTGGGATAGCCGAGATCGTAAAAATCACAACATAAAAAAGGATTGGAAAATAAGAGCCATAAGCACCTTAGGCCTACATTATGTAAGGTACCCTGCGTTGATTAAAAAGGACAATGTAATTCAACCACCACTACATATAAAGCTCGGCTTAGTTAACAATTTTGTGTAAGCACTAGACAAGGAGAGAAGAGCCTTTGTTTATTTAAAAACAATATTTCCAAACCTTTCATGTACAAAAATTGGCGAAGGGGTTTTCGGTGGCCATAAATTCGAAAATTGCTTCTAAGTTCTAACTTTGAAAAATTATTATCTGCAAATGAGAAATCTGCGTGGAATTAATTTCGACAAAGTGTTTCTAACTTTCTAGGAAATATCAGGAGTCCAAATTACAAAGAAATCGTCCGTGATTTGCTTGAAAACTATTCAAAAATGGGTAAATATTAAATGAATTTTCTTATTCATATATGTTTATTTTTCCTAATTTCTTATTTAAGGTGTAAATATGTCACTAACAATATATTTCTTGCACTCGCACCTGGACTGTTTTCCGGAAAACCTTGGTGATTTCAACAACAACTTAAGACCATAGAGCAACGTTATCAAGGGCTATGAAATAAAAATATGATAGATTTTATTTGGTTTCTTAAAACAAAAGTCGAAACTATTTTTAGATTATGCTTTGTATATCATGTTGCTTTGTTAAATAACTACTTGATAACTTTTTTTGTACTTTCACTTTATCGGGAATAAAACAGGAATTTATCCATTGATTTTCATGAAATAAAATTTATTTTACTTCTAATACATGCAGTTTTGAGCTTAAGTACTAAAACTGGTAAGTATTTGATGATTTCAATTTTTTATGAATTTTTTGAATTCAAAAATTTTACAAAAAAAAACTAAAAAAATATATTTTTTTGCCACTTTGGCCTCAATAGCTCCAAAAATAATGGCTAAATTATAAAATGATATCAGAGAAACTTAAATCTGGCGTAATTAAAAATGTTTTGACGGCTTGCGTAACAAAATCGGGTACGTCGTTCTAAAGTTACGATAAGATGTAAGGAGCAGCCTTTTCAAATATCTCAATTTTTAGAAAACATTTTTTAAAAAAAACCTTACCATAGAATTTGAAATAATGATGATTTTTGCAGTTAGGTGACTATATCGGATCAAAAAATATAGTGGTTATTCAAGGAAAAAAAAAACTTTCCATTTGTTGCATAGTGTTAATAATGATATAATATCGGATCAAAAAAATATAGTGGTTATTTAAGGGAAAAAAAACTTCCCATTTGTTGCATAGTGTTATCTAATATTTCAAAGCTATTTGAGAAACTACTAGTGCCAAAATTAACGCCGATTTTAAATGAAAATAGATGTATTCCAAGCCATAACTCGGTTTTAGAAGGAAGCACAGCACAATTGAACAAACTCATCGAATATTAAATGACATAAGAAAAGCTTTGAAGAAAAAAAATATTGCTCAGCACTCTTCATCGATGTGTCTCAAGCTTTTTATAAAGTCTGGCATGAAGGTTTACAACTGAAATTGCAGCAAAACTTACCAGCAAACATACACAAGCTGTTAGAAAGCTACGAAGTCGGTCGTCAATTTTTTATTAAAGAAGGCAAATTTTTAAGTTCTCCACAGCCAATCAACGCTGGAATCCCACAAGGCAGCATCCTGGGCCCTCTATTATACTTAATTTATACTTCGGACTTGCCAACAAATAGTTACACCCATACCTCAACATTTGCGGACGACACATCTTTTCTAAGCGTACACGCAAACTGTCAAGAAACATCTTGTTACTTACAGGATCATATATTTGAACTAGAAAGGTGGTTAAAAAAATGTAGGATAAAGATCAATGAGCGAAAACGCGCACATATAACATTTACATTGCGTCGGGAAACATGCCCCCCTATTAAAATAAATAATCAAATAATACCCCAACACTCGCATGTAAAATACCTCGGTATACATCTAGAACGGCGTTTAACGTGGAAATGGCATATAGAAGCTAAATTAACTCAAATAAAACTAAAAGCAATTCAAATTAATTGCCTTATTGGAAGAAATTCTGTTCTTAGTCTCGATTGCAAACTTCTACTTTACAACTCTATCTTAAAGCAAATTTGGTGCTACGGTAATGAGTTATCGGGCACTGCCTCGGCTTCTAACATCGAAAAAATTCAAAGGCGCCAAAATAAACTTCTTCGAATAATTACAGCCGCCCCCTGGTACGTCAAAATTTCAAATATCCACAAGGATCTCAATGTGCCATTAGTAAAAACTATGATAACGAAATATGCAGTAAAATATTTAAAAAGGCTGGAACTGCATCCAAATCCCTTAGCTCGAAATATTTTAAATAATGGCGGACACACTCGCTTAAGAAGAGACACTGCAGCGCTCACCCAATCAGATGAGCGATAAACACCTACACATGTGAACAGAAACCGTGATGACTAAATCTTTTTTGTCTGGCACTGGCAGGACACAAAGCAAATATTATGATAAGATTTGATTAATTATTGTTAGTTCATATTTAATATATGAAGATTCAATAAATAAATACTGAAAAAAAAATAAGAAAATCTTCAGTGAGGTTCCATTTTAACGGTTGTATAGTTTCTGTTCGTGGTGGAATAGTTATTTTAAAGGTCTCGAATGCTTTTGTTTGCATTGGAAGAATTATGTTTTCATTGTTTGTAAACAAAGAAATTGTAAATGTCTCGTAATCAATTTTGCAAAGGTATTATTTTAAAAAGTCTCTCCCTATTGTTCCGTCTGTCTCTATTGGTCTGCTAGTGATAGTTCAAGTTCACTTGTCCCTAATGAATGAATTTCTTCCTTAATTTGCATCTGTTCTCAACATTTAATGGTTCATCATCAAAAATTTCACTAGTGCGACATAATGATACTTCGGCTCCTGTGTCGACAAGAAATGTTAATTGTTTATTTTTGAACTTAGCGATTACGAAATTTGTATTATTATTTGAAACTTTGTATATCTTTAATTTTGGCTGTCCTTTAATTGTTGA
This sequence comes from Pollenia amentaria, assembly GCA_943735925.1. Lineage (NCBI taxonomy): Eukaryota > Metazoa > Arthropoda > Insecta > Diptera > Polleniidae > Pollenia > Pollenia amentaria. The sequence goes on from OX031007.1 coordinate 101,415,694, forward strand.
ATATCCATGTATTCCGAGTCTTCCTCGTTTCCCTCGTCTTGTACAGTGCGTACCTTCTGTTGTCATTGTAATTGTTTCTGTTATCATTGTTTCTATTAGAACTTCTATTATTATTTCTACTTTTTTTGTTGTTACCTCTGTCGTTTTGGTAGTTGTTATTTAGTCCGTTAGAATTGTTATTTGTAGAGAAGTTTGTATTTCTACGTGAATTATTATTATCATAATTGTTGTTTCTAGCGTAATTACTGTTGTAACTATTGCCTCTGTTGAAATTGTCTATTATTAAAATTATTGTTTCTGTTAAAGTTTTGGTTATTATGTTGGCTGTTATTGTTGTAGTTAGAAAATGTGTTGTTATTTCTGTTGTAATTTTGTGGTTGATACCGTGGTTCCTCTCTTCTGACATTCAGAATCTCGTTATGCGTTGCCTTCTTTCCATTTTCAATTTTAATTACAAGGTCTGATGCTTCTTATAATGTAGTCGCTCGGGCAGCGTACATATATGGTCGACTTGAAACGCTCAATTAAGCCTTTCTTGAATGTATCTAAAGCAAGTTTATTATTTAATCGGACTATAACGTTTTTCTCAGCTTCTGAAACCTGATTTCCTAACTCTTCTATGCCTAACTTATTTAGGTTGTCAACGATACCCATTATTTTCTCCCTATATGAATTAATAGACATTTTCCCTTGGAATAATGTATTGAGTTTAGTTTGTAACCCTGGAATTGTTTTGTTGCTATTATATCTTTGCTCTAGTAGTTTCTTGAGCGATTCGAAATTTTCAGGCTTTGTGTAGCTTCCAATTGATGTTCTGACTTGTGAGGCTAATTTAGCACGATAAACATACTGAAGAAAATCTATTTTTGCTGTGTCTGATAGGGTCTTATTTATTTGCTTTGCTGTTATTATAAAACTGTGTAATTCAATGTAATTACCTGTTAACAAAGGAAATGCTTTAGCAACCAATTGTAAATTAAACGATGCCATGTCAATGTATTTTGTTTCTAAAGGTCTCTTTATACTTTTACTTAAATATTCTTCTACGAGTTTGTAAAGGTTATTAAATTCTAATTTTAATGCTTACTTTCTTGTATCGTCCTCTTCTAACTCGATTAGCTAAAGTTCAAATTTTAAATTTCTTATATACTCTAGTATATTCGAAATTGTCGGTTCAGTATAGGTTCTCCCTGGACTCTTTTAAGTTCCTCCAGAATTCCTTCAAGCTTCTTAATTTCTCTTCCATATATTTTCTAGGACTTATGTATAAGTAAAAATTTATTTGTATTTTCTTATAGTTCATACATTAGTTATAATTGTTTTATTCTATTTATTATTTATAAGTTTTTGAATTTTGTTAATTATAGATAAAATTATGACAGTTATTAATAATATTGTACCGCTTTCCTTAAACATTGTCTCAAATTATGTGTTGATTCTCTTTTTTTTCTTCTTCTACCGTCTATGTATGATCAACCTTATAAAGTATGCAACTAGTAGCAATGCCAAGATAACTAACATGATTATCTCAAATATATCCATGTTATCCTTCTCATCTTTATTTTGTAATTTAATTGTATTTTCTCTCATGTATTTAACTAGTTGATCATTTTTTCATTACTTTTTTCTGAACCCTCATGTTTCCCTACTTCGTAACATGCGATTGCTTTCAATACGTTTTTCCACCAAGACATTTTGTGTGGAAGGAAAATATTATTTCTAAAAATAACAATGTTTTAATAGTATTTTTTTATAATCTTAATACTTTTACAATTTATATATTGTCATTTTATTTATTTTTTTAGCCGCTTTATCTTTTTCTTTATATCTTCGCTTTCTTCTTTAGTGGTCCGAGTGGGCAGGATCGCCATGTGGTGTATGAAGTTGTCCATATGTGTATATTTATTTTTATTTCCATGTAGCCCAATATAATTTTATACAGCTGTAGGGGTTCAGCTTAATGATTAGGCGTCTTGCGACAGCCAGATTAGAGACTAAGAGTAGTACACAAGGCAACAAGTGACGCTTTCAGTTTTCAAATGCAAAGTCTGCATTATTTGTGGGCTACTGCCCTATTTATACTAATTTCTACATTGTTGCTTATTTATTTTTACTTATTGTATTAATTCTTAAAATCTATTCTTCCTTGTCAGTGCCATGCAATTATCAAGGTTTTCCATATTCATATTACACTAGCCAATCAGAATGTAAGAGTGAGGAATGTCCTCATTCACATTCGATACTCCAAATTTATGTCACTCACATTCTGATTGACCTGCTTTACCATTGCCCTATTTGAGTTGACACATGTTTAAACATATTGAGTCACTGGGTAAATGCTGTTATTTGATATTTGTTAATGGCATTCACCCTACTATTATCGGGGTGGTATGTTTGTGTTTTAGAGTAGTTATTGGGTAGGTAGTGGACACTTATAAGTTACACTATAATTTATTCTTTCAATATTTTGAAGCACTTTGGCCTTTTTTGTAATAATTTTTCCAAATTATCAGACACTGGACTTTTTCCAAATTATCAGACACTGATGTTACTTACCGCCAGCCATTTTGAAATTCGAAGAAATATTATTAAGTTTTTTTCTCAAAACAATTTTTCTTTTATTGACTAAATTAACCGAATTTCTTTAAAAATAAAATTTCTATCAAAATAGATCTTCAAATCAATCAGCTATATACCAACATTTTCCGAAAGGATGAAAAATTCTAATATTTTGATAAAGACAAGTTCCAGTTAGCTTTTGGATGTAACAGGAAGGAGCTTTAGATTCTGTGTTTTATTTTTACTCGCAATTATGCGGAAAAATTAAGTTCTAAATAATTTAGAGAACTCTTTAATATGAATAATTTACAGATTATGGAAAAATTAACACAATATTGTTTACGCTTTTACCTCTGATTCGGATAATCCAGAAATACTGTAACTACCCTTTTGTTGGTGGTTTGGTCGAATATTACCGCAACAACGAGGCATTGGTTTAGCACTTGTTAAATGGTTTATGAAACCAACCCTTATTCTTGAAGTGTTTTTAAATTCAACTTATTGTTGTACACTTAGTATATATTTAGTGCATATTATTAGTTTTTAACACTTGTAATTGCTTATTTATGGATTAGTATTAATTTAAACAAAAATCCAATACACTTTTTTGAAATAAACTATCAAAAAACACTATTTATTCGTTTTTATTTAAACTTTGAACTGTCCCTGCTCGGGCGTCGAAATGAAAATCCTTAATATTTTTTAAGGACAAAACGAAAGTTGAAATTATAGCCATTTATGAATTTCAAATATATTAAAAATTTGGGAGGTTAAAATGATTCTTCCCGAGATTAATATAAACACGACTATTTGATTTTGTAAGTATTCAACAACTGTAACTATTAATTTCCTTATTTATTTCAATTGTATATTTTCTTTTATACAAAACAGTTACATTTAACATTTTGTGTGAAATTAATATACTTACTATATGATTTATTCAACCAAATTTGTTTTAAGTGAGTTTTAATTTGTTGGTGGTTAAGCATGTCTATATGAATCAGTAGACTTCAACCATATTTTTGAAGCGTTGAAAACAAAACCTCTTAGCCGGGATTATATATTTCATATTACTTTGTTTAAGCATTATAGAAAATAATAATAATATGACCACGCTTTTTGTATGAAATATTTGTCAGTTCGTCGACCACAATTTAAACCTTTCATGACATTGCTTGACTTCTTCAATTTTGTACTTTAGTTCTTGGTGTTTCAATAAATAAAACTGATGAATTTTTTCCATATCGTTGATTCGGCCGGAATGTTGTAGTTTTAAGCATGAAGATATGATAGAAGTACTCATGAGTTTTTAGTGCCTTAACGGGCAATCCGTCCTCGACAACACAACGGGCTTAAATTTCACCTAATTCATTTTTGGCAGCGTATTTTAGTAAAATATAATTTGACGTCTCTTTAGAACTACTTCAAACGGAGTAAGGTTTTTTTGGAGTACATTAATGTCAAGCATGTGGACTAATTAAAGCTGATTAATAAGTTTAAAAACGTTTAAAAACCTTTGCAACTTATCCTAACTTTCTCTTTTTAATGCCGTTCGAAATATTTCCAGAGATAACATCTATATAAAAATATATTTAAAATTTAAAATACACTCGCACAAATTGCTGTTTACTTTTTAATTGAACACTTTTGGTAGTATTTTGTAAATACAAATCGCAAATGCTTTTGTTGGCGATTTGTATTTACAAATTTATATTTTCTCATTCTTTCACGGTTGTGACCGGTGAGTTGGTGGAGCAATGCACACCACACGCAATGGTGAAGTGCCTACATCAACAAAAGGTGTCCTTATAGGAATCCAAGGAGGACAAACTAGGATTCCTTTCGGGATTGGTTAATAGTAATATAAAGTCACACACAATTGGGGGATGACTTCAGCTGGTGTACCTCTACGGATGTGTTGAAGCTATGAGCGATCTTGTCCGCTGACTTTTCCGGGTAGGCGCTCGCAACCTAGATGGACAGGTGAGTTGAAGAATCAAGGGTTATTTAATAAAGCGAAGCATACGCGAAGAGATGAGGATTGGAGTAACTTTAGGATAAGTTATAAAAGGTATAAGGGAGATATTAGAAATGCGAAAAGGTACTCGAAGGGATCAAATTGAGCGAGTCAGTAGAATATGTAAATGAAATGTTCAGGTTCAGAAAAATTTTATTCAAGGACCCTGCGGACCCGAGATTTATTCAGAGACCGGACGACTCGTGGCCGGAATCTAGCGCCGAATCTCTCTGTTTGCTTATAGAGACTCACTTCATGGGATGTATGAGTCCTGGGACAGGGGAACAGGTGGGTGAGATACAGGAAGCGGTGGGGAATATTATCACCTTGGATTGCTGGGAGAACTATTAACGGTATGTCTGCAAAACGGCTACATTCCTAGAGGGTGGCAGATAGAACCGGTCACTCTACACTGAATGATCTACATCTGAGACCGAAGATTGCCGCCAGCATCATCATCGCGCTCAGCATGCCTATCTTAAGGGTAGGACTGTTGAAAGTGCGCTTCATGGTGTGGTGGGTTATATAGAACGGGGATCGTACAACAAGGAACACACCTTGGTGGCGTTCCTAGATATAAATGGGACCTTTAACCATGTGAGGATATAGGTCATATGGCAGGCACTGAGTGATTTAGGGGTTTCGTTATTCTTGGTCGAATGGATAACTATGATGCTTAGCAGCAGCGTTATTCACTCGAACTGGGGAAACGACTGCTTAAGGAAAATCGTGACTAGGGAGACCCTCCAGGAGGAGTTCTCTCTCCCTTATTGTAACTCTTCGTTGTCAATGTCGTTCTGCGACTTTTTGACAAGATAGGTCAGAAGGTCGTCGACTACGCGGATGATGTAGTTATATTGGCATCGGGCAAGATTCTGCCGCCAATTAGCGATGTTATGCAAAGTGCGCTAGGCGAACTGGCTGCACGGGCGACTGATAAGTGTTTGGGAATTAATCCGGAGAAGACAGAGTTAGTTCATTTACTAGGAGGTACAAGGTGGAGAATTTTAGGTTGCCGGTACTTTGGGGAGTAGAGCTTAATATCTAGGAGTTTTTCTGGGCAGTAAGCTTTTCTGGAGGTGGAATACTAAAGAGGGATCTCAATGCCTACCATGATTGCAGATCGTCGATAGGTAGGAGCTGGGGACTCCGGCCGTCAGTTGTGGGATGGCTGTACACTTCGGTGCTAAGACCAATTCTTACGTATGGATGCTGTGTTTGGTGGGAGCCATTGAGACTGCCTAGTCGGAGCGACCTTCTGTCTAAGGCTCAGAGGTGTGCTTCGATCGTCATAAAAGGTGCCTTGAGAAGTACCCCTCAGGCGGCCCAGGATGTTATTCTACATCTTCTGCCTATAGAGCAGTATGTGATGGGAATTGCAGCCAGGGGCATTCTTATGCTAAGGGAGCTAAAACTGTTGGAGAATTTCACGGAGGATCACTCGCGGATCATATGTGAAATTAGAACTGGTGGTTATCACCTGCGCTCGCCCGGCTCTACGGATTATTTGGGCACTACGGTCGATTTTGGGCGTTTGGCAGAGGCGATATTGCCTTCTAGGGTGTGCTGGTCAGGCAAGGGCAGATTGTACAGGGCATTGCTATTTTCATTGATGGCTCGAAGATGAAGGGCACGGGTGCGGGGATCTACATTGAGGATCTGGACATCAAAAGTTCATAAAGACTTCCCGACGACTAGAGTGTATTTCAGGCGGAGGGTCTGGGGGTACTCAGGGCCACGGAATTGGTAGGGGCTAACAAGGGCTCGGAGGTCACTAAATATGTGGACAGCCCGACACTTTCTGTGACACTTTCCCAGGCTAGAGAACGGCAGGCAGATGTGGCTGGGTAGCAGATTCCTGCGCGAATTGGGAAGTGTCTCGGCCTGCGGGCTCGAGTATTTCACGAGATTCGTAACGGGAATGACCTGGGTGCAAGGCAGGAGGCTGGGGACAGGGAACATGTAGGGCAGTTTTCTTGTTTGGAAGGGTTGTTATTGCTTGTTCTGCCCGATTTCTTATCTTCCACTATCTTCTTTCCTGTGCTTTCACTCTTTACTTCTCCCACTCTTTCACTAAAATAGGCGTCACAATGGACCATATATGTCTCTCGGTGAGGTTGTGAAGTTTGCTTCGCACCAGCCTTTCTAACCTAACCTTACCTATTTACATTGTTGTAACAGACTATTTATTTTTTATTATTGTTATTATTATCTTTTGTCATTAGTATTATATTATTAATTTAGCCTTTTTATTAGTATTAATTTATCCTTTTTATTTTATTAGAATTTTGGTTAATTAATTTTGTGTTATTTCTTTAATTTGTTTACTTTATTTTAAGATACACTATAATTTAAATTTGACTACTTAATTTTTATATATATCTACCTTGTTCTGTAACTGAGTTTAATTGTTTATTATTTACTTTTTATTTTAAACATTGAGTGATCTTATTTATATATTGTTGTTGTTTAATAATCATGAAAATAAAGCCGTCACTCATTTCAAATATTCCAACTATTCTTACCCCTCAGGCGGCCCAGGATGTTATTCTACATCTTCTGCCTATAGAGCAGTATGTGATGGGAATTGCAGCCAGGGGCATTCTTATGCTAAGGGAGCTAAAACTGTTGGAGAATTTCACGGAGGATCACTCGCGGATCATATGTGAAATTAGAACTGGTGGTTATCACCTGCGCTCGCCCGGCTCTACGGATTATTTGGGCACTACGGTCGATTTTGGGCGTTTGGCAGAGGCGATATTGCCTTCTAGGGAGTGCTGGTCAGGCAAGGGCAGATTGTACAGGGCATTGCTATTTTCATTGATGGCTCGAAGATGAAGGGCACGGGTGCGGGGATCTACATTGAGGATCTGGACATCAAAAGTTCATAAAGACTTCCCGACGACTAGAGTGTATTTCAGGCGGAGGGTCTGGGGGTACTCAGGGCCACGGAATTGGTAGGGGCTAACAAGGGCTCGGAGGTCACTAAATATGTGGACAGCCCGACACTTTCTGTGACACTTTCCCAGGCTAGAGAACGGCAGGCAGATGTGGCTGGGTAGCAGATTCCTGCGCGAATTGGGAAGTGTCTCGGCCTGCGGGCTCGAGTATTTCACGAGATTCGTAACGGGAATGACCTGGGTGCAAGGCAGGAGGCTGGGGACAGGGAACATGTAGGGCAGTTTTCTTGTTTGGAAGGGTTGTTATTGCTTGTTCTGCCCGATTTCTTATCTTCCACTATCTTCTTTCCTGTGCTTTCACTCTTTACTTCTCCCACTCTTTCACTAAAATAGGCGTCACAATGGACCATATATGTCTCTCGGTGAGGTTGTGAAGTTTGCTTCGCACCAGCCTTTCTAACCTAACCTTACCTATTTACATTGTTGTAACTGACTATTTATTTTTTATTATTGTTATTATTATCTTTTGTCATTAGTATTATATTATTAATTTAGCCTTTTTATTAGTATTAATTTATCCTTTTTATTTTATTAGAATTTTGGTTAATTAATTTTGTGTTATTTCTTTAATTTGTTTACTTTATTTTAAGATACACTATAATTTAAATTTGACTACTTAATTTTTATATATATCTACCTTGTTCTGTAACTGAGTTTAATTGTTTATTATTTACTTTTTATTTTAAACATTGAGTGATCTTATTTATATATTGTTGTTGTTTAATAATCATGAAAATAAAGCCGTCACTCATTTCAAATATTCCAACTATTCTTTTTATTAATTCCCAATAAGTAAATTGACCTATAAAAGGCAACACATTAATATAATCGATCTTCTTTTGCTGTTGACTACCGAATAAACAACTTTAAAATATAAAAATTCAAGCCGTTTTTCTTTTTTAGTCCATCCAAAATTAATTTAATCTTGCTGGTGAATAGGACAATTTTTGCCCGTTCAAACCTCAAGTATTAATATAAAAAGCGGATATAAGGAACTGTGGACAGTTAGGACATTATTGTCTGACTTTGACCCTTTCCAAAGAGACTCATCCACTACATTGGCGCCCAACGAAAACCTCATTAAAATCGCAAAAAGCAGCCTGAATTTTTGCCCGTTCAAACCTCAAGTATTAATATAAAAAGCGGATATAAGGAACTGTGGTCAGTTAGGACATTATTGTCTGACTTTGACCCTTTCCAAAGAGACTCATCCACTACATTGGCGCCCAACGAAAACCTCATTAAAATCGCAAAAAGCAGCCTGATCTTAAGAAGCCTGTTCATGCAAATGGTAATTTGTGTCTTCTAAAGGTAAAGTATTTGCATTATTTTATTAATTGTGTGTTTTGTGGTAACAAAAAAAGCAAGATTTAAAATAAAGGAAAAGTGATTAATGTAAGTGTGACAAGTCTTAAATATAACCCTAAACAAAATGCGTAGAAGTCCGCGAAATAGTCCCGCAAATAACCGCAGTATGCCTCAAATTTCATCCATCCAAAGTGAAAACCACGTTCAGCCACAGTATTACAAAATGACGGGGATAGTACGTTCAATACTGCCGTGAACTCCCGATTCGCACAAAGTTCCAACAATTCCGTTAATATTACTCTAACTTATGGAATTGCTAGGAGGCTTAAACATTAGATCGGAAACCAAAAACACGTTTTCAAATTGCGTTAAGAAGCTTACCATTATTGTGGGAAGGCTATGCTTTCATATGGTGGCAAGGAATTAAAACTGAAGCCACAAGTTTTGAAAAAGCAATAGAATTATTGCGAAACGCTTTTTAACCCCCTAAACCAGATTGGCGTATATTTTCAGAAATAAGTCTTGAATAACAAAAAACATATGAATCAACTGATATTTTCGTTTGCAATACACGGCGTTTATTTGCCCAGTTATCCGAAAAATCAGAAAATACTATGCTTAACATAATATATTCGCAACTATTGGTAACAATTAGAGACAAGATTGCCCGAGATTCTATAACTAGCTTCCACGATTTATTAGAAAAGTCTAGAGAAGTTGAAATGTTAACCCAAGAAACGTCAGAACCAAATGATATTTCCATACTTCAAACCGAAAAGAAACTAGTTCGTTGTTCATTTTGTAGAAAGAAAAATAATACCGCGGAAATGTGTTTTAAGAAAATTGAAGCTGATAGACATGGCAAACCAAAAGTTGAGGAAAACGTTTTAAATTGCTATGGTTGCGGATTAGCTAATAGTCCGGAAAAACTCGATTTTAATGCTGTACATACAACAATAGTTGAGATGTCCTACAGTTAATATTAATATAAATGGCTTAAATGGAGAAGCTTATTTTGACACAGCTGCACACACAAGTGTTGCAGGTTATTCCCTTTATCAAAAGTTGAAAAAGAAAAACATTGATTTTCAAAAAGTTTCGGCGAAAAAATTCTTAGCAGATGGTATTCCAAGAGAGGAAATAGTCTATTCAACTATTGTCCAAATATTAATTGGCAAACGTCTTAAACGTATTCGTTTTATTTGTTAACCAAAAGCTAAAGGAAACCGTACCCTTATTGGAATTGACTTCCTAGAACAAGCCGGCATTGTCCTTGATTTGGCCCAAAGAAATTGGCATTTTAAAGATGAGCCGAAAACAATTTTTGAATTTAAAATGGATAAACCAAAATTAATAAAACCTTTTCCGATTCCTCAACTAAACATCACAGAAAACTCCTCTGTTGATAATTTTTTCAACTGGCTTGAAAGCACAAACACAGTACGTAATGATGGCGAACATACACCGAAAAATGATGAAATGTCGTATACATATCATTTTTCCCCGGCAGCTATTAATACAATTTTCGAAGATAGCATTCCTGAGGGGACAGAAACAGATGTTTACGACTGGGACCTTTTTCCACCCCTAAAGAGAAGTAAATTAAAAGAAAGTCCAAAGAAAATGTCAAAATCCTCTGTGGAAATTAAATTTTTTGATATAAAACTTAAAGATACAGAAGGATCAAATTTATCAAATACAAAAAAGGAAGTAAGTACCTTACTTAATAAGTTTCAAAGCGTTTTCGAGGATAGATCAGAAACAATCCCACAAATTGAACATTTTATAAATACTGGTTCACACCCTCCCATTGCATGTGTACCATATCGTATATCTCCAGTAATGAAAATAAATAAATAAATAAATATCCCAAAGATAAATGGAAACTTAAGAGTATGTGTGGACTATCGTCGCCTTAATGCCATCACCACTAGCGACAAATACCCACTTCCTCGAATGGACGATTTATTGCACGCAGCGAAAGGAACTTCATTTATGTCAACGATTGCTTAAATATCTGGATATTGGCAGATCATATTAACTGTAAAAGATAAAATTAAAACAGCATTAACTACACCTTTTGGAATATTTGTATTAAATAGAATGCCATTTGGTCTTAGAAACGCGCCTGCAACTTTTCAAAGATTGGTAGATAGATTTCGTGCTGGACTGCCGCAAATAACCATTTTAGCATATCTGGATGAAATTATTATTTGTTCTGATAGTTTCAAAAATCATATCAATGATCACGAAAAAACATTCGAAAGAATAAAATCGTTTAAAATTCAATTAAACAGCGAAAAATGTAATTTTTGTAGACCAGAGATGAAATATCTCGGTCATTTATTGACAATAAATGGCTTAAAACCTGATCCTGAAAAAACAACAGCCATATTGCAAAGGCCATACCCCAAAAATCTTAAACAGTTAATCTCATTTTTGCAGACGTGCTCCTGGTATTGTCGGCTTATACCAAATTTCGCTCAAATTTCAAAACCGTTATCCAGTTTAGCAAAGAAAAATGTAAAAAGGAAATGGAGTGATGAAGAAAGTGTTGCTTTTGAAAAACTAAACCAATAATGCAGCAAGTGGATGAAACAAAACCATTTTCCCTAAAAACAGATGCTAGCAGTTATGCGCTCGGAGCTGTTTTACTATAGGGGGAGAAAAAAGAACATCCGGTTGAATATGCTAGCAGACTTTTACTTCCGGCGGAAAGAAATTATTCTACAACAGAACGAGAAGCACTAGCCGTCGTTTGGGGGTGAGTTAAGAAGCCCTTTAGAAGCACATCACTATCTTAAATCAATAATTATGTCTGAAAATTTTATACCACAAATTACACCGCATTTAATAAATCTTGCAGATACTTTACAGAAAGCTCGAGAGGAAGAAGAGAAAGTTCAAGACAAAAACAAAAACTACATCCCCTTAAAAAGAAGACACAACCAAGAATTTCAAGTTGGAGACAAAGTTCTTGTTGCAACCCATGATTTAAGCAAGGCCGATAAAAATGTCACATTCAAGTTTGTACCTCGTCGAGATGGACCATATATAAAAAAGAACAAAAGAGGGTCATGTTTTACAATAGCCAATGAAGACAGTCCCGATAAACCACTTGGAGTGGAACATGTATCCGACGTAACATCTATTAGAAGAAGAGGTCGTCCAAAATTTGTCACACTATCCCCAAATGCAAGAAATGAAGAATCCAACCAGCCTATCAATAAACATGCATCAGTCGACAACTCTAACAAAAGGATTCTCAGGCCAAGACATAGCAAGGCAGCCCAATAAAATCCAGCAACATCATCGAGACGTTTTCTGATGCTGAGGGGGAGACTGTAACAGACTATTTATTTTTTATTATTGTTTTTATTATCTTTTGTCATAAGTATTATATTATTGATTTATCCTTTTTATTTTATTAGAATTTTGGTTAATTAATTTTGTGATATTTCTTTTATTTCTTTACTTTTAAGATACACTGTAATCGAAATTTGACTACTTAATTTTTATATATATTTACCTGGTTCTATAACTGAGTTTAATTGTTCATAATTTACTTTTTATTTTAAACATTGAGTGATCTGGTTTATTTATTGTTGTTGTATAATAACTCTCAGTATATATAAATTGTCACTCATTTCCAATATTCCAACTATTCCTTTTATTAATTTACAATATGTAAGTTTACCTATAAAACGCAACACATTAATGTAATCGATCTTCTTTTGCTGTTGACTACTGAATAGGGAGATCGATTACTGGACTTTTTTCAAAAACCCCTTTTCGAATATTCCGAATAGATGCTATTTTAAAAAACCCAGGTTTCGGTTAGTCATTTTTAAAATAACCGGTTAACCGGTTTTAATTCGAATATAAAAAACACAAAAATCAAATAAGTTTTTGTAATAGGCCGTTAAATTGAATATAAAAAAAACAATTAAAAAGTTAAAGAAGCAACAAAATACATATATATTTTATTTTTAAGAAGATATTTGTATAATTTAATTTAGAATCAGAATCAGTAATACGAACCAGTAGACTTCAACCACATTTTTGATAAGTTACAACAAAACCTCTTAGCCGGTATTAAATATTTCAAATTATTTTGTTTCAGCATTATAGAAACTAATACTAATATGAACATTCTTTTTGTATGAAATATTTGTCAATCCGTCGACCAAAATTTAAAACCTTCCATGACATCGTTTCTTCAGTTTTATTTTTTAGTTCTTGGTGTTTAAATAAATAAAACTGATGAATTTTTCCATATCGTTGATTCCGCCGGAATGTTGTAGTTTTTAGCATGATGATATGCTAGAGCTACTTAAGAGTTTTTAGTGCCTTAACAGGCATTTCGTTCTCGGTAACACAACTGGCTAAATGGACGCCCACCTTTGCTGAAGGGTAATCAACATTTTAATTTGTGGTAATTTGCATAGACCTATCATTGGACCATGGGTAAGAATAGATAACGTGTTTTTTAATTGTTAAGAATCTATCCATCTTTAAAGCTGCGACACTTGTTTTTATACCTTTTATAGAAATTTTTAAAGTTATAAGCCATTTTTTGCAAGAATATTGCCGGAACTTATGGTTTATGCACATAGAAGTGAAGTTTGGACATTTTTCTCTAAAATTGTCTAGTCAAAAAATTTAAGCAACGTGGTTAATAACCAATTTATGAATAAAGTTAGAAAAACGGCCGATAGCCCGCATTTTGAATAAAAACTGAACTTGTGCGACCTCCTTAACTCTTCCTAAAAATCTGAAAAAAAATCTCAAAAATATTTGACCTTATAAGCATTCAAATTATGATCGAGCCCCAAAAAAAATTTTTTCGGGACGAACTTATTTACATATACGTATACTTTTTAAACTACGCAACTGATCTTTACTTACAATGTCATTTTCTTTGCTGCCTACCTGCATTGGTAGCTCATACTTCTATTCCAAGTTGCTTTTACAATATCGTAATTGCTTATTCTATTTTGAAAACATAGATTCACATCAACAATTTAATACACCATAATCTTTTTTTTTTTTTTTTTTTATAAATTTTTTTTATTTTTGCAATCTATTTACAAATAAATATTAAGCAAAACTTATAGCTAATACAACAATTTCACAGAGTGTTAGGTTCCTACGAATCTAACTGTTTTATATGTTTACAATTCTTAACAAAAAACTATTTACATTAACTTTTACAAACTGAAAGTTATATTTGAAATGGGAGATCTAGTATGTGTAACCTTTTTAAACGTCTTACTTCATAACTATCATCTAACAATGAGATCGCAAGTAAATTTTGGTGGTTGCTCAGTCTTTGTTGATATTTTTTACTGTAATTTTTAATTTCCTCTCTAATAAAGCGTACATCAAGATCACGGTGAATAGCGTTGTTTCTCATAAACCAAGGTGCGTTTGTTAAAAGTCTGAGTGTTTTAGACTGATATTTTTGAATTATATCAATATTCGAGTAGGATGCAGTTCCCCATAACTGTATTCCGGAAGTCCATATTGGCTTTAGAATCGTTTTATAAAGGAAGACCTTGTTGTTGAGACTTAATTCGGACTTAGGGCCAAGAAGCCAATACATCTTTTTTGTTTTAATTTCAAGTTGTTTCCTTTTCAGTTTTATATGGTCTTTCCAAGTCAAGCGTTTGTCTATTATAAGTCCCAAATATTTTACATGATCGGACTTCGGTATAACAGTTCCGTCAAGGTAAGCGTGATTGGATTTTTCCGCATTCACTTTTATATTCCAATTTTTCAACCAGTTGCTTGTTACATTAAGTAGTGTTTGCACCATATCTGATGCTAAGGCTGCAGATTTGCTGGTAGCTAATATTGCAGTGTCATCGACATACGTAGCAATCAAAACGTTTTTATTTGTAGGCATATCTGCGGTAAATAATGTGTAAAGTATGGGGCCTAATACGCTTCCCTGAGGCACACCTGCTCTTTTTTTTTTGCCGATTTCTGAGTTTTCTCCATTGATACTAACAAAAAAGCTGCGTTCATGTAGATATGATTTGAGTAAAAGATAATATGGAGCTTGCAAAAGTTTTTTTAACTTATATAAAAGGCCATTTTGCCAAACTCTATCAAATGCTTGTTTGACGTCAAGAAAAACTGAAGAACAGTACTCCTTATTTTCTAGAGATTCGCTAATTTTTTAACTATTCTATGGCACTGTTTGGGTGTTCCATGCTTGTGTCGAAATCCTAATTGGTGATCAGGTATTATTTGAAGAGACTCTAGGACCGGTAATAGCCTTTTTTGAAAAAGCTTTTCAAATAATTTAGATAATGTAGGTAGCAAACTAATAGGCCGGTATGATTCAATACAATGCTCTGGCTTATTAGGTTTATTAACCATTATAATTTTTGCATGCTTCCACTGGGTAGGAAAATGTGATATCCTTAAAATAGCGTTGAACAAGACAGTAAGAAAATCTAAAGCTTTTTTCGGCAGGTTTTTTAGAACTTTTGCATCAATATTATCATATCCCGCCGATTTCTTTGGATTAAGCTTTTTTATTTCAGCTATAATTTCAGTTACCCTAAAAGGTTTAATGGGTAGACTCATTTGGCATGAAATATCTAAAAAGGATTTTATTGTGGAATCTTGATCTTGCGTACAAAACGAAAAAGGAGTAAATATGTCTTCAAGGTAGCTTTTAAAGGCAGCAGCTTTATTCTTATCAGATCGACACCAATAACCATTTCTGTCCTTTATTGGAACATTACGCTTTTGAGCGTGTTTTAGATATTTAGTTGCCTTCCAGAGATTGAAATCATTATTATTAGCTGGACTTAGCTTGGAAAGATATCTATTGATTGAATCATTTTTTAATTCTCGTAGCCTTTTCTTTAAATTACTAGCTGCACGATTGAAATTTGTCTTGTCCACCGGCATCCTTGACCTCTTCCAGATATTGCGCAGTCTTCTTTTCGCAATGATAAGCGACCTAACTTCAAGCGACAGCCGTAAATTTGAGCTAAAGTTTAAATTTTGCGGTATAGCCCTAAACGAGGCTTCATGTATAACTTTTGAAAACATTTCCACAGCATAGTTAATTTCGCCTTCGGTATTAAAAGACGAGCTGAGATCAAGTTGAGATTCAATGTAGCGTTGAAAAAGATCAATATCAGTTTTCGCGTGCACAAGCCTGGTATTTAACTGCCTTTTCTTACATGCTGCCGAGAAGCTAACAATAATTGGGCTATGATCAGAGCTGAGATCATCACTAGATACAATATCTAGAGAGGTTTGTGGAATTCCTTTATATATAAAAAAATCTAAAACATCTGGTATTTTGTATGTATCAGCTGGCAGTATGTAGGTAATCCCGTCGACAGGGTATTGTATTGATTTTTGGTAATGCATTTAAATAGTTCTTTTCCTTTAGGGTTAGTTAGACGTGATCCCCAACATGTGTGTTTTGCATTGAAATCACCTCCTACTAAGAATCGATTACCAATATTGTTGAAAAATCTTTCGTACTGATCACATTTGATGTTGTATCTTGGGGGAAAATAAACAGAGTATATAGAGACACTGCTGTTATTGCAAGTTATTTGAATGCCTGCGGCTTGCAAGTATAACTCAGTAACAGGTTCTAAAACTTCATAAGAAAGGCTTGATTTAATAACAATTGCAGATATTATGACGTATCCTCTTATGCGGAAAAGAGATTTGTTAGTTAAATGGGTCTCTGAGACTAATAAAATATCAATAAAATTATTTTTAAGAAAGACTTCTATTTCGTTAATATGGTTCAAAATTCCATTCGCGTTCCATTCTGCTATTATAAGATTTAATGGCATATTTTTGTCATTAACATGGACATCATGTTCATTAATGTATTTGTTAACTCGATTTGTTTTTCAAGCATTGCCTCTATTTTTTGAAGAACATTATTTACATTGCTAACATTATCATTTGCACCCCTGGCTGCTTGAGCATAAGTTAATTGGCCGTTTTGGGTTCTTGAGGGGAAGGTAGAGTTATAATTGTAGCTATTTTGCTCAGGAATATTTCTAACACTTCTATATGAATGTTTATTAACAAGTTTTTGGTAAACTATGCAGCCTTTGTAGTTCGCAGTGTGGTTACTTAGACAATGAACACATTTAGGGGGAGAATCTGGGGATTTAGTACATTCCAATGTTGAATGTTCTAAGCCACATTTAACGCATCTGTACGGTTTTCTACAATAAGCCTTTGTATGGCCAAACTGCTGGCATCGGAAACATTGGACAATGTCATCAAATTTTTTGGGTGCTTCTATGACAACAGTTGCATGACCAAATGTTCTCAAGTCATAAATTTCATTATTATTAGGTTTTGGGTCCAAGTCAACAAAAAACATAGGAAGTGGCTGCTTAGTAGTTCGACTTATGATGTTTCTTACACTCCTTACCTGATGCCCTAACAAAAGCAAATTCGCCTTAATATCTGCAATTGACGTAGAGTGATGAATACCTTTAATAACTACACTAAAAGCTCGCTCTTGCTTGAGCTGAAACGTGTGATATATAACTTTGTTTTTGTCAAAGTAATCAACTACCCTTCTGTACGAATCAACTGTCTTAATATTTAAGCGAACCTGACCATCTCTTAAAGATTTATAATAAAATTCATGACTATCTACAACCTTACTTAATTTATTAACCATTTTTTGCGATGTCATCGACATTTGGTATGAAAATTGGTGGCGGCTTAGGCTGCTGAGATTGTTGGGGTGACACTTCATCGTCTTCGTATTCCTCATTATTAGGTGCTAGAGCAGCAAAACGGTTTGAAGTGGAAGGACCGCATTCCAGTTGCTGACGCTTTGGAATATTTATTTGTGGTGATTTGGAGCTAGACCTCTTACGGTTATTTTCAGGAACTCGCTGCCAGCTGCATTCACTATCTGAACTGCTATCACTCAAATTCATATTATCAGTTTGAATTTCTTTATTTGTGTTTTGCTTGATCACATCACTGGTTGGCATATTGATTCTTAGTAAACTTTTTTTTGTTGCTATCAACAAAAATGCTACCTAAGTATGCGCACATTTGCGTGCGCTTTTTATTGTGGGATTAACACTGTTTATATTTGTTATTTTTTTTTTTTTTTTTTTTCTTACAATTGTTATTGCAAGAAGGAATGTAAAAAATATTTGAGCAGTCAAAAATTTAAGTTTGTATTGTTTTTATACGTCTTTCACTGATCGCATTCAAGCAGAGACTGATATACCATAATCAAATCCAAATATGTTATAAGATTATGATTTAGACACCCACGCATAAAAATGTCTACCCTTACAATATATACTTTAACTGTTGTAAAATAATTTCCCAAACCACAAAAGCAGTTTTATTTTTCTTTACTCTATTTTTAGCGACTCTTATAAGTTGTAGTAGGGAAATGGAGAGGCAGCAAAAATTCTGCTTCCCCATTCCATATACCACAGAGAGAGCATTTTGCTTTTTATTTAAAGCAGCAAAAATTCTGCCTACCCATTTTTTTCCAATGTATTTTTCCATAAGGGGGAGTTTTGAATATAAATAAAATAAAGAATTTTTTGAGTAGTTTTAAATATAAAATAGAGTAATATTAAGTTGATCATATTTATATTTTCTTCAATGAAGAGAAATTTAAAAAATTCTGTTATATGTTTAAATTTATTGTTAAATTTAAAAAATTATGTAAAACGTATAAATGTATTGTTTGTTTAATGTTAATCAAAGCATATTTTGAAAAATGATCTATGGTTATTGAACTTTTTAGAACCTTCCGTTCAATAGGGTAGAAAATGCAATCGTATGCAATTTTAAAGTTTAAAAATTAACCTTGAATATTTGTTAAATATATTTATTTTATAAGTCTATAGACTACTTTCAAAGTGTGTAAACATTTATTAAAAAGAAAATTAAACTTATATACTATAACATGGCATCGTTCAACTGCAAATTCTGTAAATCGGTTTTCGAGGAAAAGGATATGCTCGACACTTATGTATGAAGACCATCACTGCCGTGAATGCTTCAAATTTTTCTCCACAGTAAATCATTTAAGGGAGCATGTAAAGTCGCATGCTACTACATCTCTGAGATGTAATAGTGGAGAACAGGTGATTGAAATGTCCAATTTAAAAAACCTTAAATGTGTGAAAAGGGCATTTAAGGATAGAATCGTCACATACCTCTATGAAAATCAAAAGGAAGAGATTCTACATCCACAAGAGAGGTTCCAAATATATTCCAACACCACAGTGGATAAAAAAAACCGGGAGTTTCTAATTTTCAAAATGATGATGACTGCTGCTTTAAATGGAGTATTATTGCTTCATATTTAGGCAATAATCAAAATTTACTGAAAGAAGTAAATATATTAGAGGAAAAGATACAAATAAAATATAGTCTGGTCAATTTTCAAAGATTGGAGTTCCCTCTAAAATTGAAGGATATTAAGACATTTGAGCAAATGAATTCAAATATAAGTATTAATGTATTTGGTTGTGAGGGAAGTCAAATTGTGGGACCATATTACCTTACCAGTGAAATGAAAGATCATCATATAAATCTACTTCTTTTAACGGATGCAGAATGGTCCCATTATGTATTAATAACAGATATTTCAAGGTAACAAATATAAATTACAAAATTTTAATTCAGAATATTAATTTTGTTGTATTGTATACATATTTCAGGCTAAAAAGAAGTAGCTTAACTTCTCATAAGGGACGGATATATCTTTGCAACGCATGTCTTCAATACTCTTCAAATGCGAAAATTATGAAAGATCATGAAGAAGGTTGTAAGAAAGTCGTCTCAAAAATGCCGAAGGCGGACGAATGTGTGTTACAGTTTAAAAACTACCATAAACAATTAGATGTACCATTCGTCATATATGCAGATTTTGAGGCTTACTTGGAGAAAATTGATGGCAGTGATGAGTATGGTAATATTCAAAAACACGTAGCGTGTGCCTTTAGTTATTACATTAAGTGTAGTTTTGATAATAATTTAGACAAATTTAATATTAATTTTGGTGAAGATGCTCCCAACATATTTATTGACAATTTAATTAAGGACAGTAAAGAAATTTTCACGGACTACTTATCTAAACATCAAACCATGACAGCACTTTCTAATGTTGAGTTAACTTCATATAATCTCGCAAAAAATTGTCATATTTGTGAAACAAGCTTAGGAAGTGACAAAGTAAAAGATTACTGTCATTTGACTGGTAAATACAGAGGAGCAGCGCATAACTCTTGTAATCTTCTATACCAAATTGCTAAGTTTATACCGGTATTCTTTCATAATTTTTCTTCCTACGATTGCCACTTATTTGTAAAAGAATTATCAAAATTTGAGGGTGATATAAAAGTAATTCCTCTAAACAAGGAATTATATATATCATTATCAAAATTTATACCAATGCAAAATAATAAGAGCTTTGAAATTCGATTTTTAGATTCTTTTCGATTTATGGCATCTAGTTTAAAATCTCTTGCAAACAATTGAAATGACAATGATTTTCAAATTCTCAATAAAGTGTTTCAACAGAAAAATGAATTTGATTTAATAAGAAGGAAGGGAATATTTCCTTACTCTTACATTGATTCAATGGAACGCTTTAATTAAATAAAACTTCCCACTAAAGAAAAATTTTACAATATTTTAAATAATACTAACTGCACTAATGAAGACTATGAGCATGCTCAAGCTGTTTGGAGAACTTTTAAATGTACTTGCTTATTAGATTACACAAAATTATATTTAAAAACAGACGTTCTTTTGTTAACTGACATTTTTCAAAATTTTCGACACATTTGTAAAAGTATTTATAAACTTGACCCATGGCAATATTATACTGCCCCAGGACTATCATGGGATGCTATGTTAAGAACAACTAAAATAGAGTTAGAACTGCTAAGTGATGTCAATATGTACAATTTTATACAAGATGGTATTAGGGGAGGCTTAGTTCAATGCTCAAAGAGATATTCTAAAGCAAATAACAAATATTTAGAAGACTTTGACAGTAGTAAGCCTTCAGAGTATTTAATGTACCTCGACGCTAATAACTTGTATGGATGGGCAATGTCAGAATATCTTCCGTATGGAGAATTCGAATGGAATTATGAAGAAGACATTTTAAATATGTTGGATGTTGCTAATATATCAGATACGTCTGAAATTGGTTATTTTTTGGAGGTAGATTTAGAATACCCCGAATACTTACATGAAACATATAATGATTTACCATTTTGTCCAGAAAATAAAATAGTTGGTGAATCTAAATATAGAAAGCTAATTGCAGACTTAACATCAAAAACAAAATATAAAATTCATTATAGGGTTCTTAAACAATGTTTGAAAAATGGATTAAAATTAAAAAAAATTCATAGAGCGTTAAAGTTTAAACAATCTCCATGGCTAAAAAAGTATATAGATTTAAGCACATACCATAGAACATTAGCAAAAAATTCGTTTGAAAAAGATTTCTTCAAACTTCTTAACAATGCTGTTTATGGGAAAACCATGGAAAACGTTCTTAATCGTACAGATGTTAAAATAGTTAGTGATTGGGAAACTACAAATCGTAATCATTTAGGAGCTAGAGCATTAATTTCTAAGCCAAATTTCTCGAGTATTACACAATTTTCCAACAATATGTTTGCATTTCAACTAAAACTTTTGCAAACCAATTTATTTAGGCTTTGCTTTGCTAGAACTCTCTAAATGGAAAATGTACGATTTTCATTATCAGTACATGAAGCCAAAATTTCAATCTAATTTAGCCTTAAATTATATGGATACAGATTCATTTATCTACACAATAAAAACAGAGGATTTTTATGCTGATATTTATGATGACATTGCTTCAAGGTTTGACACATCTGAGTATCATCCGAATAATATTTTTAACCTGCCATTATTAAATAAAAAAGTTTTAGGTATGATGAAGGATGAAAATAGTGGAAAAATTATGAAAGAGTTTGTTGGACTTCGATCAAAAATGTATTCATTTAAAACAGTTGGTATGAATGAAATAAAAAAGTCTAACCCCCGTTTTCACGACTTACCGATAGCTAAAGGTAGGATTTTATCGGCGGTATAAAAAGTGTTCCCTTATTAAAACTTTACTTTAACCTATCAGGTAGTATGAACCTTCGTTTAACTAATCGCTCACTTTAGGTTAAAGTAAATTTGGAATAATGGAACACTTGTTATACAGCCGATAAAATCCTACCTTTAGCTATCGGTAAGTCGTGAAACCGGGCCTAAAGATGTTAAAAAGTCGTGCATAAAAAACCTTTCAATGGCAGACTATAAAAAATCATTGTTTGAAAAAGTAATACTCTCTGACACAATGAATACATTTAGATCTAAGTTTCATCAGCTGTATACTCAAAAATTACACAAGATTGTTTTGAGTTATGCGGATGACAAAAGAATTATCGAATTTTGGAGTTCCTTTTTCCGAAAAGCTTTTAAGACGCTTAGATACGGAAGATGCAGGAGAAGGATTTAATTTTTGTCTTGTTGTATCCATATCGTTCTGACCATCAATATTTGTGTAAATATCTTCAGGCAAATTCAAATCTGTTTGCAGTGCTATACTACTTGATTGAGGTGTAATTGTTTGAGTTTCAATATGCTTTTTATACACCTTTCTAGTTTGAGTTTCATTATCGCGCAAATTATGCATTGTTGATAGTTTATTCTGATTAGATGATCGTTGGGATCCAATTAAATATTTAGCAAGTTCTTGTTTAATGTAATACCATTTGTTTATATCCTTTAGGGCTAATAAATCAGAGCAAGTTAAACTCTATTTTTGGTTTAAAATGTGTTTAAGCCAACAAATCTATAAATCAGGAAACATATAAACCATCTTTAAACGTATTATATTGGGCGTTTAAACTGCCAATACAAACCATATGAATTTGTCTACATTTATCGTAGTGCTGCCACATGTTACTTTTTACACTACATATAATACATGGGACACTGATTTACAACTGTTGAGTTTAAACTACATATAAATTTAAGTTTAGTTCAACTAAACCAGCGTTTAAACACTCACTGATTTATTAGCCATTAGTGTATGTGAACCATATATTGGTAAGAGTTTCCGATGTAAAAAATCTAAATCAGTATATTTAACTTTAAATTTTTCGTAAGTTGATGGATGAAGAACTATAAGTTTTGATAATTTATTTGACATTTTCTAAAATTTTTCCAATGACTCCACTTAATATTGATGAAATAAAGATGGGTAAAAAGTTAAACAGTAATAAGGCTCCTAAAAACCTACATTCAGATCAAGGAAAAGAATTTTACAACACATATTTCAAAACTCTTATGAAAGAGCTAAATATTAATCATTATCATACATATTCAAACTTAAAAGCGTCAATAGTTGAACGATTTAATAGAATTTTAAAAAATAAAATGTGGAAACAATTTAGTATGCAAGGAAATAATAACTGGATAGATGTATTAGATAAGCTGTTGATAGAATATAATTCATCTTTCCACCGAAGTATAAAGATGAAACCTAATTCAGTTAACAAGCGAAATGAAAAAAAAACTTTTAAAAGCTGTAAATAATAACTTAAAAGTTTTTAAAAATATAAAATGTTATATTAACGATTTTGTTCGCATAAGCAAATATAAAAATGTTTTTCAAAAGGGATATACACCAAATTGGTCTACAGAAGTTTTTAAAGTAAATAAAATTAATGCAACAAACCCTGTCACCTACCAGCTAAAAGATTTTAATGGAAATATAATTAAAGGCGGATTTTATCAAGAGGAGTTATTAAAAACTAAACCTCCTTACATCTTTTTAGTTGAAAAAGTCTTTAAACGTAGAGGTGAAAAACTATTTGTAAAATGGTTGGGTTTCGGAAAAGAATATAATTCATAGATTATTCAAACAGATTTTAGTTGATAAACAAAATTTTTCATATATGTATAACACACAACTTATAATATTTATCATTTCTAATAAATATGGCATCAAGCACAGAGGATAATAGTATTTATGTTACTTTATTAAGTAACGATTCAGTAAATTTATATAAAAACACTTCAAGTACTTTCACAAATTTATTAAAGCAATCTCTTACCATGAGTGACCAGTGGGAAGTCGGATTATCAGATACATCCTTCTCGATTACGAATAAACAACTAAATATGAATCAAAATATACTTAAACGTAAAAAACGCAACATTTCAAACTTTAATAATCAATCTATAAAAACATTGAAAATTTACTCTAATAATAAATATGATGAAATTAAAACAAAATTTAAAGAACTAATGGAAGCATCCGACGAGCTAAAACTAAAAAATATTAATAAAACTTCAAAACTTTTAAATACATTAAACATGCAAATTGACTCTAAAAAGGAATATGATGAAATTAAAACAAAATTTAAAGATCTAATGGAAACATCTGACGAGCTGAAACTAAAAAATATTAATAAAACTTCAAAACTTTTAAATACATTAAACACTGTTAAACCCCAATCTAATATATCTACAAAAGAAAAAGATACTCGTAATGTAAATATAAAAAGTTCAAACATAGAACAAAATGTTCAAATTACTAGTCCAGAATCTACAACAA
This sequence comes from Pollenia amentaria, assembly GCA_943735925.1. Classification (NCBI taxonomy): domain Eukaryota; kingdom Metazoa; phylum Arthropoda; class Insecta; order Diptera; family Polleniidae; genus Pollenia; species Pollenia amentaria. Next base: position 101,440,190 of record OX031007.1, read on the forward strand.
CTTATGAAAAAGATCCCATATTATCGTCAACAAATTATATATTCGAAAAATCTTTGAACAAATTCTCTGACAACATATATCAGTTTATCAATAAAATTGAATCTTCTGATATAAATGAAAACATATTTATTTATACTGATATAATAAAACCTCGACATGTTGGTAGTAAAAAAATTAAATGTTTAAAAATTTTTTCAGTAACAACATTGAAAAACTATATACATTTCAATAGAATTGAATATTTTCCTCTTGAAGCCTATAATATAAATGATATTTCCATAATGATTCGAAATGATGAAGGAGAAGAGATAAACTTTAATAAATTAGTTTCCGTTTATTGTACTCTACACTTTAAAAAAAAATGTATATAAAATAGTTGCGTAACAAAAAAAAATTAATCATTTTTATTACCACCATGGATGCGATTTATACAAGTTATTATAATAATCAGTCTGGAGAAAATATACAAAATACTGGTGAAATATATCACGCGCCAAGAATTTTACAATACGGTCGTGGTATTGGATCCATATTTTCGGCTGTATTTTCACATCTTAAACCCTTATTTAAAACGGGGATGAATATATTAAAGAATAAATCATTAGATATTGGAAAGGAAATTTTAGAAGAAATTGGAACGAAGCCAATAAAAGAAATCTTACTAAACAAAGGAAAAAAGGTCATACAAAATATAAAAGAAGCTACTATTGATAAAATGAAAACAATGCAGAAAGGTAAAGGTCGACGTATAAAACTCAAACGTTTAAAGCAAAAGCAACAGATTATATCAAAACGTTGTAGAGGAAAGAACTTTAGGGATGTATGGGTACACGGGGGTAAAATTATAGATATAAAGTATACTGTATGGTACTTACGGTAAGGGCTGGTACAAAGTTGAGTGGGGGCTGGTGTAAAGTTGCTGGTATGTTCCACGGCCGACAGTCCACAAACCTTAAGGGTTGACACAACTCAATGGCAAAGGCTTGGTATGGGTTTAAACTACTTATCCACAACTAGTACGAGCTAATTGCTTAGTACATGGGTTACACCGCGTTGCAGAAGATGTGTTTTATTGGTTAGGCCCTGAACTCCTCTTCCAATGCAGCCGGTAGTAGCCAAAAAATGGGGGTCTGGATGAAAATCCTATTCACCAGGGTAAATTTAAAAGTAAGTATAGTTTCGGTTTTCACAGGCCAAAAAAACCCAGACCAACTGAACACAATAATTAAGTATATGAATTTTTGTATTATTTAATTTTATTAATTAATAAAAGCAGAAAGTATGTTTTATTTATTCAAAATAATTATTCACGAAATTTCAAGAAATAATGGCACATATTTTATTTATTTAATTAATGTATCACTTTTATTAAAACGTTTACAAACTGTCTGGTATTTCCACGGAAAGAAAGAGAACTTAGATTTTTGCTTATTTTATTGTGAACTGATTAAATGCAACTGCCTGAATAATAAAATCATCCAACTGCCTGTTGATGTTAAGAATAAAAAACGACGGTTAAATGTACTCGCTATTGCGACCCATGTAGGGTTTTCATGCCCTGCAAAATATGTAGGGTTCTCATGCCTAAACATCCCGCCCCCCCTTGGTATATCAAAAGATAACAACGAGGGTAGGTTTACAAGTTTAAAGTTCTTAACGACGGACAAGCAGTTGAATTATAACATAGAGATGCAAAATAAGTACAATTCAATAGCAAGGTTACTGAGGTAAAAGTATAAGAATTAGCATACAAGTCAAAAAAATAAATTCAGATATAATTTCATTATTTAATATAAGTAAAAATTTATAAGTGTTGCTTGATGAAAAAATATGTTGCCCTTGAAACTCCGAACTTTCCTATTATGACCCAACCGAGTACAATCTCTTGGGCGACTGGAGAGCCAGTTGATACCAGTTGTATTCCGCTTCTTATAGTACGTGGGTAGATATCTGCTCCCAGGGCAAAGTTGATGGAGTGGAAAAAATAATTGGGGATGAAGTGCCAGTCGACTGGAGTAAAACCATCCTGAGAGAGAAGACCCTGTTGTATCTTAGACAACAAATGTTGGTGATCGTCATGGAGGACGTTAGCAGCGCCTACGAAAGCGGTGCCATTGTCGGAGTACATATCGTGGGGGTACCTCGTCGAACCGAGCAAAGGCGGCAAGAAAAGCTTGTGTGGATATATCGCCGGTAGCTTCGAGATGGATCGCTTTTGTTGCAAAGCATACGAAGACCAGCACGTATCCTTTAGTGACCTTACAGCCACGACCCGCATAAGATTTTAAATCAAATGGTCCCGCGAAATCAACGCCGGTGTGACAAAAGGGGCGTGATAACTTGCACGTTCGGGGGGTAAAGCAGCCATGATCTGTTGACCAATTTGGCGTTTATGTCTCACGCATGTTAAGCATTGGGATAAAATAGTTTTTACCAACATTTTGAGTTTAGGGACGTAGTAACGTAGTCTCGTCAAGCGATGTAAAAGCGCATTTTGACCATGTAGGGTGTGTTTGTGCAGATACGTGAGAAACAATCTGGTGAAGCGCGCATGGTAAGGCAATAAAATTGGGTAACGTGCGCCATAGCGCAGGGTAGGTTGACAGACGACTATTAGACGATTTTTAGCGGAAATTATTTCCTTGGCCGACAGCTCTTGTCGACTTATCTCTTCCGCGGTCAATTTAGCTCTCGTGCGGTGGTAAAGCCGGAAAATATAGCCTATAACTCTTAGCGCTCGAGGTAGGTCTGAAAAGTTCTCAAGAATATCGTCTGGTTTCATGAAAGTTGTATGTGCATGAACTAGTCTAATGTCTTCTTCCGTATCAAACTCCTTTTCTCGTGATGGCCAGTCTGAAGGGGGACGTCTTAGCCAAGCGGGTCCACTCCACCACAACTCACTAGATGACAAGTCACGTATGGCAACGCCACGTGACGCTAAGTCAGCGGGGTTACTTTTTGATTCAACATGAGACCACGAATCCTTTCCTACTTTTCCGATTATAGACGAAACTCGATTTTCGACGAACGTTTTCCACTTGTGAGCCGGTTTTCTTAACCATGCCAGCACGATGGTGGAATCTGTCCATGAGGGGCTGGAGGCATTAAATACCACGCGCAATTTTGTTGTGGTGCTGTCGGGTTTTAAAACAGCATGGTGGGGCAAATAGTAAGTGCCGCTGTCACCATTTATGGGGGTTACTTTGGTCATTTGACCTAGAGTAGAGTATTCTGTGACTACCTGATCGTATTCAGTTTTAAGTTGGAACCGATAAGTATCGGCTAGCCGTAAATTGGAGAAATTACTATCTTTTAATGTCGATGAGGGGTAGTAGAGAAGGTGACCGGTAAGTCTATTTATTATTAAGGCATCCGAAGAAACCTCAAACGATTTGTCAACCGGAGATCCGATTTTGACGGGACAACTTTGGGTTGCAGTTGCAGTCACGGAGTCGCTTTGCCCGTGGACTGGGGCTGCTGATGGCCGAGTATAAAGACCAAGTTGCCTTTGTAGTTTCTTCGAAATAAACGTCGCTTCCGAGGCGGAGTCTATAAGCGGGCGAACCGTACACTTGAGGTCGTTATTGTAGACGTCGACTAACGCTGTACCGAGTACTACAGATTGTGTTGTGGGTTCCAGGTGAGTAGAAAAACATTGCAGCGTTCTATTTGCTGCTTGGGACGAAGTAGAAGGGGTCACATCTAAAGCGGGAAGAGGGTTGTTATTTTGATGAACTGGAGTATTTTTAACGGGATTGTTAGTATCATTCGAGGGGGAGGCTGTTTGGGCATTGGCTTGAAGAGCCTCTCGAAGTTCGTAGATCTCTGCAACCATAGCTGTGTGGCTGCCATAGGTAGAGTAGTAACGCCCTTTTAAAGCTTCCAGATCGATTTCTTCTTTGATGGTTTCATAATTATCCATCGCCGATTCATAACGTGACTCGAAACTTGCCCAGAGACGGTCGATTTGCTTTTCGTAAGCCTCGAGGGTGTGTCGCGTGTGCGATTCTACCTTTAGACCGTCAAAGTAGGTTTTAAATTCGACCACACGATCAGAAAACCGCATGCCATTTTTTACCGATGCCATTTTACCTCAGGTGAATGCGGCTTATACAATTGGAAAATTTTAAGAAATTTTATTCAAGAAAATTTAGGTAAATTTTCGGTGGTGCTTCGTAAAAGCGACCAGTAAATTTATTGGAGAAAATTTAAAGGAATTTTCAAAGGTGCTTCGTAAAAGCGACCGAAGAAAATTATTTATAAAAATTTAAAGGAATTTTCGGAGGTGCTTCGAAAAAGCGACCGAAGAAAATTATTGAGGGTAAAAAATTTAAAAGAAACTTTCAAAGGTGCTTCGTAAAAGCGACCAATGAAAAATTATTGGAAAAAATTTAAAGAAATTCTCAAAGGTGCGTCGTAAAAGCGACCAATGAAAATTATTGGGAAAGAAAATTTAGAGAAATTTTCAAAGGTGCTTCGTAAAAGCGACCAATGAAAATTATTGGAAAAAAAATTTAAGGAAATTTTCAAAGGTGCTTCGTAAAAGCGACCAATGAAAAATTAGTGGAAAAAAAATTTAAAGAAATTTTCAAAGGTGCTTCGTAAAAGCGACCAATGAAAATTATTGGGAAAAAATGTAAAGAAATTCTCAAAGGTGCTTCGTAAAAGCGACCAATGAGAAATTATGGCCAAAAATTTAAGAAATTTTTAAGGTTTAATTTATTGTTGAAAAGTTTAACCAAATTTTCAAAGGTGCTTCGTGAAAGCCACCGACGAAAATAGTTGGTAAAAGATTTAAAAGAATTTTCAAAGGTGCTTCGTAAAAGCGACCGATGAAAAAAAAGTTGGTATAAAAAATTTTTTAAGGAATTTTCAAAGGTGCTTCGTAAAGCGACCGATGAAAATAGTTGGAAAAAATTTAAAGAATCTTTAATGATTAATTTTCAATGAATTTATTACTAAATAAATTTTCAGAGGTGCCTCGTAAAAGCGACCAATGAAAATTATTTGCAAAAATTTTAAAGAAACTTTAATAATTAATTTATTATTAAAAGGTTTAAATAAATTTTCAGAGGTGCTTTGTAAAAGCGACCACTAAAACTGTTTGCAAAAAATTTAAAGAAATTTTAATAATTAATTTATTATTAAAAAGTTTAAATAAATTTTCAGAGGTGCTTCGTAAGAGCGACCAATGAAAGGTGTATGCAAAGATTAAATGAAATTTTTCCAAAAAAAATAATAACAAAAAAATATTTAAGAAATTTAAGAACTTTTCAAAGGTGCTTCGTAAAAGCGACCAATGAAAGTTAGTTGTTAAAATTTAAAGAATTTTAAATGGTTATTATATAATATGGGTATATAGGTGTTATAATAAATTCGCAGCAAAGGGGTTATCATGTGTCGTGGACTTTATGGTAATTTATTTATTTTCATATGTTCATTTTATTTTATAACGTAGGCATTTATTTCAATAATAAATATTATAATAGTAATTGTATTAAAAACTCCAATGATTTTTCGAGCTGCCCTCGTATCCAGCTGTTAGTATATAAGTTCTTATGTACAATTCAATTTGTCCCAGTGACCTTGTTATTTTCATGTACTTATGTTACACACCGTACATACATACATTTACTCGTCTGGTTTTTTGGATTTGTGTTCTCTCATCAAATTTAAACCAACGAGTTGATCGACTGCGTAAATCAGTGATGCGCAAAACTAAATTCTCTCACCAATACACTGACAAAACCACAGGTGCACTGGGAGAAAAGTTGTGAAATTTAAAAGACCTGTTGTTATTTTTTTACGGTGTGAAAAATTTTGTAATTTTTTTTTGTTTTGAAAATAAATTAAATATAAAAGAAAAAGTAAACTTTTAAATAAATTATTTTTGATAAATACCTTATAAAAATGAAAAAGATTTTTTTTTTCACTAAACTTTTCATAGAAGTGCTATAAAAGATATAAAAATGCCTTTTAAAAATGAGTTTTGTTCATTGTTTTAAATGTTTAATGACAAAAGAGGCATTACATGTCACCAAAAGCATTTTTAATCATAAAATAGGATATAAGAAACTAAGACAGATGGTATCTAGTCCTTAAAATTTAGCTATTATTAAGCAAGGTAGACCTTTTTCTGACGAAATATTTATTAAGAATATATTCTTCCAAATAAAACAAATCAATACTGTTTAGTTAGGATTTTGATTTCTTTCTTTTGCTTTTGATGAAAGCACTGACTTGCTAGCTTGTTACGCAGATAAAGAGTATTAAATCTTTGAAACAATGATTTCTCTCAAAACTGTTTACACAAAAGTAACAGCCAAGGTTTTTGTTCAATGTTATTAATGAAAAATTTTTATCAATTGCGGACTCCAGAAAATTTATTGACCTCTGTGTAGATGACAGAAATATCGTGTGAAAAAATATGGAAGTTAAATGTGTCAACTTAAACGACATGAGTATATATTCAATAATTTTAATCGCATTGTGCACCTGGTAGTGCTGGCATCAAAAGTTTTAACATCTCACCCTGCCGTGAAAACTGACGTTTGCGCCATCAGTACAAACGCCAGCTAATTTTTTGGAGTCTACTGTAGAAAAAAGTTTTACATTAATAACATCGAACAATAGTTTGCCTGTTACGATTGAGCAAAAGGTTTCTAGTGAAAACATAGTTTCAAAGACATTATATTCCATATCTACACATCGAATACAAATAACGAGCTGGCAGAGATCGTTGATGTCAGTGCTCTCATCTAATGAAAAAGAAAAAAATTCGCAATTTTTTAAATTTTCTTTAATTTTAGATTCTACGTATGCTCCCAAATGAAGACTACGACGTGCAACAGTATCACGGGACAACAGAAGATTTTCTATAATGTCAACATTATAATTTAATTTTTGCGTAACGTGGAGTAATATGTTTTTAATAAATATCCCATCAGTGAACGGTCTACCTTGTCTAATAACATCTAAACTTATAAGACTAGATATCTCGTGCTTAAGTTTTTTATTTGACGACTGATTTAATTCTTTTTCTTCCAACTATTCTTTAATCATCTTTAAACAATTTTGTTTTTTTTTTCCTGAAAAAGATTTTCTTTTCCTTCTTTATTTAACTTTTTCATAGTAATGCTATGAAAGCTATCAAAATGTCTTTTTAAAACACTTTCTTTCATTGTTTTAAATGACTTATGACAAAATAGGCATTGCATTTTACCAAAAGCATTTTTAATCATAAAATATTTTTACATGCCATAATTAAACAATTTATTTTGTTCAGTGCACCTACAAAAAATACGTAAATAAAATCTGAAAAAATAAAGAATCAGTCATACACCCGTGCTCATGTACATACGACGTTGTCTCGTTGAGTCGACAATCGCTACTTACCAGCATAAGAATGTGTGTGATTTGATTTTGAACAATTGTTCTATGGTTTGCGCACCATTGTTCTATGGTTTGCGCACCATTGATCTACAGCAGTGGTGTCAATTATGATTGTATTGGTGCGAATACTCTTGTCTCTCTCATTCTCAGCGGGAGGAATCTGCGGTTGCGAGGCCTATTACGAGGCCTAATTAACATACATATTTTGCTATGAAGACTTTAGAGCAATTAATAATAATACAATTATCGAAAAATGTTGAGTTATGGACAAACACACTCAGTTATTATTTAAATAAATTTAATTTGGAACCTGCATTTCGCAGAAACTTTGCTTATTTTTTGGAAAAATTGAGCATTTGACAATATTTGAAGTCATTTTACTACCTTATTAAATTCTTTCTAATATTTTTAATTTGGTGCTCAACATACCTTTGCAAATGCCAACAATGAAAATTCATTTGCACATTCTAATGCAAATAATAACTTCATTAAGTTTAAAAATATTCTATAATTATTAACCACCATTATAAAAAGAGAAGATTTTACTAGCCTATAAAAATATACTTTTATTTACCAATAATATCTTCTAAATTTAAATTGCAGTTTCGAAACAACAAAACATTTTTTAGGTTTGTGGACGTTAAACAATAAAGTTTCATTAATACATTAATAATACACATCTTCTTACCCAAAAATTTTACCTGCTGTCACATTTGCTTTTATGTGTATAGGTTTACACATAAATTGTAGGAAAACAAGACTTTTTTAAATATTTTTACTTACTTGAGAAAAGTGTTTTCAAAGGAAAAAAACCCATTGACGCGATTGGTACAGAAAGAAAAATATTTTTACAAGCACAAAATACCAACAAATTCTTGTGGCTATTTTTTTCTTAATAATTTCTGCATTTAGGTACGTCTTTTTAACGAAAGAAAAAGGGACCCTTTAAAAGGCAACAAAGAATTTTTTTCACAAACAATACACATATCGTTAGCTTAAATGCAAAACAATGTAGATATTATTTGTCAATCATTGTACAATGTAAAAAACAGAAATAAAACAAAACATAAACAAAGATAATAAATAATAAATATATTATTTCTGTTTAGAGGCCTCAAAACAGGCCGTGCGATATTTCGATATTTCCCGCTGAATGAGAGTGTTTTGCAGTTAAAAATTATATTTTACGCTCGCAAAATAAAAGAGCGTAAGCGTACATGTGAGTTTTGCTGACACAATTGTGCATGACGCTGACACCCCTGATCTACAGGCAATCTCATCATACGTTTTTCCCCCCGCAATGCTTTGACCATTGTCAACTCCATAAGCATCAGCATATAGAGCAGTGGTGATCAAAATTGAAATGCTTTTGTGTTGGTGAGAAAAAGAGCCAAATTTAGAAATACAGTACAACAAAAAAGTAAACGAAAGCATTATTATAAAAATGTAATCGTAAAAATTGTTTTGGTTTAAAAAATCTGTTTCATACTTCAATACACAATTAATTTGCTATTTGGTAAAACAAAATAATTTTCCTTATACTTTAAAGGTAAAAAAAAACAATCAATTTATTTTTTATTTTATTAATATACAAATATATGTATAGATATGATATAGAAAAATATGAAGAACTCAAATTAACTGCGCATAACAAATATCTAAAATTTTGTTATAGCACAGTTTGAACAATTGTCAAATATAACATGACTTAGTTCTTGTGAGAAAAATGAAATGTTATAAACGATTTTTCAATAATGAAGACTTCAGAGCAGATAATAAATTAAAAAGACAAAAAGCACATCACGCCTTTACATAGGAAATTTGTTGGATATTTTAAAATCAAAAATACTTAACACAATGACCTTCAATTATTCACCGAAGTTTGTTAAGAAGATCTTCACTTTAGTTAAGGGCTTATCAGGGTCTCTAAAGAAATTTCAGTTCATTTCAGAGAAGAAATTATTATATATTTTTTTCAAAATCATTTCAAAATAGGAAAATTTTTACTTTTACGGGAGCAAAAGCATACAATTAAATATAGGTGTTTATGCTAAATGGCAAAATTCACAGTGCCGTTTAAATGTTTTATAACACAAAAGGCATTGAGGATTACCAAATGCATTATTTATCATAAAAAATTTTCGTAATGGTACGAATATTTTTTTTACGTACTATTTTTTAAAATCAACCAAAGCGTCCGCCAAGCATGTGCACTATTTGCCGTCTGAAAGACAACTGAATGAAAAGAGCATAACAAAGTGATGGGTGGGGCCAAAACGCAATTGCTCTATGAAATGATCACCACTGTTTTAGGGAAAAAGCATGACACATGATATGTAGGTAGTCACGAGGGGGAAAAAGAAGTTGGTTTTTTTTTGTTCGATTTAAAAAATTTTAAAATTTTATTTTTTTTTTTTGTATGTTAACGGTTCTTTTTTGAGACCGTTAAAGCCACGATATTGAAAAAAATAAAATTAGCACGTTATGCCGCGAGGGGGGTAATGTATGTACGTGTACTTATGGATGTAAGTATACATACATAGATTTGCGCAGGGGATTGCGAGGGGTTATGACACTATAAAAGTGTCGGGAGGATTTTCCCGGGTTATTGATGACCCGGATCCGGCTCGAAGGACCAAAATGTATGGGTACACGGGGGTAAAATTATAGATATAAAGAATACTGGATGGTACTTACGGTAAGGGCTGGTACCAAGTTGAGTGGGGGCTGGTGTAAAGTTGCTGGTATGTTCCACGGCCGACAGTCCACAAACCTTAAGGGTTGACACAACTCAATGGCAAAGGCTTGGTATGGGTTTAAACTACTTATCTACAACTAGTACGAGCTAATTGCTTAGTACATGGGTTACACCGCGTTGCAGAAGATGTGTTTTATTGGTTAGGTCCTGAACTCCTCTTCCAATGCAGCCGGTAGTAGCCAAAAAATGGGGGTCTGGATGAAAATCCTATTCACCAGAGTAAATTTAAAAGTAAGTATAGTTTCGGTTTTCACAGGCCAAAAAAAACCCAGACCAAATGAACACAATAATTAAGTATATGAATTTTTGTATTATTTAATTTTATTAATTAATAAAAGCAGAAAGTATGTTTTATTTATTCAAAATAATTATTCACGAAATTTCAAGAAATAATGGCACATATTTTATTTATTTAATTAATGTATCACTTTTATTAAAACGTTTACAAACTGTCTGGTATTTCCACGGAAAGAAAGAGAACTTAGATTTTTGCTTATTTTATTGTGAACTGATTAAATGCAACTGCCTGAATAATAAAATCATCCAACTGCCTGTTGATGTTAAGAAGAAAAAACGACGAGTAAATGTACTCGCTATTGCGACCCATGTAGGGTTTTCATGCCCTGCAAAATATGTAGGGTTATCATGCCTAAACAAGGGATATTTTTGGGAATTGGAAATGTCAGGATTTATAGAATGTATGAAGAGTGAGTTGGATTTATTTGAATCTCCTCCAATTCAAACTAGCGTTGTTAAAACCGAAGAAATTTGCTACAATCCAATTGCATCACTAGATAATTCTAGCACAATTGAATTTGTATCGCTAGGTAATGGTGAAACATATCGTGATCTTAATAGTATTTATCTTCGACTGGTTATTGAAATAAAAGGAAACGGAGGAGTTGTTGATAACTTACTGCACTCCTTGTTTAGAAATTGTATTGTACACCTTAACAATAAAAATGTATCACAACCTGGCAATAACTATCACTATAGAGCTTATATAGAAAAATTGTTAAATTTTACCCAAAAAAATAATATTGGTTAATCTAACCAATTTTAGTTGTTAATTTACTGTTCATGTAAATTGTTGTTGGAATTTTTATAAAATTACTATTTAGATAGTTAAAATAACGAACTTAAGATAGTTATTGAACTACTAATGTAAATTGTTGTTGGCATTTTAAAAAAGATTACTATTTTTTTGGTTAAACTGACCAACTTGACCATAGTAGTTGACCTACTAGTGTAAATTGTTGTTGGATATTTTTTTTAATACTATTTACTATTTTAAAGTGAAAATAACCAACGAAAATTATAATTGAATAGCTAATAAAATTTGCTGTTGTATTTTTTTTTAATTCTAGTCTATTAGTTAAAACAACCAATGTAAATAGTAACTAATCTACTTACAAAATTGTTGTTGGAAATGTTGACTTATTTTGTTAGTTTAAACAACCAGGTTCAAATGGTTAAGAACTTTACGCTATTATCACAAGTTTTTGTTGTTGTCAGCCAATCATTTATATGAATATACACATGAATAATTCAAATTCGGGGATTCCCATTTTTTGTAACGAGCTCATGTTACTCAAGGTTCTTATGTTTAGTAGAATTTTTGACGTTATTGTGTGAACTTGTTTGAAATAATAGTGAACATTAAAAGTTTTTAAAACTAAAAAATTCTAATAAAAAAAAAATTAAAAAATATACATAAAATAATTTATAACTAATTAGTGTGTGTTTAAAAAAAGTGGTAAAATGCAGGGCGATGATAAGAAGTTTGTCTTCATCATCCTGTTCTCTTTACAGACAAGAAGAGGAATTGCCAAAGGAGGAATTGCAAGAGTGGAATTTCGGATTTATGATTGAAAAATTACAGTGTAAGTAATTATTTACTTTAATAAAGTTTTTATATGCATGTACTTTGTTCGTTCAGAAGTACAAAAAGGCTAAAACGGATATAGGCGATAAAAAGTATTGTACTTAATTCTTGGCTGTTTTCATTTTCACTTCACTATTTATCAGAATCTGACTTAAACTTCTTATTTAAAAGCGGAAAAATTGGTGAAAAGGCTAAATTGTGTAATCGTTTAATTGAGTGGAAAAAACAAAGGGTAACATAATTTACAGTACAATGTAAAACCTATTTAATTTTTTACATTTGCAAATATATACAGGGTAATGCTAATGTACATCTGTGTGATTCGGCTTCCCAAAACACAAATCCATCGGACTTATCAAAAAATTTTCATTTTGAACAATCTGAATGCGTTGTTCCTTCCAATTCATTTGAAAGTATTATGTTATTTATTTAAGTCTTTAAATATTTATTATACATATTGCTATTTAAAGAATTTAGGAAATATTCTAAATCAACACCCGAGTATGCGAGTATGTTAATTGAATATTTTCTGAGAATAAAAAGCTTGACGATGTTGCAAGAAAGATATTAGTTGATGCTATAATAACTTGGGCTATCAAAACAAATGCTAAATTGACAAAAAAGAGCTTTGAAAGTATTTCTTTTCCCATTGAAAAAAGCTTTAGAGACAGCAAGGTATGAATTGAAAAACTGTTTTATATAAAATAAAAGATATTCCTTATAATTAGTAAAAATGAATTTCGTTTTATTTGTGTTAAACATAAAACGAGTTCCTTTATAAGTCACTATCAATCTTTTAACGTTTTAGATGCAGACAAATTATATTTATTAGAAATATTTGAATTTTATAAATCACCACTACATATAAGTTACACTCCTTATAGAAAAACATACATTCGTCCTAAGTACTTTTAAATTATATAAGTTATAGTATTAAAATATAAATTAAAATGTTATGTTTTCTTTTAAATAATTTAAAAATGTATATAATTTAAATGAATTTATATGTAAATTTGCATTAAAATACGTAAAATATAATTTATAATAAAAAAAAACACTTTAACTAAAAAAATTATTCAGTTGTTTTAAAAAATATTTCTACTTTTACAGCAAACACAGCAAAAGGACACTTTATTTACGAACAGTTATGTTACCATTCAAATTGTAATTTTACAAAAACAAAGTAAGCTTACAAGTTTAATGGTAACATTACTATTTTAATTGTTATTAAACAATCATAATTGTAAAGTTACTATGAAAATTGTATTCTTACAAAAATATTTGTTTTTTAACAATTACAATAGTATAATAACAAATTGTAACTGTTATTTAACAATTCTAATTGTTAAATAAACTTACTAAAACTGATGGTATATTTAACCGATTTATTTGTAACTTTACCATCAAAATTGTACAGCTACCTATTTTTTTGGTTAAGTTTTTTTAACTATTACACATTGGTAGTTTTGACTGCATTTTGTGGGTTAGTGCAATTCCAACCCATAAAATTGGTTAGATTTACCCAGAAATTTTTTTGGGTGTATGGAAATGATGCTAGATCAACGCATCTTGAATCATGTGGCTGGGCTATTGATATAAATAAAATAAATTCGTTAGTTGAAAAAGAAAATCCTGGTTTAGACAAGAGAAAAAACTATTTAAAGATGGAAGAAGAGTAGACCTTTTTGGAAAACTTCATGTTGATGTATTTAACCAACAAAAATATTTGCTTAATAATGTTGATCTGAAGGTACCATTAAATATGGATCTTATATTAAAATACACGAAGCTAATTTATATATGAACCATCTTACTATTAATCATAATATTCTAATGGCTCATCATAATGTATTACAATCAAGAAATGCAATTTATCCCTATAAAAGAGTGGAAATAAAAACGTTTACAATACACCCTGGAAATCACTCATTAAGTTTAGATAACGTTATACTAGGACAATTACCAAATTTTTTAATTTTTGGAATGGTGTCTAATAAAGCATATACTGGAGAGAAAAAAGAAAATCTATTTAACTTTCAACATTTTAATTTACAAAGATTTAATTTGGTTGTAAATGGAGTACAATTTCCTGCACAACCAATTGAACTTAACTACAATAACGGAGGAATAATAAGTACTCGTGGTTATCAAACACTATTTAAAGGAACTGGAATTCATCATTTCGATAAAGGTCATCAAATAACTAAAGAACTTTTTGATAACGGATATTTTTTACTGGCTTTCGACTTGACACCAGATCATAATAATAATTCTAATTGCGGTAATTTAATAAACCAGGGAACTATTCGTATTGAAGATAGTTTTGGGAAACCAATTATTAAAGCAATAACATGCTTAGTATACTGTGAATTTGATAGTGTTATAGAAATTGATAAAACGCGTAATATTATTCAAACACTATGAACTCAATTAATATTAAAAATACTTTGAACTCCAATAATATAACAAAATATAAATTTAAAGGTGTATTTGCATGTTATAAATTACCAACACAACCAGTTTTCAAACCATCATTTTACGTTGCTAACACTGATCCATCACATATGCCTGGACAGCATTGGGTTGCTTTGGATTTTCCTAAAAGCAAACCTGCCGATTACCTTTGTTCTGCTGGCCATTCTCCAAATAAATCTTTAAGGTTATTTTTAAATAAAAATTGTTAAACTTTTACTTATAATAGTCTTCGAATTCAGAGTGAAACTTCAACTTTATGTGGCGTTTATTGTTGTGTATTTATTTATTTATTTAAGATGTAAAAACATAAGTTTCAAACTAATTTTAAATTTTTTTAATTATTTCAATTTAAATTATAATGATATTTTAGTTGTAAGTTTATTTAAGTATATATTTAAGAATTTTTAAAAATATATAGCATTTTCAGTTTAAATAAAACCTTTTTCAAATTAAACGAAACCTTTTTCAAATTAAACGAAACCTTTTTCAAATTAAACGAAACCTTTTTCAAAATAAATGAAACTGTATTCAAATACAGTTAAACATTTTTCAAAATAAATTAAACCATTTTTAAAATTTGTAGGGAATTTATTTTTTGGATTTCTTTGAATTACTGATTAATGAAGAGACGACACTTACAATGTTACGATCAGTGGTAAAATAACTAAATAATGATTGGGCATGAAATTTTAACTTTGAAAATGTCTTCTCTATCGGGTTCAGCATAGAAGAACAAAGTGGTAACATTTTAATGTACATTCACTATTGTCCACCATATGTCATATAACTTGGGATTTATGGATTCTGGCATACTCCATAATTAAAAAGTTTTGTAGCATTCGGCTGCTTTCAATTTGATCTAAGAGCTCCCGAAGAAATACTTGGAAACGGGCCGAATTCACAGTGGATACAGAAATAACTTTATGGTAAACAACGCCAGTATTATCTGTCGTAGCAATTAGATTCATATTCTTTCTATTTACGGTTGGCAGAACACCATGAGCTCTTTCACCTTCTTTAGCAGAAAAAAAACTAAATTCCTACAAAATTTTAAAAATTGTTTTATTTAATTTGAAAATTGTTTAACTGTATTTGAATAAAGTTTCGTTTAATTTGAATGAAGTTTCGTTTATTTTGAAAAATGTTTCGTTAATTTTGAATAAAGTTTCTTTTATTTTGAATAAAGTTTCATTTATTCTGAAAAAGGTTTCGTTTAATTTGAAAAAGATTTCGATTTTTTTGAAAAATGTTTTATTTAATCTGAAAATGCTATAATAAAAAATTTAAAATATATAATTGTTGTTTTCTTCCACATTCCTTATCGCCTCTAAAAACATTTCATCCATTTCGTCATATACATAGATACCATATCGGTGGAATTGATCGTAAAACATCATCCTGCCCGTCATAAAGCGCTTGGAATATTGGTAAATCTATTGGCGGTAATATAAGCACTTATATTACATTAATTCTTTCTTTTCTGTTGGTTTGGTTTTTATTTGATTGTTCATTGCGACTTTGCTAATAGATAGTTGCCAAATAAGAGATTTTTGACTAGTGAAAAGTTTATTTACTCATAATTTAATATGAAGATTAATTTTTAAACTTAAAAATTGCTACGATTGCATTTTTTAGCCTAACGAAAAGTTTATTGAATTTTAATTTCGACAATATCAAAATTGTATTTTTTTTTAACAGAATGTTCTAAAAAGTTCTTATATGTAGCCAAATCTATTTGTAAATACATTATTTGGCTTAAAAACAATAAAAAATGTGTAGCAAATATTCAAGGTTATTTTTTAAACTTTATTTATTTATTTATTTTATTTATTTATTTATTTATTTGTATTCCTATACAACAGGACTTAAATTCCTATAATTATAGTACAGAATAAAAAAATTGTTGCAATTTCATATGTGTCATACAATAAAATATTTTAACATTAAACATAAAAATAAAAGAAATAAATATATAAAAACAAATTTTTTTTTTTTTTTTTTTTTTTTTTTTTTTTTTGACAATATTAAATTAAAATTTTCAAGTTTGGGAATAATAATTAAAAATACATTTCCTAAACTGCGTTGCATTGCTGGTAAATTGAACAGATGCTGGTAGTGTGTTCCAAAGACGAATACTATGAACGAAAAATTGCCATTCAGATACCAACTTCTTAAATCTTATCGGGATCAGGTTGTTATTTCTTCTTGACTGCGTAAAAGTAACACGATCAAACAGATATGTCGGCTCGCCGGTATAGATAATTTTATGTAAAAGAATTAAACATCGAATATTTAGCATGTCTGAAAAGCACACACCATAAAGTTTAGTTTCATAGGGTGTACCATGCGAGAAACGGCCTAAGTTGAACACATATCTCAGAATGACATTATATGTAGATTGTAATTTCCCGGTGCTTTTTTGGTCACAGCTTGCAAAAACCTCGCTACCATATATTAAAACTGGAATTATATATGTTTTAGCCAAGAGCATACGTATGTTGAACGGGGTTGAGTGTTGAGTAGCAAAAAGTGAACGAAGCATCGCAAATACTTTCCCTGAGGCAACATTGACATGATCCGACCAAGTGAGTGAAGAATTAAAAATAATGCCAAGGTTTTTAGTCTTTTTGACAATTTCAATTCGCTGTGAGTGCAAGATTATATTGGGTTCCATAATTATTTGTGTATGGTTCCTGGAAATTACAAGGCACTTAGATTTAGCGGGATTCAGACATAAACCATTTGCCACTGCCCAGGCTTCAATTTTTGATAGATCAAAATTCAATCTTGAATTATATAAACATATATAAACCTGAACATCATCGCCACAGGCATCGGCAGTGATTGTTTGTTGTTTGAGATTACATATTGATAGCGATTACCAAGATATGATGAGATGAGATCAGCCGATCAGAGCAGATCAGAGGTGGTAAAATGGAATAACTTAGTTAGTTTAATACGAAGCATGGCATGATCAACCATATCAAATGCTTTGGAGTGATCCAGAAGCACTAACAAGGCAACATTTACGTTATCTATATATCCTCGAATTTCCTCCGTCACTTCAATTAGTGCAGTAGTACAACTGTGTTTGGGTCGGAAACCAGATTGCATATTGGTTAATAGATTATTTGCCTGAAAGTAGCCACCCATTTGTTTATACAAGAGTCTTTCGAATACTTTAGATAAAAATGCAAGGATAGCTATTGGACGACATTCATTCCTATTTTTAGGGATGGGAACAATTTTTGCACACTTCCAATTCTGTGGAAAAATACCTTTTGTAATTATTGTGTTGAATATGTGTGTGATTTAGGGAAGTAAGTAAGGTAGAAGGAGTTTTAAAAATGTAGGGTGGGTTTTATCCGGTCCAATTGCATTTGATTTGACACTATGACAAGCAACAATGGTATCATCCTGAGAGACGCAGTGAAAGGAAAATTGTGATACGGAGCTATTATGTGATGGACTGGCACTACAATAATAATAACTAGGAGAAATGCTCAAGTTTGGAAGTCTAGTAAATAGCTCGTTGAGTGAGTCAACATTTAATTCCGAAGAGTATGTTTTATTTAATTTTTGTTTGAGTCCACAGCAGTTAAAAACAAGTTAGTAAAGAACGAGAATTTCGTTCGCTTAATAAGTTTATTAACTTCTTTTCTGGCATTAACAAATTGATCATGCAGATCATCAGTTTTAAAGCGTTTCCAACATTTATATACATGATCTCGTTGGTTTATTTTTGCTCTAATTTGTTCATTGAACCAGGGCTTAGTAGTACTTTTCTGTGTGACTGTTTTTACAGGTACAGATTTTTCAAAAATATTGGCAAGATTTTTCTCAAGAAAATAACTTGGTCATTAACATCAAGCATGAAGTAAATACGATCCCAATCAACTATTTGAAGCTCATACATCATTATACTATAATCCATTCTTTTAAAATCATAATATGTAGTCTCTTCCCTCGTTTATTCCCTCGTTTGTTATAAAAATATCAGGTCATGTTTTGAGAAACATGGTACGCTAATCTGATCATATAACAGGACTTTATTTATGTGGTTGACAAAAAACATATCCAGGAGTGATTGATTTGTAGTGGTGAAATGCGTTGGCGATAGAACATTTGGTGAAACTAAACCAATTGATTCCATAACGTCAAGTAGTTGTGACTCGCATAAAGCATTTGAGTTAAAATCTATACATAGAATAACGTTTTCATAATTAACCGTTATGTTTTCGAGATTTTGATGTAATTCGCACAAATCTATGCGCTTATTGGGTCTATAAATACATCCAATGAGAAGTTTCTTCCCCATCGATACCACTTCAACAAATATGTATTCAATTTTTTCATCGGGTAGAGATTTAAGTAGGAATTTACTCATTATGCATTTTTTTATAAAGATGGCAACCCCTCCACCATGTGTACGCCTGTCACAACGATACATCTTGAAACCAGATAATTCTAGTATACTATCAGGGATATTTTCATCAAACCATGTCTACGATACACCTTTTACATCAACACTAGAGTTTTCGAAGATATACCGATATTCATCAATTTTATTGTTTAAACTCTGTGCATTTATATGGCAGATGTTAACACCAGGTTTCTGCTTGCACAAGATACGAATCATGTTAAATGTAACGTCATTGGAACTATTTGAATTACTAGCATCGCTCAATACCATAAATTATATTATTTGTTGTAAAAAGACAACGCAGAAAAGATTTAACAAAAATAGTAAACACAAAGTTTCCCAACTTAAAATTAAAGATATCAAATACAGAACAAATGATAGTAATTATGAATTGTTGTATATAAATCATAGAGTTAGTTTTGTTTGAAGTCAAATAAGTTGTGAGGATTGTAAAAATATAAAGTGGCAAAATTAAATTATCATATCGCTGAAAAAGTTTAGTTTTGTATAACATGGGGTTCATCACTGTGCACTCGAAAAAACTTTTTTAAATTATCAAATTCATCAATTCGTATTGGTTCATCATTTTCAAAGGATTTGACGTAAACGATTGCGCGAAATGTGAATGCTGCAGATATCAACCTATCCTTTTTAAGCTGCAGAGCTCGGATAAACATTTTGTGGTTTTCGGGTGTTAAGTTCTGGTTCACGTAAAATGGAGTTGAGCTGTTAATGCCAATTTGGTGTAAGCGAAGTGGACCTCCCTTTTCCTTGACGTAGCTTTAAATGCATTTAAGAGTGTAGTTTCTGTCATACGGGTTGGAGAATTTTATAATAACTGCGGCATTTTGTGATTCGTTAACGTCCCGTTTTTTACTTATGTAGTTATTATTTTTGTTTATTTTTACCCGATAAAGTTCTTTAACACTTTTATATTTAAATCATATTTAAATCACTCATTGCAATGGCTAACCTTTTATCGATCTCACTTAAGAGACGCTGTTCATATTCTTGAAACATTGATTTAATATTTGTTTGTAATTGATCAGTCAATTTATTAAAACGCTTATCTAAAATTTGCATAATTCTTAGCGGAGAATTTTTATTTGTTAGGTAAAGAGATTCACTATCTCTAACAACACGCACTTTAAAATTGCATATGATTGCATTTTTTATCCTAACGAAAAGTTTTATTGACTTATAATTCAATGCGAAGCAAATATTCAAGGTTAATTTTTAAACTTTAAAATTGCATACGATTGCATTTTTTTACCCTATTGAACGGAAGGTTCTAAAAAGTTCAATAACCATAGATCATTTTTCAAAATATGTTCTGATTAACATTAAATATATAGAAAAAAAAGAATATATATATATAAATTGAAAATAATATCTAATTATTATTCAAAATGAATACATCAATGTTAAAGTGTGAATTTTGTCAAAACGTAACGTTCAAAACGAAATTTAATAAGAAAAGGCATTTTATGCGAGTGCATAATTTCAGACCTACTAAATCAAAATTCTATAAAACTCCACACGCAAAGAAAAAACATGGTTGATACAATCACAATCGCAAACTATCATTAATGTTTGTGGTTATGATTGTACCAAACACGTCTTCAGTAACAATATATGTTCAGACATGTTTATAGCTTATTATTATCTCAAAAATATTATTATTATTATGTTTCTAATTTTCCTAACACCATGCAATATGGTTCTCACAATAAAACCAATAAAAAATTTTTTTTCAAAAATTTTATGTTTTATTAAAAATACATGCATTTACAGCTTAGCATATTTTAATAAATAAAATTAAAAAAATATATTTATATATATATATATATATAAATATAATTTACCTGTTTCAATAAACATATAATAGTTTATTTCCTTAATATTGCATTCATGCATGGCCTTTTTCTCCCGAAAAACTTCAGTCATTCATGTTTCTCGGTTTACTGGCTCTCGCAGACGGAAAATGACATGGAAGAAGATTTTATTTGCTTTATAAACACACACTGTTTGTTTTGACAATAAATGTTTGCTCATTCAGAGAATGTATTTTAAAGCGAAAAAAAATGATGATATCAATCATACGTTTTGTGTAAAGCCAATATTATGATTTTAATTGTATATTTGAAAATATATACATTATCGTAGCAAATATTTCACATAATTTAATATGTTTAGCTAGATCAAAGTAACTTTTTAGGTGTAAAACACCATATAATATTATTATAATGAATTAAAAAATGTTAAGGAGAAAAAATATTTTTTCAAGTTAAATAAGGATTATAATAAGTTTATTAGAGTAAACATATTAGGCAAATATGAATAAAAATGGTCGTAGTGACCATTCATTAATCATGTTTTTTCTCTGCGTGCAAAAGCCGTTAATGATGAAAAGCGGGAGGAGAAGGAGCGATATCCTGCATATGTTAGTGAGGAGATGCCTGACTATGCTAAGGAATTAATGGAGGAAGAGGATTCCTTTCTATTACAAATCAAATTTTAAAATGTAAATTATTTTTAAATAAAAATTAATAAAAAATTTTAAAATATATCTTGTTTTTGTTTTATTATAATAATCTTTATTGTAAGTTTCTTTTTAAGAGTTTAGATATAATTTAAATCGAATATTGCAGGTCCATTTGGTAATTGACGCCCCTTGTAAATAATTGTCCAAACTTTATCATTCATTTGAGTTAAGTATGGATCCTCCTTGTTTAAAAATTTCATCATTCTATGGGGAAGATAAAACCATTTATTATCATCTAAATTGGCAATGACTTTTAGACCATATTGTGTTTCTTTCCATTCAAAATTCACAATTTTCAAAGATTGGTTTAAAGGTATATCATCTATTCTAATATAATCGGGCTTAATACCTTGGGAAATATTTACAATTTTTTTATACATCTTAAAACAAACAAGAAAAAATAATAAAAATAAATAATTAAATATAACATTATTATATAGGCATTACTTACCATTTTTATTAAGTTTCCGTTAAAGTGGCAATTAGGATAATGATGTGGAATATGCCCCCTTAGCCTTTTTATATTAATGGCATACTTGCTTAGGTTAGCGTACAAATTGAGTTTATTTATATACTTACATATGTTGAATATTTAAACTATATTACATATTACTCTCTCTTATTTTAAAATACTCAAACAATACATTTAAACATATTACAGAATTTTTTAAATTTCTCTTCATTGAAGAAAATATAAATATGATCAACTTAATATTACCCTATTTTATATTTAAAACTACTCAAAAAATTCTTTATTTTATTTATATTCAAAACTCCTCCTTATGGAAAAATACATTGGGAAAAAAAACTAATGGGTAGGCAGAATTTTTGCTGCTTTAAATAAAAAGCAAAATGCTTCCTCTGTGGTATATGGGAAAAAAACTAATGGGTAGGCAGAATTTTTGCTGCTTTAAATAAAAAGCAAAATGCTCCCTCTGTGGTATATGGAATGGGTAGGCAGAATTTTTGCTGCTTTAAATAAAAAGCAAAATGCTCCCTCTGTGGTATATGGAATGGGTAGGCAGAATTGTTGCTGCTTTAAATAAAAAGCAAAATTCTCCCTCTGTGGAGTATGGAATGGGGAGGCAGAATTTTTGCTACTACTCTTATAAACACCCATTCTGATTTATTTTTGATAGAAGTACTATATTTTCTTAAAACATTAGTACACTTTTGAATGTTTCTTATATATTTGCAATCCTGTTATAAAACTCAGTTGCAAATCATATTTTGGATTATTTTGTCAAAAAATAAAAAACTATTAATAGGTTCCATTTCTTATTTTATTTTCCATAGATACAAAGAATTTATTATTTTAAATCTTTTTTTTTTTTAAAACAGAACACGTACGCTTAAAGTTCACTCCGCGTTCACTAAAAAATACAGAACGCGTACGTTAAAAAACAATACACGTATGCCAAAACAAGATCGGTAAAATATCTTCGTTTTTGTGTTCTACACTTCACAACCGTTGTGTACCATATTTTGCTTGTGTACAAATTCACAAATACAATTTTTTTTTTGTATTCTAGTAAAGAATGTGTATGTGTACTTTTCATGGCAAAATACTGTATGGTACACTAACTTACTGTACTTTACTGTTTTTTTTAAATTCTGTTTGTAACAATTACCTGTTGATACAGGAAAAATAGATTCATTATTTATTTGAGATTCTATCCAGTCCATTAAAAATTCAATATATTTAGGTGCTGGCAGTGCAGTTGGCTTTTTATAACTGAAAAAAAGAAAGTATCATTAAAATAAGTAAAAATCATAAAACAATAGGTATAAATCACATAAATAACAGTGTAAAAACTTTTCGTTCAAGTAAAAATAATTTATACAAATTTTGTCCAGAAATGGTATTTAGTATATCGCTTTTACAACTTTTAGTGCTGATTCAGAGACGGCAACAAGTTCTCGACCAACTTGTTTAACTAAATTTTGTTACATAACATTTTTTTTCGGAAATAGTTACAAATAAGAGATTATTAACATGATATTCTCGATTGCTATTTCACGTACTGCCTTGTAATCTTGAGCCAGCGATTTATAGATCAGTGGTGGGCGAAACATAATATTCTAATATTTATAGTATAGGGTGTAGCTGCATAATAACAGAGAAATACAAACATAACGTTACGTTATTAGAGGAAGTGCGGGTAATGTGGTATACCTATTTGTTTTTAGATTGACAAATTTTTAATTTTTGTCTGATTAAAATATGATTAACCTATTAACATGCTTCATATGTTAGGCTCCCACGAAGCAATTTGCGAAAAATATTAAACCCACACTTTCAGAGGAATATAAGAAAATATTGCAAATCTCATTAGATACGACTTCAAAAAATGTGCGGGTAATGTGGTACACCAAGTGCTGGGAATGTGGTATAGTGAACTACATTACCAAATCATAGTATTTTCTTTAAAATTAGTCGTGTTATATATAAATTTTTACTTTATTGCACAAACAAAAACAAGAAAACAACAACAATTCATGTTAACAAACAACAACTTGATTAATATTTTATTTGACAGGTAATGTGGTATACTAAATTAGCTGATTTAAGGTATACCACATTAGGCGCACTTGAGGTTAATGCAGATAATTTTTAATTTTAAATTATTTACTACATCTATTGAGTTATTGCATATATTGTTCACTAATTTAGTACTTCCCAATTGCTTTAGTTAAACACTTAAAACTTTTAAATGCACCTTTATAAGAAAACTTTATTTGTTAACAGCACCCAAAAAAAGTCGACTTCGCAGCCAATCGAATTTTTCGACACTCACACTAAGAATGACTTTCAAAAATAAAACAGATCAAAGTTTTCTTAATTTTTTTAGAGCGGGAAACCATTTAGATTGGATTCATTACGCTTGACTTGTTAGTTTAAGAAAAAAGGCACTGTACCACATTACCAGCCTATACCACATTAACGCTCTTACTCTACTACAGCTGGGATCGATTGCCGCAATGCACCAAGTTTTACACTTTTTAATACCCCAATCGTGTGACTACACAATAAGATGGATAATGTACCAATCGAGGACAATATTGTCCTTACTTTTACCAATAAAATGCAACCCTGTTGCAGCAATCGTGTGACTTCTTGATATGCAACAGCGCGTGTTTTGTGTGTTTCTTTCAGTAGGAATAAATATATACATATTTATTTTTTTAATTAGTGCTATAGCTGTTCAGTATGAATATTTTTATTCCAAATACAAATTTATCACTTTCGAGCGATTTTAAAATCTATTTATGAATTATATTAAATAGTCTTAATTTGTTGTTCAAAACATAGTTAATATAAAAACTTTAAAGAATATTACAGGGGGATTGTGGCAATTAACAGAAGCTGAAAGTTCTCTGATTGCCATTCACTTGGGAATGGCCAGGAATGATTCTTTTGCTTAATTGCTAAAGCAACTCACACCGCCAGACTTAGGCTTGGTATTCCTCGGGCAATGGTTTCTGATACCCTTCAGAACTAGCTAACGTGAGAAGGCGTACTGTGTAGCCTGATGGTCAAGAAGACGTCTCAGGCAACTAGGTGATGATTCAGTCACTGAAGCACAGTATTCATAGCCGGTCTGACGGCTTAGATGGCAGCCCCATCATCAGACTAGGATATCTTGTGCCGATTCCTCATTATATCCGAAACCTTACAAACAATTCCCAGTAACTCAATAAGAAAAAATCAAACGGAAAAACAAACGATGTCGACCCCCCGCAATGATAAAGGACTTCGATTCGCTACATGGAACGTTAGAACACTCTATCAATCAGGCAAACTTGAGCAAGTTACTAGAATTCTTAAAAAGTATAATCTCGCCTTCCTTGGTATGAGCGAAGTGCGTTGGAACCAAAATGGTACCATAAAAGCTGATGGTGGACATCAACTGCTATGGTCTGGTATGCCCAACGAAAACGACATACACCAATATGGCGTTGGAATTCTAATACATTCGAACTTATGCGAATTTGTTCAAGAATATAAATTTGTTAACGAGCGCATTATGTCTATCCGTCTAAAATGCAAAAAAAAAAGTATTACTGTTGTGCAATGCTATGCTCCAACTGAAGACGCTGATGAAGATCAGAAAACTAAATTTTATGATGCACATAATCAAACTTTGAAAGATGTCTCTAACAAAGACTTTAAAGTTGTAATGGGCGATCTTAATGCAAAAGATGGAGCTGAAAACGATGGAATGGAGGGAATAATGGGCAAACATGGTATTGGGTCCATCAATAGTGAGCTCTTGGTAGAAATGTGTGGCCTAAACGAACTAAAAATTGGCGGTACACTTTTTCCCCACAAACTTAACCACAAAACGACATGGAAATCTCCAGACTCCGAAACTCAAAACCAAATAGACCACATCTGTGTAACAGCAAAGTGGAGTAACTGTTTAAGGGATGTTTGTAATAAACGAGGAGCAGACATAGGATCTGATCACTACATGCTTTTCGGTAAATTGCACTTGAAACTACCAGCAAAATATAAAAAACAACGTAGATCGTCGCATTTCAAGAACCTGTTCTGTGACTCATTAAACGAACGTGTAAACAACCAACTTCCCGAAGCAGATTTAAACCAGAAATGGTGCAAACTAAAACTGCAATACAAGATACCTGCCTAAATACACTTGGTAAAGCCCGGAAACAAAACGACGAATATATCTCTGAAAACACATGGAATATGATTAATGGACGTGGAATATTGAAGAACAATGTGAACGCTGCTACAAATGCTATAAAACAGAAAAATGCTCATAAAGAATATAACCAGTTTGATAAATTGGTCAGGCGTGCAATTAGAAGCAATAAAAGAGAGTTCATCCAACGCCTAGCTATATCTTCTGATGAAGCAGCAAAGTCACACGACATGAAAAAGCTTTTTGATATTACGAAGAAATTCAATGGATGTAGCAATGTAAAATCGGTGCCAGTTAGAAGCAAAAACGGA
This sequence comes from Pollenia amentaria, assembly GCA_943735925.1. Lineage (NCBI taxonomy): Eukaryota > Metazoa > Arthropoda > Insecta > Diptera > Polleniidae > Pollenia > Pollenia amentaria. Next base: position 101,466,649 of record OX031007.1, read on the forward strand.
GAAATTATAACAAATACACGAGCTCAGCTCTGTAGATGGAAAGAACACTTTTTGGAAACGATGAATATACAGCGTTCCGGAATTGCAGCAACACATGACGAACACGTCGAACCACTTCCCATACAAACAACCCCCCCCCCCCCCCCCAAATCAGAAATATATGAGTCAATAAATGCCCTTAAACTAAACAAAGCTGCCGGATCCCAATATGTTCTCTGAAATGCTTTACCCACTTTTTAATGAAATATGGGAGATAGAACGCTACCCCATGGATATGATGAAGGGAATCATAATTAAACTTCCAAAGAAAGGCGATAGGACTAGATGTGACAACTGGCGAGGTATAACGGTTCTTCCAGCTGTGAGGAAAATACTCATGAAAATAATATTAGAGCGAATGATGACCCATATAAATAATAAGTTAAGACCCGAGCAAGCTGGCTTCAGACCTGCTATGTCCTGTACGGACCAAATAAACACGCTCCGAATAATCATAGAACAATCTCTGGCTGTTTGTTGATTATGAAAAAGCTTTTGATTCAATAAACAGAAACTGTATTTGGGCTGAGTTAGCCAACTTTGGCGTACCGGATAAAATAATACGCATGGTACGAACGAGTTACGATACATTTGAATGCACCGTGCTACATAATGGCGTAACGTCTACCCCATTTAAGACAACGTCTGGGGTTAGACAAGAGTGTTTATTATCACCGCTTCTGTTCCTAGTTGTACTAGATGCTGTTGCTAAACGCTCAACTACAAATAGGCCGAGGGGAATTTTATGGGATCCCTTAAACCCGCAGATTCAATTAGAGTCGCTGGACTATGCAGATGATAAGTGTGAGCTTTCCCACAGACGTGCTGATATACAAGCCAAAATTAATTATCTAACCAGAGAATCAGAGAAGGTTGGGTTGAAAATTAATATCAATAAAACAAAAGAAATACGCATTAATGCAGAGTCAACTGAACCCCTAAACATCGGCAATGAAGTAATAGAAAGTGTAAGTGAGTTTCAATACCTTGGCAGTATGATAGATACAAACGGGGGTGCCCTTCTTGACGTCACAACAAGAATACGAAAAGCAAGAGGCGCTTTTGCAATATTATCAAAAACTTGGAGGTCAAATGAATACAGCAAAAAGACGAAGTTAAATATATTTTTGGCATGTGTGCTGCCCGTCTTAGCATAAAATGCAAGTTTTTACCAACAGATGCCTCCGAATAATACTTGGAATTTATTGGCCTAATACAATTGCAAATGGTCAACTGCTCGCTATAACAAATATGAAGGACATAAACTGTGAAATTCGAAGGCGTAAATTTGGCTGGATAGGGCACACACTTAGAAGAGAAGATGACAACATATGCCAAAAAGCGCTAACATATAACCCCCAGGGTGCAAGAAGACGAGGAAGGCCGAACAACTCTTGGCGACGTTCAACATTAAACGAAATTAACAAGCTGCCTGAATTTAATGATAGAAAGATAGTTAATTTGACGGAACTGAAAAGTACTGAAAATATACGCTCCAGATGGAGATTTCTAGCTCTAATAATTTTAGAGGAAGGCTTATTATTATTATTATTACAGGGAAACATAGTGTGCGACAAGTGTAGTGAACAGACGTGTCCTTTTTTGAGCTGCGTTTGTTAATATTTGCAATATCCCTTGTAAAAATTTATCAACATAAAAATAAACAAAACAATAAACACAAAATAATAAGAAATTAAGTAAATGCAAATATACAAAACCTTAAGCAAAACTTTAAACTCTCTACAAAATAAAAATCTAAAACTTAATTAAAACAAACAACAACATAAAACTGTAAGCTAATTGTAAAACAAATAAAAAAAAACACCAATAAACAAACGAAAACAAAACATACAAAACCTGTTCCGAGACAACTACAAATTATTTAATTACACAGTACAACACATGATTTGCCAACTCAATTCTGTGCACAGTATGTGAAATTAGACCCAAAAAGAAGAATTTCTGCATCATTCGTTTTGTCTTCTTACCTGCGATTTGAAGTTAGTATCGATTTGAAGTTAGTACTATCGTATAGGGGAATTTATCACGTTTTAGGCCCTGTTGTTTGACATAGCTCGACAACCCCTAGCCCAATTTAGTTGAAATAAATTTTAAAAAATTAAGAATTACAATTCCCTTAATCTGTTCATATATTGTTTTCCTATACAAGTAACACTTTCGAAGTTAAAAATGAATGTATGAAGGGAAAAAATTATTTTTTGCCTAAAAATTTAAATTTTTTTTTTAAAAATACATAAAAAATCCAAAATGGAAAAAAGTTTCAAGTCTAGTTATTTTTTCGCAAAGTCACATAACCTATGAGCAAAATGAGACAAAGATCATAAAAATCGATGCACACGTTTCGCTTTTATTCGCAATTGAGTAAATGTATGAATTTCAAAAATTTGCTCGAGATATGCACAACATTATTTGGAGAAAACATTGACACCTTTTTCATGATTCTGAGAATTAAAAAAAAGGAATAAACAAAAGGTTATTTGATTTTTATGATTGCGGTAATAAATGTACGTGGACAATTAAACGGAAAGTGGACCTTTTTATTATTTGGGTTTTTCCGGTGGCTACCTATATGATTTTTTTACAGAAATTGCACCCACATTTAAGGGTGGTCATTATTTGGAAAGTTTTGCACAGTTTGAAACGTACAAGTGCTGAATCAGGTATATAGCCAGCCGCCCTTAAAATATGCGCCCATTTATAAGTACCTGGCAGTAAAATATTCAAAAATACGTAGTATTTATAGGTGTGCATTGATCGATTTTTGGCATTCAGCCAGTGCCGACGAACGCGAACAGTAAAAGTGATTTTTCTCCAGTTTTTTAAAAGTGAATAACAACAAAACATAAAATATATCAATATGGAAAACAACAAGTGCCCATATTTGGATGAATATTGTTACGTTTGTGGTCATATCGTCCGAAAAATACAGAAAAAAGATCGAAAAAATTTGTTTACTGAGCAATTCAAAACCGCGTATTGTAATTATTTCGATGAAGCAGATTTAAGTGGTGCAAATTTTACGCCGAACACAGTGTGCAACAGTTGTTATACTACCCTTCTAAAATGGATTCACGGAAAAAGTAGAAAGTTATCTTTTATGAAGCCAGTAATTTGGGTGGAAGACACAACTGGACATGATGAATCCAGGTGCTATGCATGCATAAATTTTCGTCCTGGATTAAACAGACAACAATTGAAAACAAAAGTATACACTGCTGCATTTACTGCCACACTTCCAGTGCAACGCCCTGCTGATACCGATGCACCTAAACCTCCGAGTGCGGATACTGTGTCCCTGCTAGCCGAAACCGTTTTCACCAATCCGACCGATTTGGATGATGCTGATTGGATACCCGATATTGAAAATAGTGCACCACAACCGCTACCACAAATCGAAATGGATTACATTGTGGCCAAGCTGGGACTATCACAACACGACTCCGAATGGCTGACATCATTTTTGAAGAGAAGAAAACTCACACAGCAAAATGTCAGCGCAACATCATACCGACAACGCCAAGCTGATTTTCAGAAATTTTATTCCGTTGACGAAGCAAATACGTTCACGTACTGCCATGATATCCCAGGTTTAGTGAAAAAATTGGGAATGGATTATATCGCTGGCGACTGGCGTTTATTCATCGATGGTTCAGTTACTAGTTTGAAGGCTGTGCTGCTGCACAAAAAAAATAAAAAACCATGCATTCCATTGGGATTCAGCACAACTATGAAGGAAACGTATGAAGCATTGGGCGAAATTTTGAAGAAAATCAAATACGATGAACACAAATGGAACATTTGTTGCGATCTGAAGGTGGTCAACATACTACAAGGGATTATAGAAAAGGGCGGATATCCAAAATACTTCTGCTTCCTTTGTAATTGGGATTCACGATACAAAGGAAATCAATATCAATGTAAAGATTGGAAAGGAAGAACTCCCGAGCTCAACAAACAATTAAAATTACGCAATGAACCTATGATAAAGGACCTGGATGATATTTTGTTGCCACCGCTCCACATGAAACTGGGAATAGCTGGGAAATTCGTTGAAGTGATGGTCAAAAAAGTTAACGGCGCCTTTGACTGTTTGAAATCCATCTTTCCGAAACTCAGTGATGAGAAAATTAAAAACGGTACGTATCGTACTCTGTATTTCAATATTGTCATATCTAAATTTGTTAATTTCTATACATTCGCATTACCAATAATTTTTTCGTTTTTCTTATGTATTTAAAACAGGTATTCTCAATGGACCTGATATTCGGAAATTGATCAAAAGTGATTCTTTCACACATTTGCTTTCAGAGCATCAAGACCACCAACATGCATGGAACGCATTGAAAGAAGTAATAGAAGGCGTTCTAGGAAAGAACCGTGTCCAGCGAGAAGAGATACAGCAACGAGTGGACAGGTTGCTGTTTTATTTCGAAAAAATCGGTGCATTCATGACGCTGAAATTGCATTTCTTGCACCACCACCTCGATACTTTTATGGCACAATCACCTCAGGAATCAGACGAACAAGGAGAGAGGTTCCACCAGGTGACCATGCCATTTGAAAAGCGGTTCAAAAGCAAAAAATTGGATGCATTGCTTGCGGAGGTTTGTTGGTGGAGTTCCACAATTATGCAGTTTGAAGAAAGCACCGAAGATGAAGACATTGAAATTGGTGGACACAGTGAAAGAAACACGCCCTTGAATAGTATGTGTATCTCGGATGACGATACAGACTCAGACCATGAATATGAACAACCTACGAAGAAAACAAGATCATCAGAACCACAAGCGTCAACTTCTACAAGGATGGATATTGCCAATAATTGAAAAAATGTTCTAAATTTTGTTTTTATGCATATTATAATTGCGTATTAATTGCATATTATTTTATTTTCATTAAGTTTTTATAAATAAAGTTTTTTTTTGCATGATAATTTTTTAATTTATATTTTTATTTTTATTTTAAGGGTGGTGGCTATAACTGATTTTTGAAATTCATACCTTTACTCAATTGCGAATAAAAGCGAAACGCGTGCATCGATTTTTATGATCTTTATCTCATTTTGCTCATAGGTTATGTGACTTTGCGAAAAAATAACTAGACGTGAAACTTTTTTCCATTTTGGATTTTTTATGTATTTTTAAAAAAAAAAATTTAAATTTTTAGGCAAAAAATAATTTTTTCCCTTCATACATTAATTTTTAACTTCGAAAGTGTTACTTGTATAGGAAAACAATATATGAACAGATTAAGGGAATTGTAATTCTTAATTTTTTAAAATTTATTTCAACTAAATTGGGCTAGGGGTTGTCGAGCTATGTCAAACAACAGGGCCTAAAACGTGATAAATTCCCCTATACGATAGTACTAACTTCAAATCGATACTAACTTCAAATCGCAGGTAAGATGACAAAACGAATGATGCAGAAATTCTTCTTTTTGGGTCTAATTTCACATACAGTTCACAGAATTGAGTTGGCAATCAATTAACTGAAAAATGTTGTACTGTGTTATTTAAAGAAAGAAAAATATTCTATCAACATAAACCTTAAAAGGAAACACATTAAAATGAATACACGAATTGAATTTGACCTCAAGAAATTAAGAGAGTCAAAGCAATGTACAACTCCTGAAAATTCTCCGAAAATTCCACGATTAACAAGTGACGATAAAGCTGTTATTAGAGAGTTAATAAAAGAGAGTGAAAACATTACTACACAAATCATTAAGAACTCAATAAAAGAAAGTGAAGAAAAACATTTTGATTTTATAAAAAGTCTAATAAAAGAGAGTGAAACTCGAATTCTTTCTGTAATTGAGGACAAAATAAACAATATACAAGTTCAAGTTAATAATATTACTGAACGAGTGAATGACTTGGAAACTAACGGCCATATTCATAAAAAGTTCTTATTTTGGGCTTAAAGCATGTAATAACTATCAAAAGATTTTTTTCTTTTAAGCCTTTTATAAAAATTGGTATTCATAAACGTACATTAACAGCTTCTTAGTTATTATCTGTTTGTAGCGATTTTGTGTTTAAGAATGGCAACTTTATTTACGTTTTGTTGGCTTTTTATTGCTAGTGATGCATGAAACATCTTTTCGGTTCACATGGTATTCTATAATTAATATATTTTTTATAATTAAAGACCTTAAAAATTAATTATAAAATAAAAATACATATTTTTTTATTTTCTGAACAAGATTTTGCCGAAAGGTTTAAAAAAAATGTTTGTTTGAAAGTTTTTTATAAATACGATAAGAAAGTATTCGAATAAAAGGTTTGTTTACTTTTTATTAACATCACTTTTATTATGAGTTGTTTATTTTATTTTTTCTTATTTTTTTAAACAACAATTCGTTGTTTAAAAGCTAAAAAAAAACTATTTGCAATAATTTAATAAATAATAAAAAAAAATATCTGCATTTGCGCCTGAATATATTAATTTAAATCACATAAAATTTTTTTTAAATATTTAACAATATAACTTTAAATTGGTTGTCTAAATTTATCCATATTTATAAGTAAGACATTTTTCCATTATTTTAAAACATATTGCCCAAAAATAATATCATTAAATGCAAACATTTATCAAAATATAATCTTATTTTTACTTTAAAGAAGGGCAAATCCAACAATTAATTTTCATACTTTATGAATGGTTAATTAAAGGTTTAATAGACTATTTATCGTTTATGAATACAACTTTAGCAGTTTTTGCATATATGTAAGCGGTTAATTCATCATAAATAAATTTTTATGAATACGGCTGTAAGAGTTTATGAACAAAATGAAAGATGAACTAACTCAGTTGTTGCAGGCGGTATACAAATTAGTGGTGTACCCTGCTATGAGAATTAAGCCCTTAATAAAATTTTTGGTAACATATGTACTTCTTTACAAATAACTACACCGAAAATAGAAAGTATTTACAGACTCAAAAAAATTTATAAAAACAATAAAATATATGAGCCAAACGATGCTGTTATAGCTGTGAAATTATAATCACCATTTGAAAAAATTTTGTTCTTAAGTCAATTTCAAAATATCGGCGAGATAACATAACTACGTTATGCTTACGAAATGCCGGGTTCGACAGTAATCAACCTGTTTATGTGAATGAAAACCTAACACCACATAATCATCAGATATTAAAGGCAGCATTACGTTTGAAAAGAGATAAAAAAGTCATATCTGCTTACACACTGAGAACCTTGTCTATGTGAGAAAACATGACACTAGTGATCCGATTTTGATTGAATTTATTGGAGAAATTGATCGACTTTTTCGTCCGGCGATTAAGGACATTTTTTCCGGCAGTTCGGGGTACAACCACAGCCACTACGTGATCCGCGTTGAAACCTTTTTTGAGCTCACTCCCAAGAAAAGCAAAGCCTCGGATATGTGAGCTTTAGTTTCAGCAAGACTGTGCTACGCTCCATACAGAGCGTGAAACAATGAAACTGTTCAAAAATAATTTTGGTGCGTATTTAATTTTACGTTTTGCTGCGATACTCATAAATTGGCTACCTTGATCGTGCGATATCACACCTTGGGGCTATTTTCTCTGGCAATATGTAAATTCTGAGGTCTTAAGGAATAAACCAGCTACGATTGACGCCTTGGAAGCCGACATAGCTCGTGTTATTCGCGCGATACCAGTCGCTGTGCTCGAACGAGTCACCAAAAATTGGGCCTTCCGAGTGAACCACCTCATACGTAGTCATGGCCGACATTTATATGATATCATTTTCAAACATTAAAGGCCATAAGTTCGTTTTTAGCCGATAATAAAAATTTAAAGTTCACTTTCAAATTCATGTTTTTTATTTAACATTAAAAATCAAACCTCACGATGAATCACCCGATATAATTAACTGATAGTGAGGCATCACTAGTGGGTGTCTTTATGACATCTAGAGTAACTGCAGAATGTCGGTTGCCCTAAAATGAGATTGCAAAGCATTCGGAACTATTGTTTATGTTGATACAAGGGCAGGCGAACTGCCGGGACACCCAGACAGCAGATGTGCTTGCCAAACGAGGTGGTTGTCTGGATGACGGATACATTGTTCTATTCGTTGGTTTTTCAATGGCTAACTGTAATTACTTATTAAGGCTAACTGTAAGTTACTTATTAAGATTTGCGTAGTTGGGTAGGACTTGTAAATCCACCTGCTCAGTCCGGGGCATTATGGCCTGGCTGTGATAAACGGAGAATCAGCTCTCTACTTTGTTTGAATAGGGAGCAGATTAAAACAGTGGTCTCACTAATAGCTGCGCATTGGCCGGTGGGGACTCATGCCAGGAGAATGGGTCTGAAATTTAATGACTACTGCAGTCATGATGGGGAGGCGGAGGACACTGTGTTAAATTTTCTGTGTCAGTATCCTGGAATTCAAGATATTAGGATTGTACCTGAGAAATATGTGTTTGCCTGTTTGCATTATCAATCTAAGATAGATATAATGTAGCTTCTTCTTTTCATTGGGAAGATAGATTGCTTCTCTGGGAACCTAACCTAATCTTGATCTTATATTATTGCATTGACCATCAGAAACTTAATTGATAGTATTGCTGCCGACGCACAGTGGCGCCATTTGAGTTTTTTCGTTGCAAAAATCATATCTTTTGAACCGAATAAGATAATTGAACAGTTTAAACAGCATATTATAGATAACTGTTCAGCCTATGAAATGAGCGTTTGGAAAGGGTGCTACGCTTTGTAGGGGCCTACTTATGGGTTATCAAAGTTAAAATTAGTAGAAAAATCAATTTTATGGTAACTAAAAAAAATTATTTTTACATTTTTAGATTGTTTTTATTTTTTTTCTTAAGGGTTTTATGTTTTAAATTATTACCCAACAAATTAAAAAAAAAAATTATTTATTTTTTTAAATTTATTTTTTCAATTTTCTGTAAAATATTCATCACAATTCGTAAGAGAAGGTATATCTAAAAGACTAACAATTTCTAAACTATAATTATTTTGTAACTCTATTCGTGACTTCACATGCCGCAGGGAAGAAATAAGTGGATCGGAAGATGCTGCCAACATGTTGAAGAGGTCCTTATTTTGCCTTACCCTTGATGCTTTGAATGTGTTCTGCAATCTATATTTTTTATAAAATTTGTTAAGAGACTCCTGTGCTTCTTCAGAAAGCTCTCCAATTGGCAAAGACTGGTACTCAATTATATCTTTGCCATGCGCCAATATTTTATGGACGGTCGGGGTCAACTTCTTCTGTGGATACATTTCTGCTAAAAGAGATGCAGTTTTCGACGCATATTCTCCATATTTTGTAGAATTGACATTTTCTTTGCAGTTTAAAACATCCAAGATCGTTCCCAATCTTTTCACGATTTGATTGTCAATTCCAATGATTCTAGTTACTGCCTCATCATTTTCAAAAAATCTCCTAGAAGTGTTTCCATCGTTAGAGTTACCGTATCCGTGCTTGGGACAGTCTACTTTTAGTCCAACTTGTTTCAAAAAACCATCCTGTATTTGCTTCTTTCTGATCTTTTCCTTATCCTTTATTGATGTATTTTCATCGAAGTTTTCCTCCTCTTGTGGTAGGGTATATGCCAGTTTTAGCAAGAATTCCATACACCTTATCCTTGCGTGCAATGGTGACATTCCATATTCGTAATTCTCCTCATTTGTAGAATCGTTTAAATTACCAAAGTTCTTCTGACAAATAATAATATAAAATCGATAAAAAAAATATAAAAATAATACGAAAAAAGGGGTTTAGATAGGTTTTTGCTAAATTTTTACCTCCAATATAATTCTGTCTATGATAACTAATTGAAATATATTATAATTAAGCAGAAAAAGATACTAATCTTAAACTCTTTACAACTAATTATATAAAATTGAGATGTAACATATTATATATGAAATAAATTGAATTGAATTGAAAAAAGTTCTTCTGACTCTTTTTGCAAATCGGGCATGACATTGTTGAGGTTGTTCCTGTCAGTTCGTTTACGACTTTTCCGTCAACCATGGTCAGGTGGAACTCGTAATTGCATTCAATATATTTTCCTTCTCCAATTTGCAGCTTTGTAGGCTTAATCTTGCTTATTTGTTCTTCAATGTCCTTCACCGTAGTCCTTATGAGTTCTGCCGATTCCCTTGCAAACTGAAACATTATTGGTCGGCAATAATGCACTGATGACGGACGTGGATTTTTCCAGTGTAGGGAATCATCCGATTTTAGCCGCAAAGGAACAACAGATGCCATAAACATATTTCCGTCCGATATTGTAGCGTCATCGAAAGATATCCTTTGCTTATAAACGCTTTGTCCGGATGATCCATCGCAGCCCCATTTGCTGATCAATGTCAACTTCTCAGGAAGAATTTTCACTTCCGTGAAAAACTTTGGTGTGGTTGACTTTCTAAACAGTTCAAATAATTTTAAATTGTTCAACGCCATGTTTTCAGTACTTAAATTGTTTAATGGTTTCAGTAATTGTTGCGCCAACTTTCAGGCGTAGACTAATCCAGGCATTATGCTTATTTTGCAATATATAGGCTTATGCTACCATGCCTAAAAATTTACCTGTTCCCTGCATACATATGGATTTAGGCTAAATAATGCAATTTTGATATTATGCACGTGTCCAAATAAGATTTGTGCCTACCTGTAGGGACCATAAGTCAATATTGTTCCTGACCATTTGTACGCCAAAGTATTGTTTATGTGAGGTACGTACCTGCTAATTTCAATGAGTAGTTTTTTTCAAACTATTAGATCAAACTACTGTCAGTCAAAACATATAAGGGATGGACGCCATACAATTTCTGCAACCATGTCTTTTTGAACTTTTTTACCTCTAGAAGCCAAACGGGCACGTACGGGCAGATAAAACCTTTTGAATTATGTAAAGAAATAATCAAAGAACAGGTTTTGCACGTATGGCAAATATAGAAAAATATAGTTTTTTTTTATTTTCCGTCAAAGTTGAAAAATAGTGAAAAAACGGATAGTTTTTAAATAGTGATTTACCAGGAGAAACACAAAGCAAACAGTTAATTTTTTTTTTATCATTATACATTTAATAAATACATCAATCAATACAAATAAAAAATAAGGCGATTCGTTACCTATTTTTCGTGATATTACACCTGAAATCGCAACAAATTGACTAAAAATTGTGTGTTTTTTTGAAAACCGAAAGTCGGTCAACTTTGAACGGTTATATCTTCTAAACTAAAAATGTGATATTATTAAGAGTGGCATATTTGAAATCGTTGAAAAGTTTCCTATAACATGGGTTTATTCAAAACTTCGTCGGCACTCATGAAAATTTTGATTTTTGCAACCTCGCTTGCTCTACGGGCGCCACTGTGCGACGGCTTTTGGGTCACATATTGAATAATCTAAAATTTTGGTTTCGCATTTAAGCACAGGAAGAGCACGATCATAGTGATTTTATTTTGAGTTCCAAATTCCATGATGAAATAACCGGCCATGAACAAGCTGAGAAATGGCTCGGAGGTCAAGCCAGAACCAAAGCTCCATAATTTTTTATTATAAATTCAACGACGTGTTTTCTAATCAAGTAAACTGGGTATATTAGACTTGAGCACATTCCTTTTTAACGTACTTTTGCCGTTATAGTGCCGCCTGGAACTTACGTTAATGTTTACATATGGGGGATTTTATGTCAAGTGACCCAACTTTTGAAATCGATGTCTTCCGATTTGGATGATACATATGTATCATATACATAACCCACTCGCGGCCCAAATAGTGACCAGAACTAACTTAAAGGAAAAGACCTAAGCTTTCTTTTGAGCAAAAAAAAAAAAAATAAAAAAAAATACCCGCTTCAAAAAAATAATAAATAAGTTTTAAATTTAAAAAAAAAAAAATTAAAAAACAAACAAAAAAAATTTTTTCCGAAAGCTTGAAGAAATATCTATCTAATTTGTTCGGGACAAATTTTGCTATCACCAATAGATAATAAGTTATATGGATGAGAAAGAACACCTGTTTGGCCAAAATGTCAAATGTTGACCCCCTCTAACTCAGAATCTTTTTGACCTATCTTGTTGCAAATTTCATCCAAAAGACATCGATTTCAAAAGTTGTGTCACTTGACATGAAATCCCCCATATGCATATTCGTAACTGATTTGCATTCCAGTAAAAAATGTGCTCCAAAAGGAGCAGGTTTACCTAAATTCCCTTCAAGCCTGCTGATGGGAATCCTGATTTTTGTATGGGGTGTGCCCGGTTTGGAGGACGCTTTTTGCTGACAATAAACACTTCTTTTAACCTTATAAAAAATAAAAATAAAGCACTCCTAAAGTGTTTTTAAGGGTTAACTATATTAACATATCCATTAATGTTTTCTTTTACTTGTTCAAATGTATTTTTGAAAGAATTTTCGTAAACCATAATACATTATTTTTTTCCGCTTTAAAACCTTTTTCGTTGTCAGCACTAAAATAGCAGCTTCTTTGTATATTTTATTCGATATCATTTACTGCTGTATTCGAGCTCTCTTATTGAAGCCCTCGATTATATGCTTTAAAAACACAATATTTTTACTGTAATTGGTTTCTAAGGAAGAAATAGATTAAGCTAAGTTTGGAAAACGTTTTGCTTTCGAATTTAAAATAGGCCTAATAGCTCAAAAACTGTAGCTTCCAACATACACTGAAAAAAATAAAAATTGATTTCAATTGAAAAGTTTATGATATCATTAAAAACAATTTTTAAATTTGCACCAGTAAACTAATTAAGAGTATCTAAAAAATATTTTTTGATATTAACAACATTTTCTGCAGTAATGTTGTTGTTATAAGTAAACGTTTAATTTACTTGATTAAGTTTTTAATTAAAACTGATTTTATTTTTGATTCATGGTTTAATTGAAAAATAAAAAAAAATGGTGAGGATCTTTCTGTGCACAAAAATATCTGCAGAAAATACAGATAAACAATAGAATCTATATAATAGATTGACAGTTTATGTTCTCATTTCCTGCAAATTCTCCTTCTCTCTTCTCCTAAATTATTTTGCTAAGACTTCGAATAAATATCATGAATTAACTTCTATATTTATAATATCCCTTTGCATTTAAGTGTAGGGTGTTTCTTGAAAAGAACAAGCGAATTCTTGTTGATACCACAAGAAAACGTGTGTCACTTTAAAAAGGTCATAAATTAAAATTGTGTCTGGAGCAACAACAAAAGAAAATAAAACACGACGAACAGAAAAAAAAGAAAAAAAGCTCGAACAACAAAATACAAATAAGGGAAGTTCAGAGGAGGGTGGTGCTGCCTTTCGTATAAAAAATTAAGCAAATGTCATTTTAATATGAAACAATTAAAATTAAATTTTCATATAAAAGTTGCGTTAGTTTTTATTTTAAGAAATAACTTTAAAATAAAACGTTTAATTTAAAGACTTATTTTAGCTAAGCAAGTACAAACTCATAATAATAATCTTGTATCTCTAAATCTTTAAAGATCATAAATCATTTTATATTTCGGTAGAAACAAAAAAAAAACAAAAAAAAAAAAAACAAAGATATACGCGAACAACAAACACGGCTTGGTGGAATGTTTTTGATTGGCATCAACGCCTAGAAGACTCTATTTTCTATTTGTCTGTTCTTTTTTTCTCAATTTTATTGTTGTTTTGATGGAAAGTCACGTTCCAAGTCACTATTGTATCTATTTTGTCTTTTTATTTAGGAATGACTTGATATTGTTTGTTTTCTGTTCCTTGTCTTTATTTATGATGGTTGTTTGGCTGGCTGAATGGATGGATGAATGTTTTGGTTGTTTGGTTGGTCTATGTGTCATTCGTCTGACAGTTCATTAAAACAAAATGTAACGAGTCATTTAAAGAGTATAGTTTTTTTGTTTCGATGACAAACAAGTAGAATTTATGAATTGTTTTTTTTTATTGTTTTGGTAACATGTTTTTTTGGAAAGTAAAATTATAGGCAGTCGATATCAAGGATGTTAATAAAACAACTAGAGTTTCTTAGAGAAAATTCAAACGCGAGTCTCAAATCACGATATTGATACCAGTTTATAATCAGTTTTAAATATATCAGGGAATATTTAATTTAATTTTTTAATCTAAATAAATCTTTAAATTTGTGTTATGTAACAAGAATCATAATATAATGCTAATCAAGGCGAATTCATTAGAAGGTGGGGCCAAGTTAACATATGTTTACTTTTTCGGTGGTCGAGTTATCAAAGTTTGTATACAAACTAGTTTTTTGTGTAAGTCCCGATTTACATTAAACGATTTTTGTCGTTGCGATTCTTACCCTCTAGAGAGGAATTAAAAGGTCGATTCGTTTTGTTCATTCATTTGCTGTGTCAAAATATATGTATACACAAGAAGTTGTAACGTCAAAAATCGTACAATGTAAACACTAGACCGACTTCAAAGAAGAAACGACAATAATCGCAACGATTGGACCACAAAATCAGTGTTGTTGTGAGTTGACCTCACCTTCTAGAGAATTTGCCTGGCTGCTTATTATCTAACTGGGATTTCTTTTATAAAGATGTACTTGTACGAAAAGCTTTCTGTCTGGTATTCACTTGGGGATGACAAGTAGCGATTGTTTTGCTCTGAATTTTCCAAGAAGCCCTGTACTTCGGGTTTAAACTAAATATTAGGGGTGTAACGATACGCCTTTCTGCCGATACGATACCCTAGGGGAAAGGGAACTAACACTAAACTTGTCACGTGACAAATCACTTTAACATGGCGATGTCCTACGAGGGGTTAATTGGCACCTTTTAACACTTTGTAACAGGTCACTGAAATAACCTTAATGGACACATCCAATTTCGGTAAAAAATAATGTCTTTCGCAGATATTGTCCCAAATGAGCCATGTCAATATGATAGATCCCCTTCATATAAAGTAATAGAACTAGAGAGAATCAGCCACTACCCGCAAAATCCAGTCACATGAATAGTTTTCGTGGTCCTGGAGAACTGTTGACGTATTAACAATTATAATAACTCTGCCTTTTTCGCTCTTAACTTAATTTTTTTATGTCATATATAATTGTTTACATACTTATAACAATTTGGTTGAAATTTGTTATTAATAACTTAAGATTATTCATTTTATTACATAAATTTAATACACAATTTTATACATTAAAATATGTTATACTTTGTTGCGGTGCATCGAAAATATATAATGACAGCTATAACTATTGATCAACTTGGTTCCAGAGACGGTAATCATAACATGCTTCGTATATTGACAAAACAAGATCTAGGCTTTAATATTTGTCACATAAATGCCCAAAGCCTGTACCGAAAAATTGACGAATTTCGTTACCTTTTTGGAGACTCTGATATTGATGCTATATGTATCTCTGAAACGTGGTTCACTGATGCTCATAATGATAAACTTGTTGAATTGATGAATTATCAACTTTTTAGGCTATATATATCAAAAACTATATTTCATGAAAGCTTCTTCGTAGTTTTAATGCAGAGTGATGTTGAGTACATATTAGTGGAATTAAATTCGTGCGGTGAGAAATTGCTACTAGGATGTCTATACAGACCCAGTAATTACATAAGATTAGATTCGATTATAGCTGAGTTGATAACAATATAGCATTCTTGATTTTACTCGACCACTCAAAGGCCTTTAACACTGTTGAACACCAGATGTTGATTATGAAACTTGGAAAAATGTTTAACTTTTCAGAAACTGCTACAAAGTTTATTGCTTCATATCTATGTTATAGATCGCAGATAGTTGCCAACAATGGTACCTTTTCTAGGCCTCTGAGTACATTATACTCGTTATATGCTAATGATCTACCTTTGCAAATATAATACTCATTCATACAAATGTATGCGGACGATATCCAACTTTATATGAGCTGTACCAGAACATCAATTCGTACTGTAGTGAATAAACTTAACCAAGATCTGTATATGATTCATCAATGGGTTTCTGAAAATGGATTACGACTAAATCCAAGTCAAAATGTCTAGTAATCCGTGCGAGGTCTAGCAGTGACATAAATATAAATCTTGATGGTACTCGAATCGAACTAGTTCATACAGTAAAAAACTTAGGTGTTACTTTTAATCGTACCTGTTAGATATTGATATTCTGGTATTTAAGATATTGAACTTAATAACAAAATCTGGCATCTCCTCCAAAAATGTAGAATAAGTAGAAATGTAAATGACAAAAGAAAAATGAATTAATAAAAAAGTCAGTTTCATTTTGAACTCTTGGTAATACACTACAGTGCCCTTACTTGGTCGGATCATATCAACAAAGTATGTGGCAGAACATATGCTATGCTAAGAAGCCTTTGGTGTAGCCAGCATTTTACTCCACTGAGGATAAGAATGATGCTAGCCAAATCGTATTTAATACTAACACTTTTATATTTATTTGAAGTCTTTGCTGCTTGCAATGTCACTGACAAACGTAAGCTTGTTACAACATCTAATAACATTACGCGTTACGTTTTCGATTTAAATAGATTTGAACATGTATCTCCATACACCAAACGTGTTTTTGGCATGCGCTTTTATGATTACCTCAAGTTTAAAAGTTTAATTTTTTTGCATAAAATTATAGTAGCAAAAGAGCCTCAATATCTCTACAACAAGTTGACATTCACAGTTACGATAACACATAATAAAACCATAATATAGTACATACATATACATATGTACATGCATATATATAAGACCGACTCAAGTTGTATGGAGCCGAAAAAAGGAGTTGATATGTTTTATGATGATTCCCAAAATATTTTGGTTCTAGCGTTGACCATCCGTCAGCTGCACCATTTTTAAAAAAGGTATTTTTTCAGTTTTTCGTTTTTTTGTACTTTGCTCCAAGACGACATAAATAAAATTTGCGTTAAAATTGCATCGATTTGTTTTGGCATATTGTTGCATATTTTGGTGAACATGCATGTTTTTACATATTTTGGCTTTAAACGAAAATTACTTTTTCTTTATATATTTTGTCATTTTTGAGTGATTTTTTTTAAATTGACATTATATAAAAAAAATTTTTTAAAAAATTTATAAATACATAAAAAAAAATTTCCAAATTCTATTTGAGCTTTGTTTAAAATACGAGATATCGGCAAAAGATCCTTCTATTTTTTAACGATGAAGCACCTAATGGTTAAGGCTGTCAATGGGTTTTAATATTTATCCAAAACTATTACAAGTTACTTGCTTGGCACATGATCACCAGCGTTGCAGAGGAAATTTGAAGCCAGTTCGATAAGACTTACAGTACTAACTTGGCTTGGTGCTTCAGACTTCTATTCAAAAAACTTTGAGCAATTTAAGAATGCTTGAAGAGCTGGTTGATACCGATGATTATTCTATTCCAAAAGTAAAAGAAATATTAAATTTAATTAACATTGATATGGCAGAAAATAAAATTAACAGTGTGGAAGAAAAATTCAAAGAGTTTTGCAAAAAAAATTAATGATTTCAAATATTAAATAAATTTCAAAAATTTTTGTTCTGATCTGGAATCAAAGTGGGATTTAAAAATGATTTTTTTTTCCAAATGCATTGGCATTCTTCAAGTATGGTTTAAAACCTTGGGTTGACGTTGAGAGATAATTTTCCATGTCCAAACAATTTTTGCGTCTGAACAGACAAAGTTTTACTTTTGATAAAATAGTACTTATTTTTTTAAACAAACAAAAATTTAAATAGTTATTTAAGTTTTTTAAAGATATTTAAATAACAATAGACTAATGGCCAATTTCTCCAATTCTATTTAAATATCAATTCCAATTTATATTTAAAATTCGTTTTTCATGTCAAAAAAAATTTTTTATATTTAAAATTCGTTTTTCATGTCAAAAAAAACAATATTATATGAAAAACTCTATTAAAATATGAATTGATATTTAAATAAATTGATGAAAATCAAAATAAAATAAAATTTTTGCTTGGGAATTTTTATTAAAACAACAAAAAAAAATCTCAAATTTGTTTTTGTTTTCAATATAAATTTTAAAACAAAAATGTTTGTTTTAGTTTGAAAAACAGACACTAATTTTTTTATATTTTTATTTCTAATAAAATTAAAAAACGATTTTTTATGGAAATTTTTAAGTTTTTAGTGCATATTTATTATTTTTTTAGTGCATATTTTGGATTGTTTAGTGCATATTTTTGATTTTTTGGTGCATAAACATCTCAGCCCTAGTTATTACCTTTTAACATCTTTTTGGTTTTTTTTCTTTTATAATAAATCTCTAACTTAAAACAGTGCATACTGGTTAATTCCGGTCAATAATAATTTTTTTTACATACAAATTATTATTTCTTAACCCATTCATGGCCAAACAAAAACTTCAAGGACAAATTTAGAAATTACATTTTTTAAATGAAATAAAAAAAATTAAGAAAAAAATATTTTGCTGGATTTTACAGGTGTGTGCCCAAATTGGCACACTGGCCACTTATGAGTGAAATTTTGCGAAACAACTTTTTTCAATGCAGTGTTTTTTTTTTGCACTTTTTGAAGACCAACGGCTTCTGTCGTGGCAGATGGAGAAACGATGTGGAAGCTTTTCAGGAATATGATCAGCGCCGTCTAGTTTAATATAAGTATGTGTATGTATATCGGAAAGTTTCTGTACTTTAAACATTTTATCGGTAGTGTTTGGAGCACGGTTGTTATGCAGATTTCTTTTTATTTACTTTTTATGTTCCTGGACATAGCTATTGACGCTAAGTCGACTCTTCATCTAAAGTACAATACATACCTTCTCTTGGCAGTTTGTGTTAACCAGACGGAATTAATATTCCAAAGAAAGTCTTTAGTTCTGCAGCAGTAACACTAAAGTTGTGTCTATTATTTTGACTAGCGTACATCTAGGTACATTAGGGTTGCCAGTTTTGAAATCAGAGAAATCAGTACATAAGAGAAAAAACGCAGTACAATTTCATAAAAAACAGTACATATACTTTTTTTAATATACAATTGCAATTAATAACATAAAAAGCTTTAATCTTCTTTAAAACAAAACTTGAACAGGGACATAAATTTATTTAATAAAACTGAATTTTTTCAAAACAATAATTCAATATCTTATATATTTTTAGCGGTAATACAAAGTGAATAACAAAAAAATCTAAAACACAACAAGTTGTTAAAAATTCGATTCTTAATTTCTTGTTAAAGAAACAATAATTTTATTAAGAGCAAAATTTGAGTTCATTATGTCTGAAGCTTGGTTATAAAAGGGCCAATGGCAATATTTAGCTGTTTTGAGATAATTGTTGCATTAGGTCTTTTCTCAAGCTACGGTCACACCTACCAAAAATTAAACTAAAAAAAAACGTTACCAACATTTGAACTAAAATTTTATTTTCTATATTGTATTATATTTGTTGAATATAAGGCAGCATAAAATTAAATAAAACTAGTTTTTTGCTTAATCTACCAGCACAATTAATTTCATTTTATAATTAAAAGGACATGCTGAATCGCTTTTATTTTGAGGAAACAGACAATGTCTAATTTAACAGGGAACAGCTTCAAAAGGGTTTTGCTAGCCAATTTCACTAAGAGCTATTATATAAAAAAAACTAAAATTTAAATTTTCTCAAAAGTTAATTATTTGACATTGACCTTTTTAGCACCAAGCTACAAATATAAGGACAACAATGTTAAAAGACAAATTTAACACTTGAAATAATGAAGCTTGTTATGTATTTACCTTCAAAATAATTTCAAAAAATTATTTAAAAGTGATTTACAACCAATTATTATAAATAATTGAAATTATATCAAAAGGCACAATCGTTTTCCAGACGATCTTATACTATAGATTTTTATAAATAATATATTTACATATGTATGGACATACATATTTAAGTATAATATACTATAGTTACAATGTTACAAGTTACAAATATTTATGGCCTTTTTGTACATTGTCCATAATTTTATTTATGTCTGTAGTCTTCAAGAAATCGTAAGACTCATTACAACTACAGCCAAAGTTTGTCTTTATCTGCAACTCACTCTATAGGTTTTATATTATGAGCCTGTTTCTCTCTTTCCTCCACTTTGAAAACTAAAGATTCGTTCTGTAAAAGCGTTTGAATGTGGAATGGTAGAAATAAAATTACACACTTCCTCGAATTCGTAAAGGACCACCATTTAGAAACACTTTCCATTTTTCTTCTACTGTCTTCTTTTTTCGTACTGACTTCGTAAAAATCTTTAATGTTAATAACTCATCGATAATAACTCATCTATATTAATATTTGTATTGCAAGCAATTTGACAATATAACAAACTATATACTGAATAAAATTAATTTATAATAACAGTACAAAAACAGTACATTCATGAAAAAATCAGCGTACTGATTTGCTTGTAATGCATAAATCAGTACTTTAAACAAAAAACAGTACATGTACTGATAAAAACAGTACGAATGGCAACCCTAAGGTACATTGGTGCCAGTAGTAGCAAAAATACTGCCTCCCCATTAGTTTTTTTTCCCATACACCACAGAGGGAGCATTTTGCTTTTCATTTAAAGCAGCAAAAATTCTGCCTACCCATTAGTTTTTTCGCCATATACCACAGTGGGAGCATTTTGCTTTTCATTTAAAGCAGCAAAAATGCTGCCTCCCCATTAGTTTTTTTCCCATATACCACAGAGGGAGCATTTTGCTTTTCATTTAAAGCAGCAAAAATGCTGCCTCCCCATAAGTTTTTTTCCCATATACCACAGAGGGAGAATTTTGCTTTTCATTTAAAGCAGCAAAAATTCTGCCTCCCCATTAGTTTTTTTCCCATATACCACAGAGGGAGCATTTTGCTTTTCATTTAAAGCAGCAACAAATCTGCTTTTATTTTTTTTTTTTACTCCCAATGTATTTTTCCAAAAGGAGCAGTTTGGAATATAAATAAAATAAAGAATTGTTTGAGTAGGTTTACGAGTAAATATAAATAATGTAATATTAAGCTGATTATATTATATTTTCTTCAATGAAGAAAAATTTAAAAAATTCTATAATATGAATAAATGTATGTTTGAGTATTTTAAATTAAGAGAGAGTAATATGTAATATAGTTTAAATATTCAACATATGTAAGTATATAAATAAACTCAATTTGTACTCTAACCTAAGCCAGTATGCCATTTATATAAAAAGGCCATTAATATAAAAAGGCTATATTCCACATCATTATCCTAATTGCCACTTTAACGGAAACTTAATAATAATGGTAAGTAATGCCTATATAATAATGTTATATTTAATTATTTATTTTTATTATTTTTTCTTGTTTGTTTTAAGATGTATAAAAAAATTGTAAATATTTCCCAAGGTATTAAGCCCGATTATATTAGAATAGATGATATACCTTTAAACCAATCTTTGAAAATTGTGAATTTTGAATGGAAAGAAACACAATATGGTCTAAAAGTCATTGCCAATTTAGATGATAATAAATGGTTTTATCTTCCCCATAGAATGATGAAATTTTTAAACGGACCTGCAATATTTGATTTAAATTATAACTAAACTCTGGAAAAGAAATCCTTACAACAAAGATAATTATAATAAAACAAAAACAAGATTTTTTTCATTACTTTTTATTTAAAAAATAATATACATTTTAAAATTTGAATCGTCTGATATATGAATGAACGGAAATTGTAAAAATATATATTCTTTTTTTGGATATATTTTAATCTAAGCATATTTTGAAAAATTATCTATGGTTATTGAACTTTTTATAATCTTCCGTTCAATAGGGTAAAAAATGTAATCGTATGCATTTTAACCTTGAAATTAACCTTGAATATTTGCTACACACTTTTATTGTTACAACTTTTTTAAGTCTAATAATGTATTTACAAATAAATTTGGCTATATATATTATAAACCTGTATCTAAAAAATGATTAACATTAAACAAAGGGAAACCAAACAAACAAGACCAAAAATGTCTTATTTTAAGCAATATCTACAAACATTCTTCAGACTTCGAAAATGTGCTCATGTTTGAGCACAGGGAGTGCATATATCATTATTTAACAATGATAGAGGAAAATGAGGAGTACGGTGTAGATGACGTCGATGAAGGACTAAACGTGCCTCATTTTTACTGCTGCCCATGATAATACAAATTGTAAGGAGGGTCCTATTCCGTGCAGGCGCACGGAATACTACTTAAGAAAAATGAATGTATTAAAATTTTAAAAGTTTATATTAAATATGGAACAAATATAAAAACAAAAATATGTATTTCTTTTTTTATCTTTTATTATATTCTTAAAAATTATTAAAAATATGCTTATATAAACTTACAACTAAAATATCAGTATAATATAAATTAAAAAAATTTAAAATTAGTTTGAAACTTATGTTTTTACATCTTAAATAAATAAATACACAACAATAAACGCCACATAAAATTGAAGTTTCACTCTGAATTCGAAGACTATTATAAGTAAAAGTTTTACAACTTTTATTTAAAAATAACCTAAAAGATTTATTTGGAGATTGGCCAGCAGAACAAAAGTACTCGGTAGGTTTGCTTTTAGGAAAATAAAAAGCAACCCAATGCTGTCCAGGCATATGTGATGGATCAGTGTTAGCAACGTAAAATGATGGTTTAAAACTGGTTGTGTTGGTAATTTATTGCATGCAAACACACCTTTAAATTTATATTTTGTTATATTATTGGAGTTCAAAGTATTTTTAATATTAATTGAGTTCATAGTGTTTGAATAATATTACGCGTTTTATCAATTTCTATAACACTATCAAATTCACAGTATACTAAGCATGTTATTGCTTTAATAATTGGTTTCCCAAAACTATCTTCAATACGAATAGTTCCCTGGTTTATTAAATTACCGCAATTAGAATTATTATTATGATCTGGTGTCAAGTCGAAAGCAAGTAAAAAATATCCATTGTCAAAAAGTTATTTAGTTATTTGATGAACTTTATCGAAATGATTAATTCCAGTTCCTTTACACGGTGTTTACATTTGCCAGTACTGGCAAGACAGTTGCAATGCATGCAAACATTTTCACTAATACATGTACGCTTTTCCAACTGTTTTGTCTACTGTCTTGGAAATGTTGCAGACGGTAAAATGGACAGTAATTTGACATTTGCTGATAGTAATTTGAAGTTTTGTTCGCAAATGTAAAAAAAAAAAATCAACAATCAAAAGAAAATTAATAAATTATGCTTTGGTTTGTATGTTTTTCTTAAGGGTTATATGTTCACAAAAAATAGTTGTTAAGTCGCCTTTTAGACAGGCAAAGTTTACTTTGACAAAGTCTGTTGAATTCTCTTTTAAGCGTTGTTTGGTGCTCAGACACACAAAGTATAATTTGAAAAATTTTTATTTTCTCTTGTTTGAATATAATATATAAACAGCGTTGCCAGAATGATGATTTTATCATATTTTGGATTATTTTTTTAAACAAAAATATGATTAAGGATTTTTTTCTCAAATTATGATTTTTTATTTTTAGAAATTCTGATTTTTACTTTAATTTTGCTTATTAAAAATACACGATTATTTAAACGGTCACTTTTCAAAACAATGAATTTTTGCATCAGCTTCATGCGCATTGGTGCTGCACACTTTTGTACCCAGTATCTAGAATACACAAAATTGCATCATTATTTCTGGACATAAAAAATATTAAAAAAGGCATATTATAACCTATTTCCAATGTGCGAAAGAATTCTTTCTTTCGAACAACTACATTTAAAACAAAAACAAATTCTTAAAACTTTGTTTTTGTTTTAAATGTATTTGTACGAGGTAAATAGTTCTTTCGCACATCGGAAATAGGCAGTTAGAATATTGATAAAAAAAATATTTGTAAAAAGAAAAAATGTATTTTTTATAAATTTAAATTTAAATAATAAGAAGTATGTTTTTATAAAAAATTAATAATTCTTACTATTTTGCCCTTGTTTTAAATAATTTAAATTAAGAAAAAAAAAAATTTAAGATTTTCCTTTTCAGATTTTCCTTTTCTTTCGCCATATGACAATTTTCATTCCAAAGATTCTGGTAACGCTGTATATAAATATAAAGTTGCAGCCAACTTCAGGTATAATCTACGAACGAAAAACAAAACGAATTTGTGAGTACAGCAAAGTATGTGCTCCCCCGCTATGCTCTTTTCCCTTCTCTTCTATAAACTCAAGACTTTGCAAAGTAAACTTTGCTTGTCTGAAAGGGGTCTAAATGCTATTTTTAATTTATTAAGTTCATATAAAACACGTTTAGCTAGAACTTACACTGCGACATTCACGTTGGACATTTTTTTAAAAGTGAACTGTCTTAACTACCGTCTGGACGCCTATGTCACGAAGACAACAAGTAGTGTTTTGGGCAACTAATTTGTATTTTCTTGCTGTCTTTCCAGTAATGACAAATGTAAACGTTAGGTTAAATAGTGTTTGATTACCTCATGTACTTATTGTTCCTCCGTTATTGAAGTTAAGTTCAATTGGTTGTGCAGGAAATTGCACTCCATTTACAAATTTAAATGGATTTTCTTTTTCTCTCTCCAGTATATGCTTTATTAGACACCATTCCAAAAATTAAAAATTTTTTTAATAATTGTCCTAGTATAACGTTATCTAAACTTAAAGAGTGATTTCCAGGGTGTATTGTAAACGTTTTTATTTCCACTCTTTTATAGGAATAAATTGCATTTCTTGATTGTAATACATTATGATGAGCCATTAGAATAATATGATTAATAGTAAGATGGTTTATATATAAATTAGCTTCGTGTATTTTAATATAAGATCCATATTTAATTGTACCTTCAGATCAACATTATTAAGCAAATATTTTTGTTGGTTAAATACATCAACATGAAGTTTTCCAAAAAGCTCTACTCTTAATCGATCCTTAAATAGTTTTTTCTCTTGTCTAAGCCAGGATTTTCTTTATCAACTAATGAATTTATTTTATTTATATCAATAGCCCAGCCACATGATTCAAGATGCGTTGATCTAGCATCATTTCCATAATTTAACAATTTTTCTATATAAGCTCTATAGTGATAGTTATTGTCAGGTTGTGAAACATTTTTATTGTTAAGGTGTACAATACAATTTCTAAACAAGGAGTGCAGTAAGTTATTAACAACTCCTCCGTTTCCTTTTATTTCAATAACCAGTCGAATATAAATACTATTAAGATCACGATATGTTTCACCATTGCCAAGTGACACAAATTCAATTGTGCTAGAATTATCTAGTGATGCAATTGGATTGTAGCATATTTCTTCGGTTTTAACAACGCTAGTTTGAATTCGAGGAGATTCAAATAAATCCAACTCACTCTTCATACATTCTATAAATCCTGACATTTCCAATTCCCAAAAATATCCTTAAAGTTCTTTCCTCTACACAGTGGCGCCCGTACAGCAAACGAGGTTGCAAAAATCAAAATTTTCATGAGCGCCGACGAAGTTTTGAATAAACCCATGTTATAGGAAACTTTTCAACGATTTCAAATATGCCACTCTTAATAATATCACATTTTTAGTTTAGAAGATATAACCGTTCAAAGTTAACCGACTTTCGGTTTTCAAAAAAACACACAATTTTTAGTCAATTTGTTGCGATTTCAGGTGTAATATCACGAAAAATAGGTAACGAATCGCCTTATTTTTTATTTGTATTGATTGATGTATTTATTAAATGTATAATGATAAAAAAAAAATTAACTGTTTGCTTTGTGTTTCTCCTGGTAAATCACTATTTAAAAACTATCCGTTTTTTCACTATTTTTCAACTTTGACGGAAAATAAAAAAAAACTATATTTTTCTATATTTGCCATACGTGCAAAACCTGTTCTTTGATTATTTCTTTACATAATTCAAAAGGTTTTATCTGCCCGTACGTGCCCGTTTGGCTTCTAGAGGTAAAAAAGTTCAAAAAGACATGGTTGCAGAAATTGTATGGCGTCCATCCCTTATATGTTTTGACTGACAGTAGTTTGATCTAATAGTTTGAAAAAAACTACTCATTGAAATTAGCAGGTACGTACCTCACATAAACAATACTTTGGCGTACAAATGGTCAGGAACAATATTGACTTATGGTCCCTACAGGTAGGCACAAATCTTATTTGGACACGTGCATAATATCAAAATTGCATTATTCAGCCTAAATCCATATGTATGCAGGGAACAGGTAAATTTTTAGGCATGGTAGCATAAGCCTATATTGCAAAATAAGCATAATGGCTGGATTAGTCTACGACTGAAAGTTGGCGCAACAATTACTGAAACCATTAAACAATTTAAGTACTGAAAACATGGCGTTGAACAATTTAAAATTATTTGAAGTGTTTAGAAAGTCAACCACACCACGAATTGTGATGAATATTTTACAGAAAATTGAAAAAATAAATTTAAAAAAAATTTTTTTTTTTTAATTTGTTGGGTAATAATTTAAAACATAAAACCCTAAAGAAAAAAAATAAAAACAATCTAAAAATGTAAAAATAATTTTTTTTAGTTACCATAAAATAGATTTTTCTACTAATTTTAACTTTGATAACCCATAAGTAGGCCCCTACAAAGCGTAGCACCCTTTCATTTCATAGGCTGAACAGTTATCTATCATAAGCTGTTTAAACTGTTCAATTATCTTATTCGGTTCAAAAGATATGATTTTTGCAACGAAAAAACTCAAATGGCGCCACTGTGCAACGTTTTGACTTAGGCCCTAATCATGTACAACGCAGCGCAACGCCAAACAATAACATTGAAAGCTCAAACAATGTCATAAATATTTTGTAATTTTGTTGTTGCTTTCAACAGAAATTCATGTACCGTTTTAAAATTGTCAACGACACAAGCAATGGAGCGTTTGAAATTTTAAGACGCAATGTGAATTTCTGTAGAAAGCAACATCAAAATTACAAAATATTTATGACATTGTTTGTGCTTTCAATGTTATTATTTCCGTTCCCCGTTTTAAATAAGGGTTTTAGATGTGAAAATACAGCCGAAAATATGGATCCAATACCACGACCGTATTGTAAATTTCTTGGCGCCTGATATATTTCACCAGTATTTTGTATATTTTCTCCAGACTGATTATTATAATAACTTGTATAAATCGCATCCATGGTTGTAATAAACATGATTAATTTTGTTTTGTTACGCAACTATTTTATATACATTTTTTTTTAAAGTGTAGAGTACAATAAACGGGAACTAATTTATTAAAGTTTATCTCTTCTCCTTCATCATTTCGAATCATTATGGAAATATAATTTATATTATTGGGTGTCCCGGTAGGCTAGCTGGTAGTGAGCTAGTCTATCAGCACCGGGGTTGCGGGTGCGATTCCCGCCAGAGACTCTGGTCTCCTGCAGACAAGCAAAAAGCTTCGCGGGATTTAGTGTAGGAATAATAAAAAATAAATTATAGGCTTCAAGAGGAAAATATTAAATTCTATTGAAATTAATATAGTTTTTTAATGTTATTACGGAAAATATTTTTTAAACATTTAATTTTTTTACTACCAACATGTCGATGTATTCTTTTATCAGTATAAATAAATATGTTTTCATTTATATCAGACGATTCTAATTTATTGATAAGCTGATTTATGTTGTCAGAGGATTTGTTCAAAGATTTTTCGAATATATAATTTGTTAACGATAATATGGGTTCTTTTTCATAAGTTGTTGTATATTCTGGACTAGTAATTTGAACATTTTGTTCTATGTTTGAACTTTTTATATTTACATTACGAGTATCTTTTTCTTTTGTAGATATATAAGATTGGGGTTTAACAGTGTTTAATGTATTTAAAAGTTTTGAAGTTTTATTAATATTTTTTAGTTTCAGCTCGTCAGATCTTTCCATTAGATCTTTAAATTTTGTTTTAATTTCATCATATTCGTTTTTAGAGTCAATTTGCATGTTTAATGTATTTAAAAGTTTTGAAGTTTTATTAATATTTTTTAGTTTCAGCTCGTCAGATGTTTCCATCAGTTCTTTAAATTTTTTTTAATTTCATCATATTCATTATTAGAGTAAATTTTAAATGTTTTTACAGATTGATTATTAAAATTTGAAATGTTGCGTTTTTTACGATTAAGTATATTTTGATTCATATTTAGTTGTTTATTCGTTATCGAAAATGATATATCTGATAATCCGACTTCCCACTGGTCACTCATGCTAAGAGATTGCTTTAATAAATTTTTGAAAGTACTTGAAGTGTTTTTATATAAATTTACTGAATCGTTACTTAATAAAGTAACATAAATACTATTATCCTCTGTGCTTGATGCCATATTTATTAGAAATGATAAATATTATAAGTTGTGTGTTATACATATATGAAAAATTTAGTTTATCAACTAAAATCTGTTTGATTTATCCATGAATTATATTCTTTTCCGAAACCCAAACATTTTACAAATAGTTTTTCACCTCTACGTTTAAAGACTTTTTCAACTAAAAAGATGTAAGGAGGTTTAGTTTTTAATAACTCCTCTTGATAAAATCCGCCTTTAATTATATTTCCATTAAAATCTTTTAGCTGGTAGGTGACAGGGTTTGTTGCATTAATTTTATTTACTTTAAAAACTTCTGTAGACCAATTTGGTGTATATCCCTTTTGAAAAATATTTTTATATTTGCTTATGCGAACAAAATCGTTAATATAAAATTTCCGTTTTTTAAAAACTTTTAAGTTATTATATACAGTTTTTAAAAGTTTTTTTTTTCATTTCGCTTGTTAACTGAATTAGGTTTCATCTTTATACTTCGATGGTAAGATGAATTATATTCTATCAACAGCTTATCTAATACATCTATCCAGTTATTATTTCCTTGCATACTAAATTGTTTCCACATTTTATTTTTTAAAGTTCTATTAAATCGTTCAACTATTGACGCTTTTAAGTTTGAATATGTATGATAATGATTAAAATTTAGCTCTTTCATAGGAGTTTTAAAATATGTATTGTAAAATTCTTTTCCTTGATCTGAATGTAGGTTTTTAGGAGCTTTATTACGGTTTGACTTTATAATACTTTTAAATGATAATAAAACTTATTAGCGTTTTATCGCTAAAGTTTTTAATAGATCAAAAGTTTTATTTCTAAAAAGGTTGTTTTTACCGATTTATCGCTAAATTTGCTTATTATTTAAAAATAATAATTTCTTTATTAAATATTATATTGTATTTTATTCGACCTTTATAATATATGAATAAAAGAACTTATCGTGAGCTCGAAGTCTTTTAAATTATTTTTATTTATACGTGCTAATAAAATGGTACGCATTATCAACCCGCATGGCTTATAAAAAGTATATTATTTATTCGCTCCTTTTATATAAAAAAGTTAGTGGTGCGGCGAATATTCAGATTCGTATTTGCGAACTATTCGCTGATTATTGCTGTTTGCAATTACATTCGCTAAAATGTATGCGAGAATTTCAAACGGATATATAAGGATGACAATATCAATAACATCTGAAAACTTTTTAATAAAATAAATTTTAACAAATATCGAAAACAGTGTTTAAAAATGCTTGACTATTTTTAATGTTTTTGTAATTGCTTAACTTAACTTAAGAAAAAGAACACAGTAAAAGCAAAAAGCAAAAGCAAACGCAGAAAAAGTGAGAGTAAATAATTTATTTATTCTCACCATGTTTATGTTCTCAGCTTAAAAAGCCAGCCAAGCAACCACTTGAAAAAAAAAATTGCTGTTGCTGTAAGTAATAAGTTTTTGTTTATTTTTTTTTTTGCTTTGGCTTAACTGTAAATTGATGTGCTTAAATTCAGCGAGTATTAACTTCTTTGCTGTTTTTGACTTCATTGCTGTTGCTTGCTGTTGCAGGCGTTAGTTTCATAGAATAGGTATATACATAATTACATAACACAAAATAAACAAATTAGTTTTAAAAAACGTGTAGTTTCATTTATGTATGTATGTACCTATTTATTAAAAAAAAAACGAAATACCAAAAAAATTCGAAACAAATTCGTTCATAATATATTAAGTTCCAGCAACAGCAAAGAAGTTAACTTGCTGACTTTAAGCGCATCAAAAGCAAAAAAAAAAACATTCAAAAACTTAATACTTACAGCAACAGAAAATTTGTTTTCTTAAGTGGCTTCTTTGCTGACAGATTTAGCAGAGTACATGCACATAGCGAGTTTAAACAAATTATTTATTCTCTTTGTTTTGCTTTTGCTTTTTTGCTTTTGCTGACTCGTTATCAAAGAGTTAAGTAAACACTTAGACACACAGTTTTTTAATTTGCTGCAAAAAATGTAAACAAAGCAAAAATGTGCGACTGTTGCTATTTTAAAGCAAGCAATTTAAACACTGATCGAAAATACATATCAAAAAGATAACTCAAGCTGATTTTGTGCACTTGTCTTAACTACTCTTATATCCCAGTCCATATTATGAAGCATTTGTTGCAAAACATTTGAGTTTGATGATAAAAGGTTAAAGACGAATGGAAAAGTGTACTTTATTTCATGTACAAGCAATTTTTGTGAGTTTGTTATAAATTTTAATATTTTTTGTGCATCCTTTTAGCCAGTATTATGAAAGAGCTAAGTTAAATTTTATGTAATTCATCCTGAAGAGATATTAACCCCATTTCAAATTTGTGAAGTTATATCGACAGAAAAATGCCCACCACACTATAAATTGCAATGACGACAAAAAAAGCTCTTCAGGAGGAATTACATAAAATGTAACCTAGCTTTTGGAAAATACTGGTTAAAAGTATGCCGAATATATTGAAAATAGTTAAGATATAAAGGGAAAAACAAAAAATATTAATATATATAAAAGGCAAAAAATTCTTTAAACTTTAAAGTATTCACGGAGTTTGACTTTGGCCTTGAAATACGCATTATTTTATGTTTTTGTTTTATGGCCATCTTAATAGAACTAAAAATTTTACATAATTTTCCATAATTTCTTTTTCTCAACCAGTTTTTTTTAATATTATTTTTAAAATTTACTTAAGGTGTTAAGGTGTAAGTTTGCAGCGCTATAACTATCGCCCACAAGTTTTTCAGAAAATAAACTTCATCGATATCGATTCAGATTTTTATGCTCTATCGATTGCCACCAGCTAGAAATATGCACGTGGAACAGTTTCCAGTTATTAGTGAAAAACGAAATTATATGTGTGCATAGTGAAAATTTAAAAAGTTTGATGCGCTATTACTTTCCTCCCAAGTCTTTTAGAAAATCAGCTATATTGATATCGGTTGAGATTTGTATGCCCTATCGATTGACACTAGCTAGATTTTTGCGCGCGGAATCATTTCCAAAATATTAGTGGAACACTAAATTTACATATGTGCATAGTTTGAAAATTGACAAATTAACTCAATCGACAAAAAAAATTTCAAATAGAATATCAGGCTAATTATCAAATTCACTTATTTTGCATACTGGGACCTAATTCTGGCAGTCGTGATCGAGCACTTTCTCGATTCGAAAGCAATTTAATATCTAATTCTTTTAGTCAATACTCAACGAATCGAAATTATTTTGTCAGTTGTAAAGCATAGGTACACTACAGTACTGTTTGTCCGAACTTTCAATCTGGCTACCCTAGGTCGACGGTAGCGCCTTCTGAAAAAGGAATGCTATGTTGACGAGAAACCGAACCGTCCGAAGGGTGTTCGGGTCCCTGGTCATGCACCATTGTATCACAGTTTATTTTCCCAGATGAGGTATGACTCCGTCTGTCTAGGGTCAATTCGAAGGTCTGCTTCGTTTGAAATGAAAAACGAGGTGTTTCGTTTATGTTTTCTTACAAAAATTCAACAAAGCGTTTATTTACGAAACCGTAATCTACTATAAAATACTTTAATCTACGGCGGGATTCCGGTAATGCGGCGCAGATGAGGCGGCGGATTCGGAGCCTGTTGCGTGGCAGGATGGCTGAGGTTGCGGGTGCCAAGAGTCGAGGGATTATCTGGTAATGCGAGTTATGAATGGTTCTAATCACTACTGGTGTAACTTGGCTAGCTAGAGTTACGAATACCAACGTAATACGCGAGCGCTAGCGTTCGGCAAAATACGGCAGGTACGGGTTCGGATTAAGTCGGCTATCAACGAATTCGGGGGCATTGGCGGTCGGCTTAATACGACTTACTACAGTTATGAATACCAACGAAATGCGGAAGCGCTGGCGTTCGCCAAAATACGATCAGTGTGTGTTCGGATCAAGTCGGATACCAACGAAATTCGGGGGCGCTGGCGGTTGGCTTAATACGACTAACTACTGTTACGAATACTTTCTAATAGGGGAAAACAATGGTGTTAGTATCACTTTCTACTCTGCATGTTCTGAACAAATTTTGACTACTTAAGTAAGGAGCAAATGAGAATTATTACCTGGTAAAGTTATTTTTAGTAAGAAAACACAACAGTAAGGGTATTCAAAGTGTTAAGTAAAACAGTACGGCTATTCACAGTGGTAGGTTAGGCTAATATTTCATAATGTTAAAATGATATGTATATATAAAGGTTAGGTTTCGAACGTCACGCTACAACTGTGCGATAGAAGTGCAGCTTAGCAGGTGTTACTGCCGCCTCCCACAACTCACAAAAATGTGGCGATCCAGGCGGGATAAATTTCCATTTTATTCCGTCTTCAAGGCACTGCTTATGTATTTCTTTCTGGTATGATTCACTTAAAGACAATCGCTCTAAATCGGATTGCTCATTTTTAGCTCCCACAAAATTAATTTGCCTCTGATGGCGATGAATCCACCAAGGACTAACAAAAACGACGATGTGGATAAGTCTTGAGCTATTTCCAAGTGTTTAGCCTTTGTTAAAAAACATACGAAAATTAATGTGTAACACTTGACGGGAGGGCGTTTTCTCACTTTAGATTTGAAGTAAAATGGTCCGCAAAAAAACACTACAATTGTGTAACATTTTTTCTTGAGCTAATGCGATCAGCAGGAAAATTACCCATAACTTATTGTCTTAGTATTGGCTTCATTTATGACCACCAATTGGCTGCTGCATGTTAAAATAGAGTGCTGGGCATCAAAATCAAGAACTGAGTTCTGTAGATGACCACCCACACGAATTAAGCCAAAAGAGTCAATTAAAGGCATCAGGGCACGAAGCGGGCTTGATGTAGGTATGTTTTGGTTTTCTTTTAAGTCCTTATACTCAACTGCAAAATTAGCTAAATGTATATTTTTAATTTAATTTAATTTAATTTAATTTAATTTAATTTAATTTAATTTAATTTAATTTAATTTAATTTAATTTAATTTAATTTAATTTAATTTAATTTAATTTAATTTAATTTAATTTAATTTAATTTAATTTAATTTAATTTAATTTAATTTAATTTAATTTAATTTAATTTAATTTAATTTAATTTAATTTAATTTAATTTAATTTAATTTAATTTAATTTAATTTAATTTAATTTAATTTAATTTAATTTAATTTAATTTAATTTAATTTAATTTAATTTAATTTAATTTAATTTAATTTAATTTAATTTAATTTAATTTAATTTAATTTAATTTAATTTAATTTAATTTAATTTAATTTAATTTAATTTAATTTAATTTAATTTAATTTAATTTAATTTAATTTAATTTAATTTAATTTAATTTAATTTAATTTAATTTAATTTAATTTAATTTAATTTAATTTAATTTAATTTAATTTAATTTAATTTAATTTAATTTAATTTAATTTAATTTAATTTAATTTAATTTAATTTAATTTAATTTAATTTAATTTAATTTAATTTAATTTAATTTAATTTAATTTAATTTAATTTAATTTAATTTAATTTAATTTAATTTAATTTAATTTAATTTAATTTAATTTAATTTAATTTAATTTAATTTAATTTAATTTAATTTAATTTAATTTAATTTAATTTAATTTAATTTAATTTAATTTAATTTAATTTAATTTAATTTAATTTAATTTAATTTAATTTAATTTAATTTAATTTAATTTAATTTAATTTAATTTAATTTAATTTAATTTAATTTAATTTAATTTAATTTAATTTAATTTAATTTAATTTAATTTAATTTAATTTAATTTAATTTAATTTAATTTAATTTAATTTAATTTAATTTAATTTAATTTAATTTAATTTAATTTAATTTAATTTAATTTAATTTAATTTAATTTAATTTAATTTAATTTAATTTAATTTAATTTAATTTAATTTAATTTAATTTAATTTAATTTAATTTAATTTAATTTAATTTAATTTAATTTAATTTAATTTAATTTAATTTAATTTAATTTAATTTAATTTAATTTAATTTAATTTAATTTAATTTAATTTAATTTAATTTAATTTAATTTAATTTAATTTAATTTAATTTAATTTAATTTAATTTAATTTAATTTAATTTAATTTAATTTAATTTAATTTAATTTAATTTAATTTAATTTAATTTAATTTAATTTAATTTAATTTAATTTAATTTAATTTAATTTAATTTAATTTAATTTAATTTAATTTAATTTAATTTAATTTAATTTAATTTAATT
Organism: Pollenia amentaria; assembly: GCA_943735925.1. Classification (NCBI taxonomy): domain Eukaryota; kingdom Metazoa; phylum Arthropoda; class Insecta; order Diptera; family Polleniidae; genus Pollenia; species Pollenia amentaria. Next base: position 101,501,317 of record OX031007.1, read on the forward strand.
TAATTTAATTTAATTTAATTTAATTTAATTTAATTTAATTTAATTTAATTTAATTTAATTTAATTTAATTTAATTTAATTTAATTTAATTTAATTTAATTTAATTTAATTTAATTTAATTTAATTTAATTTAATTTAATTTAATTTAATTTAATTTAATTTAATTTAATTTAATTTAATTTAATTTAATTTAATTTAATTTAATTTAATTTAATTTAATTTAATTTAATTTAATTTAATTTAATTTAATTTAATTTAATTTAATTTAATTTAATTTAATTTAATTTAATTTAATTTAATTTAATTTAATTTAATTTAATTTAATTTAATTTAATTTAATTTAATTTAATTTAATTTAATTTAATTTAATTTAATATAATTTAAATTATTTATGGATTTTTCCTTACAGACATTATACAAATTTAAATTTACACTTTAATAAAATAGACTATGAACTAACATTTGATTAGATTACATTTATTTTACTGCATATTAACCCTTAAATGCCTGAAGTTTCAAATTTGTTACCTGAGTTTAAATCGAATTGTGCACTTGCAACTATCAAATTTTTTAATATTATCAAAATAAAAAATATTAATAGTATCAAAATTTATACTTGATATATTTTTGAAATTAAATTTATAAAAAATTTATTGATTTTTTTTTTAATTATTTTTCCCTTTATCAGGTGAATAAAATAAACATATTGATATTTTAAATTTGGAAAATCAGGCATTTAAGGGTTAATTTCGAAAATCAATTATTAAACTACTTATTGACTTTGGTTCCAATGTCCAATGAAAAATCTATAAATCTATATAATTGCTTGAAGGTGTTACACATTCTTCTAAGAGGGTCAGCATCGCCATAATTAGCTCTGAAAAATTTGACAGATAACGGGATGAAATTTCGAGATGAACGTTGAGGAGAGAGAGAGCCAATCGAGCTGAGTATGAAGGCAGGGTTATTGGGTTAAAATGGAATCCACGAAGACAGAAGAGCAGGAATTGTTTCTGTACCGATTCGATTGAATTAGAATACGTTTGATAAATGGGGTCCCATATAATTGATCCATACTCAGGAATCGGCCTAACAAGTGACATATATAAGGTTTTTGTAACATACGGGTCATCGAACTTATTTGCCCAGCGTTTTATATAGTCAAGTGTGCTTCTAGTTTTATTTATCATAAACGTTGGATGCGAATTAAAGCTCAGTTTAGGGTCAAGTAGTATTCCAAGATCAAGGAAGTTATCCACTGTATCAATTTGAATACTTCCTAGGAAGTAATTTGCTGTAGCTGGATTATTTCTTGAAAACGCATTAGTTTACACTTCGTTAAATTTAGTTCCATTAGGTTTGCTTCACACCATCCATAAAAACAATCTAGATCATTTTGAAGACGTTGATGATCTAACAAATGGTTGTATATTAAAAAAATTTAACATCATCAGCATACATAAGAACATTTGAAAATTTTATAACTCCTGGTAAATCATTTATAAAAAGCAGGAACAATATAGGTGAAAGGTGGCTGCCTTGGGGTACTCCTGATGGCAAATTTATTTTTCTAGAAAACGTTTTATTAAAAAGCACGGTTTGGACCCTATTCGATAAATAAGAGTAAATCCACTTTAAGGTCAGACTGTAAGTCCTATTAATTGAAGTTTCTTTACCAAAAGAAAATGATTGACTTAATCAAAAGCTTTGCTGAAATCAGTATAGATAACATCTGTTTCATTCCTTATGAAAAATCCACGATTGATTGCAATTGTTAGTTGAAGAAGGTTTGTTGTGGTAGAGCAGCCTTTTTTAAATTCGTGCTGATATCGATATATAATGTTTGAGACTTGATAATATAAATTTGATGTTATTAATTTTTCAAAGAGTTCAGGTATAGTACTGAGTTTTGCAATACCACGATAATTTTAAATATCAGATCAAGTGCCAGACTTAAACAATGGAACAATAAACGATTCCTTCCAAATTTTCGGAAAATACCCAAACTTAATTGATGTATTAAACAACACTGTTTAAGGAATAGATAAGGCTTCTGCACATGTTGTCAAAATACTACTCGGAATTTTATCACGACCATATTTGTAAGATAATTAAAGCTTTTTTAGACCATTTGCGACAGTTCGATATTATCGGAAAACGGTATTGATATAGCCTGATTTTCTGCTAACGAAAACGGATAACTACAAGTTTTATCATATGCATCATTCGAATAATGCCCGTAATTTCTACAAATAGATATCTATGGTGTGACGAATTTTTCATAATTTTAACACGTATGTCTTACCTACTGCCTAAACTGTAGTGTATTTTACACCATCGATTTTTGACAGTTAATTCAAAAAATTAATAAAAAAAACAAATGTTGCCATATTTTAAAAGAAAATTTAAAGGAAAAAACACATAGGCAAAATTAATGTTTAAATTACCAAAATGGTTTTACCGGATAGGTAAAGATAACTGTAAGGTACGAACACGACCAGATATCTCTTTGTAGAAATTACTGGCATTAGTGGTAGAAAAAAAAATCAGCGAACATATTACTTATACAAGTTACATCACATGATTCATTTTGATTAAATTTCATCACTGCAGGATAACCAATTGTTCTTTTTTTGCATTAATAACTGTAGAATGAATTCGGATTATATTTTATATTATTTTCAATTTTATTTAAGTAAAGTGCATAACATAATTTATTTACTCCAGTATATTCAGCTCGACTTACATCATATCTTGAATAATCGACAGAAGATCCAGAACGTTTGAATATTTTGTAGTATTTATTTTTATTATTTTTAGCCCGAGATAATTGCCTATTATTCCAAGGTGTGCCAGATTCGGATTTCATTCTATATTTCGGAATACATAAATCCATAAAAGCATAAAGTTTATTGTATAGAACAGCAAATATGTGATCAATATCTGTATTTGTTTCAGAGGGATATGATAAAATACTATTCCAGTTTACATTTACGATTTATTCATTTAGTGCACGGTAGTTTGTTTGTTTAAATGCAAAAACTTTTTCATGAATGGCAGACGGTGGTAAATTGTGTTCAGATGCGAGGTTTATAGTTAGCTCAATAGCAGGATGAAATCAATCTTCAGGAATAGTTACAGGGATTGTGCGTTTAACAAAACAGTCATCTCTATCTGGTACCATAATGAAATCAAGTATTTTTGAAAAATAATTTTTTACTCCATTTATTTGAAAAATACCCATGTCATATAAGATGTTGATATAATCCTTTGAACTGTCACTAAGTAAAGTCCTCAGGCACATACTTCCAAGATAATATAGGCAAATTAAAGTCACACATAACTATAAGGGTATTAGCTCCATTAGAAAATTGAGCGATATATTTAATAGCTTCACCATGTTGAATATAAAGAGACTGCGGGCTGATGGGGGAATATACGAACATGTAACAAAGATGTAAGAACATTGTTTTACAAAAAAAGACATAAAATTTAAATTATACAATAAAGACATATGTAGTTAGGTATGTATGTATACAAATTTTATTATTGACTTATAATAATATTTATGCTATTTGTGTTTATAGTATGAAAACAATTTCTTTTTACTGTTTATAAATCTTAAGTCTATTCTGAACTATTGGCTCTTTATTTGTTTTCTTATCAACTAGAGTTACATTATTTCTTAAATTTAATTTTTTAATTTTATACGGTTATTTATATTGTGGGTCTAATTTGTGCCCTGTTTCATTTTGAAGTAAAACTAAATCTCCTATTTTGAAATTATAGTCATATATATCCTTATCGTAATTAAATTTTTGTATTAACTTAGATCTATCTAGCTTATATCGGGCCCTCTTATGTGCTACTTCTAGTCTAAATTTTACCTCCGTAGCGTAATCACCTACATTATATAATAGACTAATTCTATCTATATCATTAAATTTTTTAAATTCGTTTGGAAGTCTTCCGAAAACTAATTCATATGGACAGTAATTGTGAACTGACGATGGTGTTGTATTAAAGCAGTACGTGAAGTATCCCAATCGTCTTTGTCAACAGATATGTAATTTCTTATGTATTCATTAAAAGTTCTATGAGTTCTTTCTATTGTTCCCATTGTTTGATGATGGTGAGCGGTTTAAGTAAGTTTTGTCTATTTTAAGAAGATTACATATTTCTGCCAATATAGAATTTTTGTATTCTGTACCCATATCTGAAATGAACGTCTTCATCGGACCACGAGTAAGAATAAAATGCTCAAAAATTGCTTTTGCAACTGTTTTAGCATTTTTATCGTGTATTGGTATCGTGTATTTTATCGTGTACGAGATATTTCGTCATATCGAATATAATAGTGACTGCATATTCATTACCATTATAGTTCCATTGGTAATGGACCTATAGCATCAACTTATACAATATCAAATGGTTATGTTAAATAATTTTTGGCATGATTTAAGGTTTTTTTTTTACTTCTCTTGTGATATTCTTCCAATAATGATATCTTTTAATTTTGTTTAATGTTCTTGATACACCGCTGTGACCTCCTTCTGCTGGGTCATCATGGTATCGTCTCATAACATCTTGGATAGTTTCGGCTTTGTTATCAATTTTGGTCACCTCATTCAGTAGCGCTACTTTTATTTGATTAAATTTTTTAATGCCCATTTGTTTGAATTCATTAATAGAGATAAATTCGAAAATTTTCTCACTAGATGCCATTTGTAATTTTCTAATATTATGTTTACAGACTACTTCTTCGAGCCTTGGGAAAAATCGTCCTAAGTCGAGCTTCCCATTAATATACAAATCATTGATTGCTATAAGTGCAAGTAAATATTTTCCTTGTTTAATGTTACATCTTACAGGGTCATCTTTAATTTATAATATTTTCTGAGGTCAGTGTTTTTAATTGGTGCATATATACTTGGCTTTTTATTTAATTTAATTGATACCGATTTATATTTTTACTTTATGCCTTATTTTGTTTCTTATGACTCATTGATCTAGTAATTATTCTAAGTATGTTTTCATTTTCAATATTTAATTTCTTTAATTCATTCACTGTTATACGCGATAACGCGTCTGCAATGTGGTTATCTTTCCCCTAAGATATTCAACTTCAAAATCATATTCTTCAAGATTAAGTCTGATTCTGGTCAGTTAAGAGCTTGGATTCTTCATAGAAAATAGGTATGATAGCGGTCTATGATCCGTTCGATCCAAAAAAATGTGTTTCATAGATATATGGCCTAAAATGTTTTATGGCCCAGTGTATGGCAGTCAATTCGTGCTCAATTGGTGATTTATTTCCTTGGCCTTTGGTGAAGCTTCTTGAGGCGTATGCTATTGGTAAATGTTTTCCCTTATATTGCTGTGTAATTACGGCGCCACAAGCGTGTTTACTTGCGTCTGTTGTCATGCAGAACTGTTTTTCAAAATCTGGGGACTGAAATAATGTTGGTCTCATTAAGGCCTTTTTAAGATAGTTAAAAGCAATATCGCATTCCTTTGTCGATTCAAATGGTAACTTTTTTTATATAATTTAGTACGATGTCTTGAATATTCAGAAAAGTTCATGATAAATCGCCTATAATAGTTACAAAAAGCGACAAATCTATTTGCACATTCAGCATCTTTGGGTGTTGTATAGTTCTCGATTACTGAATATTTAGTATCATCTTGGAGTATTGCCTTATCGGTGAATTTGTGGCCAAGATAGGTTACCTCTTGCATAAAGAATGAACATTTCCCAGGATGTAATTTGAGATTATTTTTGCGACACAATTTGAAAATGTCTGTTAGATTTTTAAAAATGTGTTTCTCTGAACAACCTAGAAAGACTAAGTCATCCATGTAAAGGAAAGCTTGATCAGGTCCTAGACCACTAAAGCAATTGTATCAATCTTAGTTACTAGGACGTAATTTCTACGGTTACTGCCTTGTCCTCGTCTATTATAATAGCCTCTATTTGAATTATTATTATAGTTATTATTCTAATTATTATTGTTATTACCATTATTATTTCTTTGCTACCCTGCAGATAATATTGGACTACAACATGGTCCAATGTACTGAAGTATGGACCATATTACCCAAATTAACATGCAGTGCTGCCAACAACTGCATGATGTACAGGTATACTATACTATAGTTTACAGTATTACACATTGGTAGCTCTGATGTTGTCCATTATTAATTGTTTATTTAAAAGTGAAACAGGAAAGGTTTTAAGATTTGTGAAAAAAAAATAAAAAAAATTAAAAATACCAAGTAAATATCTATATATATAAAATTGTAACGTTACTGACTGACTTACTGACTGACTGATTCATCATCGCACAACCTAAACGCCTGAAGCTAAAAACTTGAAATTTGGACCAGGGCTTGGTCTCTCCCCAAATCGATCCACTAAGAATTGATTCTTGGAAATTCGAATGTTTAGGGGGTAAAAAAGGGTAAAAACGGGTAAATTCGGTTACTTCATATCTGTAAAACTAAAAGAGATACAAAAAAAATTTAATACTTATTGTTGTTCTTTATATAAGCGGACAGGTGTCTGGTACTTTTTGGAAATTCAGCCCTTTAACGGAGTAAACGGGTAAAACCTGTATTTTGGTACTTTTTTGTCACCACATCTATCTTTTAAACCCATAAACATAGAAATAAGGGTTATATCACATTTGAAACTTATCTAAAAAATCCAAATACGAATTTGGTAAAAAGCGTAATTTTTTTTGGTACTTTTTTATAAAACATTTTTTTTTTTTTTTTTATTGACATATACGTATTAAATTATGCGCTCCCACTACAATATTGAAATTTTTATGCTGCAATGGGGAGAAAAAAGTACCAAAAAGGGGAAATAGGGAGTAAACAGGTAAAATCTGTATTTTGGTACTTTTTTGTCACCCCATCTTTCTTTTAAACCCATAAACATAGAAATAAGGGTTATATCACATTTGAAACTTATCTAAACAGTCCAAATACGAATTTGGTACTTTTTCGAAATTTGGACATTTAAGGGGTAAAAACCGTATCTATTTATGGTACTTTTTTACAAAACATTTTTTTTATTCAAAAATTTAGTACTTATATGTTCAATAAAAAAAAAATAAGCGGACAGGTGCCTGGTGAAATTCGGCCTTTTTGGAGAGTAAACGGGTAAAACCTGTATTTTAAAACTTTTTTGCTATGCCATCTATCTTTTAAACCAATAAACATTAAATTAAAAAATATATCACATTCATAACTTATCTAAAAAATACAAATACAAATTTGATCCGTTTCGAAATTCGAACGTTTAAGGGGTGAAATCGTACCTAATTCTGTTATTTTTGTTTCAAAACATTTCTCTTCATCTACCTATATAAAAATGTAAAGACTTATTCATCATCGCACGTCCTAAACGCCTGAAGCTAAAATGTTGATATTTAACCGGGAGGTTGGCCTCTCGCTAAATCGATTCCCTAGGATGGGAGTTTTGAAAATGTTTATGGTTAGAGGTTAAAAAAGCTAAAAAAGGGTAAATTCCCTAACCTCATGTTCATCAAAAAAATAACCGGATAGGTGTCTGGTACTTTTTTGAAATTCGACCCTTTTGGGGAGTAAACGGTTAAAGCCTGTAATTTAAAACTTTTTTGCCACGCAATCTATATATTAAACCAATATACATTGAAATAAAAAAATATCACATTCGTAACGTATCTAAAAAATACAAAGTTGGTACATTTTCGAAATTCAAACGTTTAAGAGGTGAAAATCGTACCTATTACAAAGTAGCACGTTAAAACCTAGAAACATAAACTTTGGCGTAAAAATATGTCCACGAAAGAAAAGGAGATGCTAACGAAGTAGCGGGTTAAATGCTAGTATATAATAATAGCAATAATGGATTACAGTGCACGCCATAAAAGGCGATTAGTAAAAAAGTAGTAACATGGAGCACTTTTGAAACTAACCCCCTTGAGTACTCCATGGAGTAGTTTAGGGACTACTTCGGTGGGTTATATGGTCCACTCCTAGGACATCGTAATGTTAAATAAACCACCTTTTAACCATATAATTGGACTAGTTTTGTAGTACTCCTACTCCTTTATGGACTACTCTTTACACGCATGTATGGACTAGTCTCGTTATCAGCAGGGTAACTATTTCCCTGTAATATAAAATGGTATTTTGTTGGCCAGTTGCCTCAGTGCAACTATTGACAAATTTTGATACTGCATCATTCATGTTGTTAAATTGACCTGCTTCCATGATAAGTTTTACGTTATCTATGGTGCAATTCTTGGTCAGCGCCTTTACAGCAACTTGTGTAGATTATTTATTTGCCAAATCGCATGACAAATCATCTGATATGTATGCGTTTTCAAGTACTTTTGTAAGTGATTCTATTTCATATATATATATAAGAATTAAAATATATATATATTTTTTTGTGTTAAATGGTTTTTCTTGAGAAATATTAGAGCATACTTTTTTTCAATAATTATGAGAGACAAGAAAGGAAAAAAAATTTGGAATATGGGCGAAGTGGCCTTCGTTCCCTGCAGTGCACTCTGTTGATAAATAAAAATATTATATTGTTTTCGCAAGTTTATACAATTGGATTTCTTCTTTTGCTTATTTTGATCCATACTTCCGATGAGATGCTTCAAGGTGGCGGTCCAGGCTTTTGTTGATTCATTACTATACAGCCACAGTTGCTATCTTCTTCGGGCAACTCGGCGTGTTACCCCTCTTCAAAATATTGAAAGACTTTCTTTTTATTTTTATAAATATTGTTACGAAAGTAACTTTAGTTAATAATTAGTTTAATGTATTAGTTATCTTGTATTTATTAGTAATTTTGTATTTGCTAGTAATTTTATTAGTTTAAAGTGTTATTGTACTAGTTTGAATAGTTCTGATGTAAAAATCTCTGTACAGAATTTTCTAGTACAAATGTAATGTTAAAATTGTTATACATAATTGTACTTTAACCCCACTGTAATTTTCGAATATTCAATAATAATCTTAAAGTTATTGTTAATCCATAAAGTATGCTTTAGTTTACTGTTGTATAATTGCTAAATTTAAATTCAGCCATAGTATAAATGTATAATGATATTAGCTGTAAAGATAATAAAAGCTCGAATGGTCCAGAAAGTTCGAAAATGTTACAGACAGTTCGAAAACGTCGAATGTTCTAGAGCCATCTAGATGTCAGCGCTACAACAGGGTATAAATACTCGTGAATGTGGGCATCGTTAATCAGTATTAGTACAAACGTTTACGTGTGTAGATCGTAATAAAGGTCGCGACTATAAGTTGATAAAGTGACCAATTTCTTAAAAAAATTCTGTGAATAGTTTAAAGTATCAGCTATAAATAAAGTGTTTTATTTATTTTATTAAAGTTGCAATAAAAGAACTTAAGAGGTTTACTGTAACGGAAATAAACCAAAGACGTTATTGAAAAGGCATTAACGTAATAATATATATTTATTTTATTTTTGGGTGCTTATTTGTAAGCACTCCAAAAATATGGCAGGATCGCCATGTAAATAAAACAAATTGTTTTAGGTTTGTTTTATTAATTCTTTGCAAGAGCTGCTTAAAAGCTCTCAATAATGCTAAGCAAAGAATTGTCTTTATTAAACCAAATCGAACTTAATATACATTACAAAGTTGCTTACTAAGCAATGCAACCTACAGTGGGAAATATAGCAATGGACTGAATACTTTCTGTTAGATTTGTTATGTGTGCGTAACAACCATCAGTGTGCAACACCAAAAGTGTTGACTGCTTAATAATGTTTACAGTGGAAGTTTATCAGTTTGACTGAGCATTCTCAACTTAAAATACTGTACCCACAACAGTCGTTGTACAATGCAAACAATATTGATCGTTGTGCAATATAATCTTTTTATATTTTAATAACCAAAAATATTCTTGTCGGTAATAACGCATGCAATGACTGCTACACATGCTACACACGAAAGTACTACCATGGAATCTGACCAGCAATGTAGGTCACAAGTATACGGCAAAGTTTTAGTAACAATATCAACAAGTTCTACTAAAAGATAAGCTGCAGCTAGCTCAAGTTTTGGAACCGCTAAACACTTTAGGGGAGAAACTCTCGACTTAGAGCACAATAGCGATGATTTTATAACATTATTAGATTCAGGTTTTATATACACGCATGCACCATAAGCGGCAAAACTGGTGTCATAAAATGAGCTTTGAATATGGCGTCAAAGCACACCGACGAAACTTAAATTGAGCAATGGAATTAAATTGAACGATATATTTGAGCCATGAGGTATGTAGTTTTTGGGGAAGGCTTTCATTCCCCTGTAGCTTTAGCTTCCGTAATTGTTGCATACAAATGTTTGCTATTGTTATAACAGGGCCAATTAAACCGAGGGTGCTATAAAGACGAGCAATTGAAGAGGGAATAGAACGTTTTGTTACTGCTTTACAATTATCAAACTTAAAACAAGTATCTTAGTGACAAATATGCCTGGATATGAAACTTGTACTAAGGGCAACCTTGAAGCAGCGATAGCGCAGGAGTGTATTAAAAAGCTTGGGCTGTATATTCGAGCCAGCACACAATATGTTATTTAAAGAAAAACCAGTTGTAGTTTTTGCTGATCCATCAAATACAATTCTTAGCTTAGTTGGTGTGCTATCAAGTTTGTGCGCACAATAATGAGGTAGAAAAAATTTCTTCTGGGCAACCTGTGGTGAAACTAATGAGATATGATTTAAAGAAGTTTACTCACTCATAAATTCTGTATACTGAGCTTTGACCTCTAGATTAATTTTTTATTTCTTCTCCAAACCCTTAAGACGCTGTTAGGGACGTTCATACTAGTCACCAAGCAAATACGTACTTCGTCCTTCCATTTTAGGTAAGCGCTCAGAAAACGAACCAGAATCAAGACGAATAGTATTTTAGTATAGAGCACAATTCATCCTCCTGATACTAGTAGAAACGGCCAAGGAACAGGAGTGATGAGAACGAGGACTACCACTAGCAACTACGCAATCCACAAACGTTTTTGTAGCACAGGCAAATTTTTATCTAATTTTATTTGTCCAACTGGCATTAAATCAATAAACAACACGGCCCCAATTAAAATATCAATGGGACCACATTTATCAAACAACGGATCTGCGAGCTGTATATTTTTGAGTATTTTCCATTCTGATGTACTGGTATTAATACTGGGCTGACAATATTTAATACTCGGAGCTTCATAGCTTTTAAAATGTTGAGAACTCTTCATTCTTTGAATTGATTGCAAGGTCGACAGATTTTTCGATTGTGACACCACCCTCGCCCATTCCCGAAATAGTTGCATAGCTCTGATCGCAATTTAAACTTAGCAAATTAACAAAACGATTCGTAATCAAATAAAGCTGTGATGCCGAATCTAGTATTGCGCGACAAGGTACAAAAAATCCGAATTTATTTTTTACCATGATAACGGCTGCGGCTAGCAGGACATCTACAGAAGGTACCGGATTACCAGATGCACTGTCTGCGAAGAACTAAAATCAGTTACTAGCTGGTCTACATGGACATTGGCCATGTTTAGCAATGTGTGGTGTTTCAGGGCACACTGAAGGCAACAACCTGAAGCACAATTTTTTATCATGTGTCCCTTTTTAAGCACAGCTTCCTTTTTATGCCTGCTTAACAAGAATTTATAAAATGATCAGCAGAATCGCAAACGTTTTATAATTTATCAGACGTTGCCACCGAAACATGCACGAGGCGATTATTAGATTTTTTTCAAAACAGGTTGCTTTGTGATTTTACTTGCAGTTGAGCTCTCCATATTTTCCGCTATTCGACATCGTTATTCCAAAAATGCTGCCATTGAGGCCCACTCACAGTTAAATTTTGTTCCCATTTTATAAGCGGTTTTGAATCCAGCTTTGTTGACACAAAATAAATTTAAAGCATATCGACCAATTGCTGCTGTTCACCAATTGTTTGAATAGCACGCAAATGTGCACTCGTATTATCGCTCAGTCGACGTAACCCTGCTGCAGAACCATTTTTTACACAAATTAAAGCAAAAATTTCTTTTATGTGCGTTTGAAAATTAAAAACTTTGTTGTTAAAACGATTTCTCAACAACGTCAAGGCTTCTTGGTAGTAAGGAAATTTTTCAAGGGTGCTTGAATCCACGTTATCATTTATGTCGGAAGAAAATAACGACATGCAATTTGGCAATTCTGAGTATGAACCACAAAATTTAGGAAGCTGTATTTCAGGCACTTTTGTTCGCCGGGACATTGTACGAGATGGCGATTCAGCAAGAGAAAATTGGTGCATAGTTGACGAGCGCTGCTTATCCTCCATTTTGAGAAGGTCAGCAACTTGGCAAGTTAATTTAACCCTTACATTAAACTATAACGAAATTAACAACATGCGATTGTTGCTTACCGAACCACTGCATTAATTTTCCTCTATTACTTCTTGGGCCTTTCCAAAGTTTTTGTTGATTTCCTCAACTTATTCAAGACGAACAGATAGCTCCGCTTCGTCATATTGCTCTAATTGGGCTACTGATAGCATTTGAATTAAGTCCTGCAACTGCTTCAAAAGTACGCCCATTTTCGAGCGAAGAGGCGCTAAATCCAATAACGACTTCTCCATATTGTTGGTTGCTATTTTTCACGAACAAGGCAGCGATTTATTCAAAACAACGACTGAATTTACAATTGTTAAAAAATTATGATACACCTAAATTTAAAGTGAAATTTAGCAGTAAAGTAAAATGCGTAATTACATAATTATGACAAGTAGACATACATACATAAAAGATGTGTTCTTGTAGAAAAAAAAACTAAAAACTATTAAAAATACTACAAAAACGGTTGCAGTTAAAAAGTAAATAGTAATTTGTGCAAGAGCATTCTAAATAATAAATATATTTTTATATAAAGGTTATCTCTATATATTTTTCGAACGCGATTAAAAAGACAAAGATAGTTGCCTGAAGTGCCCTAAATTGATAAGTTACAAAGGTTCTTCCATGTCATGACTTATTAATCACCTTTAATTAGTATACATGCTTGGCATCTTAACTCCGTTCGAAGTAGTTCTAAGGAGACGACAAATAATAATTTACTAAAATACGCTGCAAAAAATTAATCATTGGGTGATATATTAGCTCGTTGTGTTGCCCGTTAGGACACTAAAAACTCTTAAGTAGTTCTAGCATCTCTTCATGCTGAAAACTACAACATTACGGCGGAATCGACGATATGGGAAAAATTTCTACCAGTTTTATTTATTAAAATACCAAGAACTAAAAAACAAAAATGATATGAAATGGATAATACTGGCTAAGAGGTTTTGTTTGCAACTTTTGAAATATATGGTTTTTTATATAGACATGCTTAACCACCAACAAATTAAAACTCATTCAAAATAAATTTGGGAGAATATTTCAAATAATAACTTTATAAAATTCCTATAATTAATTTGCTTTTGCAAAACGTTTGTCTAGATCAAATATCATTCAACAGTTTCTAAATAACATTATACAAATATCTTCTTACAAATAAATTTAAGTAAATCAATAAAAAATTGTTGAAAATTTAGCTAAAGTTTGATCAATTTACTGGTCCCACTTTTCTTGGATTTTATCGTAAAATATTTGTTAGATCTGATCTAAGTTAAATCTATGTATTTTGTTGGTTCCTTACCTTTGCAAATTGTTTTGTTTTTATTTAAATTAACGTTTTATTTTAAAAACTTATTTGATTTTTGTGTTTTTAAGCATTCGTATTAAAACCGGTTAACCGGTTATTTAAAAATTGCTTAACCGAAACCGGGTTTTTTAAAATAGAAACTATTCGGAATATTCGAAAACCGGTTATTGAAAAAAGTCGAATAATCGATCTCCCTAGTACCAACCCCCTTTCTTCTTTCATCACTCTCCTAAAAACATAAAAGTTGACCATCAAAAGCTGAAACGTGTGAAAGTAGACTTACAAGTGAGTGCTCTTGTATAAGCGAATTATTAATATGCACATTAGTAAGTTTACATTAAAGGCCTGCATGACTACATTTAAAAGGTATGTATATGAATACATTCATTTGTTTTTTAAGTAGGTAATGTGAAGTACAACAAACGATTTAAGTACGCAGTGCTTAACATTTTCTGTTAAAAAAACAAATGAATGAACACACAAAGCGAAAAAGAAAAGAAAGCAACTGTATTTGAACAAAAAAAATGCTACCACATTCAAATAAAACAGACATAATAAAATGTGTATAAGTTTCGAATATAATTTTATTTGAATGTTTACTCCTTACATGAATATATTAATATTCGCACATGTTCTGAAAAGCGCAAATCGATTAAAATTTGCGTTTTCAATTTGAAAACGCCAAATAGGTGTTCTGAAAAACGCAAGTCGCTTAGAACTAAATTTTTCGATTTGAAAACGCCAAACAGGTGTTCTGAAAAACGAAAACACTAGAAACTTGGCGTTTTAAGACCGCTAGTGTATACTTAAGCGATCTGGTCTATTTTATTAAAACTGCACTTTAAAGAGAAAAGGAAATGGCGCACAATTTCAATTTAATATGTTTTCTTTTTATTTAAGGAAAAACTTGTAACATTTTTTCACGATTTTAATTAAAAAAATGCAATTTAAAAATTAGCTTGGAGTTTGTCAATTGTTATTCGCAGTAGTTTACTTATAAACTGGCGATTTATGCAAACAGCTGATTAAGTTGATTTTCGAAAAAAATTTAATGCTAGTGGTGTTAATTTTGGAGATGCTAAACTACTTACTATTAACACATTTAAGCTGTAATATCCCTTTCTACAATAGTAAAGTTCAGAATCATGCAGAGGTTTTATAAGTCGCACATGGGTTCCATCAACAGATCCAATTACGGCGGGTATTTTATATTTTTCATAAAAATTCAGTTTGGATTCTCTTGCTTCTGACTCGGTAACCTACAACTGAATCCAAAGTGGGTACAGCCTTTCCTCAAGAATATTAAGTACGTCCCATAAAGCTTTACAGAAAGTGCTACGGCCCATACTTATATTCATGTCATTGGAGATCACACCTTGGAAGTACCCGACTGCTTAAAATCTTAAAACGCCGGCCAAACGCACTATTTCTGGAATTGAACTTTCACTCATCTGCTGAGAAGTTCCTTCCAGAATCATCAAAAATGAAGATTTGTTTAACCTGTAGAGAGCTAAAAGTGCAAAAACTTGACATAAAACCTGATTTTATTGTCAATGTATACGTTTGTATGGTACTAACGCTTGGTCTGGAATGTCCAATGGATTGGAAGAATCCCTAAGTGTTTTTTTTTTAATTAACTCTTCGTTTGATTGTAGCTTTGTTAAAGCCAATATACCAAGTTAGGACGCTGTAGGCATTTTAATTTTAAATTTATTTCACAGAACTAATTTGAAAATTATTTGTTTGTATTATTATTGTGGTTATTTTATTGAACTGTTAATGGTTTTTAATCCAAATTTAGATATTTTAATTAGGCTTAAGTTCATTGAATTTAATTTTCATTAAATTCTTTTTATGAAGGCAGGAATTTTACAACATGAAATTAATTAAAAATTTTTATTGATAATTTTTCATTCTTGACTGCGCTGAGATTTGAACCCAGGATTTCACGGACAGGTTGCCCAGACTAGTTTCGATTGTAACCACATAATCTGGTCGGTGGGGTTTGCCGTTTTACTCACTCGAATATTGCAGCCGGATGACGTCAATAGTCAAACATCAATCCTTAAACCAAATGGTATTTCACTTTGGTAGATCAAAATTTGCTTTTGAATGAATGATAATCTATTTTAATTAATTTACATGTTCTTCCTAACTTCTAATTTTTCGTACTTTTTGTCAAGAATTCTTCTTGAAATCCAAAGTACATTTTTTTTTGTTTTTTATGTTTTTGTCTTTCTTTTTTCTTGTTGACCTTTTCCAGCTCAACTTGAAGGACAAATGTAAACATAGCTCGTGCCGTAGCTGTTAACAATAATTAGTATTGTGGTTATTTAATTGAACGGTTAATGGTTTTTAATCCAAATTTAGATATTTTAATTAGGCTTAAGTTCATTGAATTTAATTTTCATTAAATTCTTTTTATGAAGGCAGGAATTTTACAACACGAAATTAATTAAAAATTTTTATTGATAATTTTTCATTCTTGACTGCGCTGAGATTTGAACCCAGGATTTCACGGACAGGTTGCCCAGACTAATTTCGATTGTAACCACATAATCTGGTCGGTGGGGTTTGCCGTTTTACTCACTCGAATATTGCAGCCGGATGACGTCAATAGTCAAACATCAATCCTTAAACCAAATGGTATTTCACTTTGGTAGATCAAAATTTGCTTTTGAATGAATGATAATCTATTTTAATTAATTTACATGTTCTTCCTAACTTCTAATTTTTCGTACTTTTTGTCAAGAATTCTTCTTGAAATCCAAAGTACATTTTTTTTTTGTTTTTTATGTTTTTGTCTTTCTTTTTTCTTGTTGACCTTTTCCAGCTCAACTTGAAGGACAAATGTAAACATAGCTCGTGCCGTAGCTGTTAACAATAATTAGTATTGTGGTTATTTTATTGAACTGTTAATGGTTTTTAATCCAAATTTAGATATTTTAATTAGGCTTAAGTTCATTGAATTTAATTTTCATTAAATTAAAATATCTAAATTTGGATTAAAAAATTATTTGTTTGTTTTCGTTTTTTTATGATAAAACATATGTTTTCTTTGCTAAACACAACTTCGAAAAATAGCAAAACGCTAGCAAATCGCCTGGTTTTCAGAACATGCTGAAATACGTTCTGCGTTTTCAGAACATGGACGATTATTACTAGTAACTTTTATTATGGAAATCGAAGACGTAAAACGCAAGAGTTTTAAAGTCCTTTTTAATATACTTTTCATCCAATTTTTATAATTTTTATTGCAAAATTCTGTTTAATAGAGATATATTTGTAATGAGAATATACATAGTACTAATTTTACTTTAGTATTTGTTGTACACAGTCTAACTGTTACCATATACTTGGGTTTGTTTGCATTTGCAAATGAAGTAAATAAATATTTAAAGAAAAAGAGTGAATAGAATGTGTGCCTTTGTTATGATAAAGTAAAACACAGACTACACTCTCTTTTATATTTTAACTCTTAAGCTCTGTACACCACTTTAACTATTTAAATATTTGAAAGAATATTGGGATGCTTGTGTGTGATAAACAAATAAATGTATTCTTGCAGCCCTTTAGTACACATGTACATTAGACCGACTCACCTTATTATAGGCAAAAAAAGTTACAGTTGTACCCCCTGAAAATTAACTTTGACATGTTTTATGAAGATTCCCACATTATTTTGGGTTTAGCGGTTATCTCCCGTGAGCTAAACCCCGTAAAAAAAGGGTGCAAAAATGGTATTTTTCATGAATAGAAAATTCGGTAAATTTTTTTTGTCCAATGAATTACCAAATATAAAAGATATTTAGGGATTCCTTGTTTCTGCATTAGAACATTAAAACAAATCTAATCACATACTCGAGATAGCGAAATGCTTATGTCAGTTTTTTTAATGCTTTTCAGTTCGATTTTTATGGAATTTTAAAAAACTTATATTTGTGCAGAAGCACGATTTACTAATAAATTTAGCTAAGTTAGCCCGTTCATGACCAACATTTTTAAGATGGCAATAAAAAAAATTGTGGAAAAAAAGTCCAGTTGTATACTTAAACAAATAATATATAATTGCAAGGCACATTTTACAAGGCATCACAAAAAACCAGTTGTTTATCTCCAAAACGTGTATCTCGTTTAAGAAATACTGCCACTTGATATCAATTAATGACAAAATGTAACCCTTTTATGGCCAAGATTTTTTTGAGGATATTTTTTAGCAATATTTTTTGGTAAGCATTGAATAATTACTCTTCTGTGCCACTAGCTGAAATATACAACTGCACTTAAATTTTTTCCACAGTTTTTTTAATGCCCTCTAAAAATGTTGGTCATCAAAGGGTTAATTTAGCTAAATTTATTACAAAAAAACGTGTTTTCTGCACAAATATATGCCTTTTGTGGTTATAAAATGGGTTTTTAATTATGTCTAAGTTAATGTTATAAAAAAGTAATATAGTGCAGTAAAGGGTTAATTTTTGACAAACATCTCCAGCGGTGGCCAACAACTTCTTAGCGACGTATAGGAAATGAAAATCGGACAAAAAATGGTAAAGTTATTTAAATTTTCATAAAAATCGAATTTAAAAGCAACAAAAAACTGACATAAACACCTCGAGTCTGCGGTTATATTTTTGAAGTGTTTTAACGCAGAATCAAAGAATCCGTAAATATCTATTATATTTTGTCATTCATTGGACAAAAAAAATGTACCGAATTTGTTATTCATGAAAAATACAATTTTTGGACCCTTTTTTGATGGGGTCCTCACGGGAGATAATTGCTAGAGTCAAAATATTTTGGGAATCTTCATAAAACATGTCAAAGTTAATGTACATACCAGAGAATGACAACAAGTACCCATAATAATAATATACAGAGGTATTTACCCACGCTTTACGTTATTGTGTATATCCATACTTATAACACAAATAATAACAACAGCTATGGTTGTGCGTTGCAAAAAATATGTGTATTACTTATACTTATGCACGGCAATATTTCACGCAACCACATTCAGTAAACTTAAATACATGAATGTTATGCAGATATTATTCAATACGCATGAATGCGTTTTGGTTATCTGCCATACATATAAAATATCTATGTGTAAGAAAATATACATGGTTACCTTCAATATTTTTGGCACTACTGCGTAAATATGAAAAAAAAAATTTTTGTATGAAATGTTTTAGCTAAAATGTGCTTTGATCACTAGCCAGGTATGGGACTATGTACATATTTTTTTTGATAAACAAAATAAATTTTTTTGTAACATCAGCAGTGCCAATGTATGTCTACATACATAAAAATAAAATTATAAACATCCGCTCAGGATGAATTAGAATCTATAAGAGAAGACTTTTTGATACTATTTTGTTTTTCAATTGATATTTTCTGATATTTTTTATATTGAACTTATAAAATAGATTAACTCACGTGGAAGATAAAATATGAACCGGAGGTTGGTCCATCGCCAAATCGATCAACTAAGACGGAACAAATAAATGCTCAAAACATGTTAATTCATATATACTTAGATGTACTATGTTTTCTTCATATTTACATAAAAATTTATGGTCGAATTTTGACCATTAGGCAAACGCTAGTATATATAAAACGTTTAATTTTTATATCCTAAGTTGGTATCTTCGAAATTAAAGAAAAAAAATTCAAGATGGGTTAACTCTTACGGCACAAATAAAAATTTTTGAGGCTGCAGTACGCTATTTTTAAACCGAGAACTACTTTGGTTTCTGCAAAAACTATGCGAAAATAAACATAAAATGAAACGTTTGAATTATAAATCGTTAAAGAACGGTGTCTAAATGTATTGAGTGGCTTATTAGCACAACCATGGCCCAATTCGTAGGTCTGCTCGAAACGCCTGCTGATATTTTGTAGAGTTGCGTTTTTGTCGTGCAATTGTTATTGTAGCAATTGCTTTTGACATCTTGTCCATTTTTTACACAAACAAATGCATTGAGTTTTTACATCTTAAACATAATTTACACAAACAAAATGTGTGTTGTTTTTTCTATTGTTGAATTGTTGTAGTTTTGCGCAGAAATACTAGTTGGGCCATGAGCACAACATACAAATCAATACTTACATACATAAAAAACAATATCTTCCGTCTCGTGTCACCTCTCTATGCTATGTGCGTGTGACAGCGACAAGTGTAAAAAAATTATGCGGATGCGTAAAGGTTTTTTACATGCAAAAATAAATAATTTTTTTGCACTTGTGCACTTGTCGCTGTCACACGCACAGATCATAGAGAGGTGACACGAGACGGAAGATATTGTTTTTTATGTATGTAAGTATTGACTTGTATGTTGTGCTAATAAGAAAGAGTATAACCGCCACTCAATACATTTATATATGTATTTATAGTGTTTGCTTAGACGCCGTTCTGTAACGATTTATAATTCAAACATTTCATTTTAATACGGGTAGTCAAAGTTGTATAAGAACCCAAAATTGAATTTCTGCCTAATACTCTGTGTATACTTACGTTATACATACGTAAATACACATACTTGTTTATTCTTATGGGTATTGCAGATAGCCAATACAAGTTTTATTTATATCTGCATGTACTTTCTAAAAGAAGAATGAATATACAAATACACATTGCCAGCGTATACCTATACATATTTAACTTCAACTTGTTGTGGGTAATGGTATGTATGTGTATGGTTTTGATCTTTACCCATACATGCCCATACATGTTTTCTCACTAATACCAAAAGAGTATTTAAAATGATACTTTTGTCATTCTCTGGTACATACATATGTATGTATAACTATAAATGAGAAATTACAAACAAGTGGAACAAAAATGATAGATGTACATATGAACTTTATGTGTTACTTAAAAGAATGTTTGTAACAGGGATGTGTTTTGTAGTAGTGAACAGCTGAGATGGTAGGCAAACTACACGGGCATATGTAGTTTGCCTACACGGGCATATGTCAACCCTGCAATAGCTACAAAGTCAGCCATGTTGAACTTCACTTAAGATATAGACGCCGAAGTGAAAACAACATAAAAGACTTGCCGCATAAGTAAACCATTTAATTATATATCAAAATTATTAACCTGTAAATGATATTAAATAAAGTTAGTGACAAATTATAAAGTAAAACAAACGTGTCACTTAATTAACTATATCCGACAAACAGCAAGTTGTTACATGGTGTCAGAAGTGGGCAAGTAAAAAAGTTAATTCAATTCGTGACAAGTGTAAAAGAAGTCAAGTGCATACAAAATACAAAATGGCCGATGAAGGGCAAAATCGTACACCACGTGCATTGCATTGCTCAAATATTGCAACTGAATGGCCGAAATGGAAACAAAATTTTTTGGTGTGGATGAGCGCTACAGGGAAAATGGAAAACCCGGAGAAGAGCAAAATCGCAACTTTTATATGGTTAATTGGGGAACAAGGAGCAGTAATATACAACGCTTTATTCCCTAATGATGGCACACAGAACTCGATGCTTGGTGAGACAAGTGGTGCAGGGGCTCAAGTTACTCAGCGATCATTAGAGCAGGTAATAAAAAGTTTGACGAGTACTGCCTGCCACAGAAGAACGTGGCAATGGAGTTTTTCAAATTTAATATGATCCTCCAGAAGGAAAAGCAAACGATGAATGAATTTGAAACAGAATTACGAAAACAACTGCCATTTTGTGAATTCAAATGTGCGTGTGGTGTGTCTTATGGGGAGCGAATGCTGCGGGATAGAGTAATTATTGGTGTGAATGACAAGAAACTGCAATTAAAATTACTTGATGGCAGGGATGAAACGCTGGTGAAAGTGCTAGAAACGTGCAAAATCTATGAAGCAGCAAATATTAATAAAAGTATATTGGACTCAAAAGCACCTGTAGTTGCCAGCATTGCAGCTGAAGAAAATAGAGACGCAGCAAAGGTGGATGCTATCAAGCGTTATTGCTTCAATTGTGGGTTGTCATGGTCTTTAAAACATGTGAACGAATGTAAGGCGAAGGATGTTAAATGCCACACTTGCTCGAAGATAGGACATTTCGCTAGAATGTGCCGCCAAAAAGGAAAAATGCAGCAGCCGAATCGGAAGAAAGACTATAATTGCAACAACAACAACAATGATCGTCATGGCAACAACAACAATGATGGCCAGGACAGAAGAGGTATTGGTAGCATTACATGGGGTGACATTCAAGGTATGTTAAGTGATTGTTCAGGTGAAATAGGGAACACAGTTAGTAATCGAAATTATTTTAGGATAAACTCAGTAGGAGGAAGTCGGGCAGAATGGACGAAGAAGTATCGTGTTGAAGGGGATGTAGTGACGTTTAAGATAGATACCGGGGCTGATGTGAATTGTATTCCTTTGAGTTTTGTTAGAAGAACAAATATTGATGTAAATAGTAATAATAAAAATTAATTTCTTGTTTTCGATTATAGTAATAATCGGGTGAAAAATTTTGGTACTGTAAAATTGAACTGTGTTGATTTAAAATCAGGGTGTGAAAGTAAGGTATTATTTCTGGTTGTTGATGATAGTCTGGAGCCTATACTGGGGCTGAACAGTTGCATTGAACTGGGTTTGGTTAAGCGGATGGATATAGGCAAGATCGCATTGCCTGATGCTAGGGAGTCGTTTGTTAAACGGTACAAGGATGTGTTTCGTGGATTTGGTAAATTCCCGGGTGAATACAAAATTTATTTGAAGGAGAACTCGAAACCGGCACTCCGCTATAAGAAGCGGATACCTCAGGCATTAATGGGTAGGTTGAAAACGGAATTGGATGTCATGGTTCAAGATGGGATAATTTCAGCGGTTGATTACCCAACTGATTGGCTCAATAATTTGCAACTTGTTGAAAAGGCGAATGGGCGGTTGCGCATATGCCTGGATCCGAGGCCACTTAATGAATGCATTAGGCGGGAGCATTTTCTGATACCCACAATAGATGATCTGACGTCGGGATTGGCAGGATCGCGAATTTTCTCGGTTATTGACCTCACCAGTGGGTTTTGGCACATTTCGTTAGAAAGGGCCACGTCTGATTTGACGACGTTCATGACTCCTTTTGGAAGGTATAGATTTAATCGTTTGCCGTTCGGTCTAAACTGCGCACCGGAAATGTTTCAGAGGATTATGGTACAGATATTTGGCGACATTCCGGGCGTGTATATATATTTTGACGATATTTTGGTCTGTGCTCCAAATTTGGCGGAGCATGATCGGATTTTGGGATTGGTGATGCAACGGGCAAGGGAATACAACGTGAAGTTTAATGCGGACAAGATTCAATACAGGTGTGAGTCTGTGAGGTTTATGGGACATGATATATCATATAACAGGATTAAAGCGGGGAAAAAATATTGTGAGGCGATTTTGGGGATGGAAAGGCCAGCGGATAGGGCTGCGGTTTTGCGTTTTCTGGGGCTAGTAAAGTATTTGGCACGTTTTATACCGAACTTGTCGAGGCTAACGGCAGGGTTGCGAAACTTGACAAGACTCGACGTCGATTTTAGGTGGAATGAGGACCATGAAAAGGAGTTTCGGAATTTGTTGAACATTGTCACTTCTGGGCCTATCTTGGCAATTTATGACCCAAGGCTACCTGTTACGATCCAAACGGATTCCTCCAAGGACGGATTGGGTTGTGTGCTGGTCCAGGAGGGGCATCCAGTTGCTTTTGCATCTCGGACACTCACAAGAAGTGAGCAAAAATGGGCCCAGATCGAAAAGGAGCTTTTGGCGATAGTGTTTGCATGCCAAAGATTTCATTATTTTGTATATGGTCGTGAATTCACGGTTGAAAGTGATCACAGACCGTTAGAGACATTGTTCAGGCGTGATATTGATGACGTTACAATGCGGCTCCAGCGCATGTTTATGTTTTTACTAAAATACCCCCAGATGACTGTTGTATACAAACCGGGAAGGGAGATGTTGGTGGCTGACTGTTTATCTCGGGCCAAGTTGCCAGAGGAGGGGGAACTAGAGGGTCTGTCGGGTGTGATACATAGGGTGACTGAGTTAGTTTGTCTATCGGGGGAGAATTTTGAATATTATCGGAGTATTTTGAATGAGGATGAGGACTATAGCCGGGTTTGTAAATATGTCGAGACTGGGTGGCCAAGGTTTAATCAACTAGATAATCTGGGACAACACTTTTATAAATTCAAAGCTGAGCTTCATGTTGAGAACGGATTGTTATTGTTGGACCACAAACTGGTCATACCGACAATATTGCAGGAGAAGTTAATCAGGTGGCTCCATGGGCCACATCTGGGAATTGAGAAGACGTTAGCTCGTGCGAGGGGATTATACTATTGGCCTGGGATGGGTAGGCGAATCAAGGAGGTTGTTCAGGCATGCAGCATTTGTGAGAAATTTCGTAGGAATAATCAGAAGGAACCATTATTGCAGGGTGAAACGCCGGAATATCCGTTTCATATACTGGGGATGGACTTATTTGAATATGCGGGCCGCGATTTTGTTGCACTTTTTGATGCATACTCGAATTTTTTGACGGTGGCACCCTTGAATGACAAAACATCGAAACACATCATTGAGCAAATAAATAAAGTTTTTTATAAGGTTGGGTTTCCGACTATAATTAGATGTGATAACACTCCTTTTGGATCCAGAGAATTTGATCTCTATGCCTCTGAATTCAATATTCAAATTAGGCATTCAAGTCCGCGATATCCACAAAGCAATGGGTTGGCTGAGAAAGGCGTGGCTATTGCGAAAAACATATTGAAGCGATGCTATGAGACGGGTGATCTGGGTTCATACCAATATAGGATTTTGGAATATAACACGACTCCTGTGGCAGGTATGCAGTTGTCACCATCCGTTTTATTCTTTGGAAGACTCATCAAGACAAAGTTGCCCATATCGGGCACGCTGTTAATCAGAAATAATATAGCGGAGGAAGTTATTAGAAGGAAAATTGAAATGAAGAAAGAGAGACAAAAATATTACTATGATCGAAACGGGAGGTCATTACCGGTTTTGAAGGCAGGTGATTTAGTTATGTTTAGAAAGAATGGAAAGGGATGGAACTATGGGGTGGTAGAGAGCAGGATTGGCGATCGCTCGTATATAATTAGGGATAACCTTGGCAATCTTTTCAGACGAAATAGGAGACTTATCACCGGTACCGGGAATGCTGATTTTGGCACCAGTGAGTTTCTGTTTGAGAACGGGATTGTAGGCGGTCACGACAGGGGAGATCCGGGGACTGGTGGGGTGCCCCGGGAGGTTGAGGAGGGCCTTGTGGGGGATACGAGCACCATTAGGGAAGGGAGTACTGAGGTAGGTCCCCATCCTGTGGATGAAAAGGAATTAGGGCAAGGGCCATCGGAAGGTATAGGTCGGTCGCAGTCGACTAGGGATGGGACCGAGTCCGATGCTCATGATGAGGGGTATAGGGCGGAGGTAAGGACTAGGAGTGGGCGGGTGGTGCGACCACCGAAGAGATTTTTGGAGTAAAAAAAAAAAAAAAAAAAAAAAAAGAAGGAAAACATGTAACAGCGATGTGTTTTGTAGTAGTGAACAGCTGAGATGGTAGGCAAACTACACGGGCATATGTAGTTTGCCTACACGGGCATATGTCAACCCTGCAATAGCTACAAAGTCAGCCATGTTGAACTTCACTTAAGATATAGACGCCGAAGTGAAAACAACATAAAAGACTTGCCGCATAAGTAAACCATTTAACAATATATCAAAATTATTAACCTGTAAATGATATTGAATAAAGTTAGTGACAAATTATAAAGTAAAACAAACGTGTCACTTAATTAACTATATCCGACAAACAGCAAGTTGTTACAATGTTACGGTTTTTAATAAATAAGAAAACACTAACCCTAAGCTGCCGCCAGCACAAAACTTATATTAAAAATGTAATACTTAATATAACAATTATAATTCGTAAATTCATGGGGTTTAATCTTCATTTAACAGAAAATATTTGTTTGTTTTAGAGTCAGCCACTGCAACAATCGCACATTGAACAAACCACTACCACCGAATTCCAATAATGTTGCTCAGCGTGTGTAAAAGCTACCAACAAAAATGTAACAGGCCATACCATCTAATAAGCTAGTGAAAAACAATCGTTTAGCTGCCCAGGCTTTTCAATTGTAATATACTCTGCCGTATTACCATGATTACAACGTAGCTACTTACGTAGTAACGCCACTAATGATATAATCAAATAACTTGACCTTGAGCTAAAACGCCTAGAAGAAGAGAAATAAAATTCCCATGGAATTTCTAAATAGAAAATATAATATATGTAATATATTAGAACAATCGCAGGGGGAATTAGATGAAGTCAACTCGTCAAGTTTTAGCTCTGTTTTTGAATGGTTTGACAACCAACCGGAAGAAATTAATAATAACGAAATTACTGAATACATCAACCAGCTACATTAATCAGAAATACCGAATAATGCGCTTCAAACCCTAAAAATGGTAGTTCGCAAAACCATGAAAACGCCACCGGCATAAAACGAATTCCAATGCAATCAAATTAAGTACGATAATTTTTTGCAAGATAGATGCATCAACATTTAATTTCTTAAAAAACAGAATTTGCAGAATCTGTAAATTTATCCAATTTAGCCTTATTTTTTAATAACTTTAAAAAATGGCAAATATCTTGTGCGGCAATTACACAACGCAATACGCGCCAATATTTGGATTTTTTTTTTTAATAAATTTACTTTTGTGTGTGCCTTCGCGAGGGCAACAGTCTTGTCAAGATGCGAGGGCTTAAGTGCACTCTACGGTTCTGATCTCCTGGGATGATGTATGCGATGGATACGTCTTTGCAGGAGGTCATGAATACTGAAGGAGTGTGTGACCAAAGGTTACTCATCTTGTCAGGCTAATGAGGCGGTTGTGGAAATGTACACATTCCGGCCTATTATCAGTACATATAGCACGTCGCGCCAGCCCGCGGGTTCACCCCTTGTAAGGTGGGGGCTTTAGCAGTGGTTTGACATATGTGGTTCGACATATGCACTTTTAAGGTCAACGTGGTGGTAGCAGTGCCGAGGGCCTGTGTGGCAAGCTATTGCGAAAAGAAACTAGTCGTTAACAGTTCCACTCAGCGTCAGGCCAAAGCGCTGTTCTATGTTAGTTGCCTAGTCCACGCACGCCGTCACTGCGTGGTACGGTCGGTCTGTACGAGCATACTCGTGGGAGCAAAATTAAACCCTTTAATTTGCAAAGAAAAACGAAGACAAAAATAGGAAGAACGCGACGGACGGGATCGACCAAGGTGGTGAAAGGGTCACTCGGACGTCACGGTACCCTTTCGACTGTTCGTGAACGTATAATTGACCGACCTATATGTGGATGGTCTTCTGGGACCGTCGAGTGACTCCTGTTTTGAAACCGGAGCTACTCAGGGGTTGGAGAGGCTGACTCTGATCTCTGGCGAGGAGCATGATATCGGAAGTATATCTGCTCGCAGTCAGAGAGGCAGAGCCTGCCTCTCCCACCGGTGAGGCCAGGGGACATCAGGGGGGACACTCGGGAGAGAATTGTCCACAAATTGTTCGGCAGGGCGCCGTGGAGGAGATACCAAGCACCCCTTCATCTGACATGAAGAACACCAGCCGAAGAGAAGGCGCAGAACGGGACGAGGGCATCTCTTGCATATCTAGATAAGATGGCGAAGGGAGATGCTTCAACGTTTACTGCGAGAGATAGGCAACTTCTGAGACGGCACCGACAAAGCGTCGCAAAATTTGAAAGAATTTACGGCCCTGTCAGTACCGTTCTGGGTTGGTCCTATTCCTGGAAAAAGCAGGTGGATGTAGCCGCCGGCCCGGACATTGCTCAAAGGAGTATAGGGCTGGGGGTTCCGTCAACCTGTCGCAGGGAGGAAGAAGTGGGAGGTGTTGCGCCAATGACTAAGGCGCTGATGTGTTCGGAACAAGCTGTGAAGGAAAAAGGGGCGATACCCAAGACAGCAAGCAAAGTGGTTAAGGCAACGGATGCGGGGAAGAAGACTAGTAATCCTCCGTCCGATTCCCCTTGTGGCTCCCGTAGGGGCAGGAACAAGTCGTCCAAGCCAGGAGTGACGAGGCCACCGAGCTCATTGAAGAGGTCTGGTTCATCTCCGGCTGAAACTCAAAATGGTCAGATACGGGGATGCTCAGCCTTCTTCATCGAACAAGAGGGTGAAAAAGTCGACAAGCCTGGAAAGTCATCTACAGGTGGCTCGGAATGATCCAGATGGAAGGATCAGTGTCGAGCTATGGCAGTTAGAAGAGGCTAGGCTCATTGACGAATTGGTCGTATTCAGTGGCAAAGACAAGGATGTATCCTTCAATGGTGCAGACTGCGTTAAGGGAGTAAAAGTTGTTAATTGTGGTAACAAGATTCAGGTCCATAGTGACAGTATGGATTCCACCTCCCGTACGCACGGTGGAAACCATACTGGCACTTTTGGGTAAGCAAAGCGGTAGGCTTCTTACCGACCAATGGAGACTTGTGACCTAACTGGTGTGTAAGGAGAATACCGGTAAGTACTTCCGCTTCGCTGTGGATCGGAAATCCATGGACTTCTTAGAGGAGGGGGGGGTTGTTAATTTTGGGCTAGGTAATGACAGGTTCCTGTATCCGAAGCATGACAGGACCAAAGAAGCTGTTAGTGATGCAAATAAACCTGCACCATTGTGAAACAGCTTTGGCCAAACTAACAACTTTCCTCACCAATACTCGGACGGATGTAACCCTTATCTAAGAACCTTTTAAAAATAAAAATAAGGTTTATGGATTAAAGGTTACGGGATACACTCAGTTTGTCCCGTCTACAGAGGACAAAGTTAGAACGTGTATACTAGCGAGGAATAAATTGAATTTTCTCATCTCCCATTCTTTCTGGTGCGGTAATTTGACCGTTGTAAACGGAAAAGCCAATGATAAGCGCCATCTTATGGCGATTTCTTTTCTGAGAAATATGTTGCATAAATGGTACATGCTCTATCTCTTTTGTGTAGAGCATGTACCATTTATGCAAAATTTTTCTCAGAAAAGAAATCGCCATTACTCTGGCTTCTGTGTATATGCCTTTCCAGGCAATAGATCCGCCCGGTACAGAGGTGCGGGAATTGGCGGCATATGCAAGATGGAACGGTGCAATCCTTGTATTGGGCTGCGATGCCAATACATATCACAGCCAATGGGGGAGCGCCGACATCAACAAAAGGGGTGAGTTAATGTTTGATTTTATGACTACTAACAATCTTATATGTAATATGGGTTACACGCCAATGTTCAGAAATAAAGATAGGCAGGCAGTAATAGATCTAACATTAGTGAACCAACTTGTTGCGGACTGGAGGGTGGCAACGGACTGTACTTTTTCAGACCATAGTCGTATTACCTTAACATTGAATTTGGACCTGCGTAGGAGTGCTGCGTTTAGGAACCGTAGGGGGAAAATATGGGACTACTTTAAAGAAGGGGTCCGCAATGGGCGGGCGCACCATGCCCTGGGTGATTTGTTGCCGACTGATTTGGAAGGTGTTGTGAACAGGTTTACTCGTCTGCTAAGATAAAGCTATGCGCAGTCCAGCCCGTTTACATTTCCGGGTAGGCGTAAACAGCCCAAATGGTGCACCAGGAAACTTCAGGTTCAAAGGTCAACAGTAAGGAGGATGTTTTGTAAAGGAGTTAGTGTGTGTGTGTAAAAATGTTGAGGTTTGTTTAGTATTATCTTAGCACTACTGCCATCATGGGTAAGAGCATCAAAATGCCCTTTGTTTTGAGAATCAAAGTCACTTTTTTTGAAATTGAAATTAATTCCAATTTATTTTGACAAATGTATAAGCTTATATACTAAATTTATTCTATAGGTCAGCATGAATTTGATCTACAAACAAATCAATAATTGATTTGCTGTTCCCGTGAGACTTTGTGATTAAATCAAAATTCCATGGCACGTGAAAGACTTTAATGCGACAATAATAATATAAAAGGAATTCAATTTAGGATTCATATTACAAGTCGTTCGCATGCCACACAGTATTACAATTTTATTTCACACAGTATTTGATATAAGAAAATTAAATGATCATTACTGCTGACCAACATAATATTAAAACAAGTTCATTGGCTTAAAAAAATTAAATTCTAACGAAAATACTTTAATGTAAACATACACTACAGTTTAGTAGGGCTAAGCTCACGGGAGCACCGGGTGATTGGAACACCCATAAGGTGCATTTCAATAAGTATAAGGCGGATCTAGAAAGGGCAAAACGGCTCTCATGGAGGCAGTTCTGTGAATTCATCGATAATGTCGACGACGAGTTTTCTAGATTCCGACTGATTTTACCCAAGGATCCTACGACCCTGGGGAATGTCCAAAGGAATGACGGTTCATGGACTGAGTCTAGCTCTGAGACCCTAACCTTACTCGTGGAGGCGCACTATCCTGGGTATATGGAAACCGGAGGTATGAGCGAAGGTCAATTGGACGAAATGTCCGTGATATCGAGTCATACGTCCGCCTGCGTCGAGGAAATAGTCACAACATAAATCACCGGTTCCGGACGGCATTTTTTTCGGCCATGATCTGCAGTATCCTGGTTGACGCATTATTTCTGCTGGTGAATATATTTAGGAAATGCCTCAATAGGAGATATCTGCCTAGGGGGTGGAGAGAAGTCAGGGTAATTTGTATACCCAAGAATGGCAGGGCAGGCCACTCGAAGACGAGAGATTTTAGGCCTATTAGTCTGTCTTCATTCTTATTAAAGAAACTTGAGAGACTGATAGATCTCTATCACAGGCGTGATATTGATACCCACATCATTAGCAGCGAGCAACATGCCTTACATACCTTACGGGTAAATCTGTTGAGATAAATCTATTGAGCACGGCCTGAGGCATAAGGAATAACTCTCGCCGCGTTTCTGGACATAGGAGCTTTTAGTAACATTAGCATTGAGGCGATTAGGAATTCGTTGGTGAAGCTGGGAGTTAAAGACTTTCTGGTGGAGTGCATGGTCTGCATGCTTAAAGGATAAGGAGGAGTGTTACCAGGGGCACACCACAAGGTGGGGTTCTATCGCCTCTACTGTGGTTGCTTGCGGTCAACAGGATTCTCAGGTCCTTTGATTTCATGGGCAGGAAAGTCGTTGCCTATGCGGATGACATAGTTCTGCTAGTCAGGGGAAAATTTCTGTCCACGATCGTTGAAATAATGCAGGTGATGTTGGGTGAACTCTCGGCATGGGCGAAGAATAGGGTGCTGGGTGTTAACCCTGCAAAGACTGAACTGGTGCTTTTTACCATAATGTACAAGATAGTGTTTTAGGGGGCCAGTGCTAGATGGTGTCGAGTTAACTCCTTCGGACAGTGTTAAGTATTTGGGTAACTTCCTCGACTGTAAACTGTCTTGGAAGAGAAATACTCAGGAGAGGATGAGAAGGGGACTCAACGCCTACTAAGACTGAGACCGGATATGGTAAACTGGAATTACACATCGGTGGTTAGGCCAATTCTTACTAATGGATGTACTGTTTGGTGCGATGCGTTGAACGTGGATAGCTATGCTCAGCAAGGCTCAAAGGAGTGCATCTTTTGGCATCACATATGCAAGGAGAAGCACAAGGAGGAGCTGTGTCACTGTCCAAGGATGCAGGGTCTCAGACAGAAATGGCTGGGAGATATATTTTACGACGAACTGGGGTGCACTTACAATGTTCTTTTCTCTGCTGCATACCTGCGTTGACCTGCTATTACAATATCGCAGTTGATTTTTATATTTTGAATACATGCATTCGCATCAACAATTTAATATACCAAAATCACAACAAGTCCCAACGTTATAAAACTCCGATCAACACACCCACGCATAAAAATGTCTACCCTTATATTTACTTTGATGGTTTAAAATAAATTTCTCAAAACACAAACATTTGTATGATTTTGCATGTTTCTTATATTTTTGCACTCCTGTTATAAAACTCAACTTCCAATTAAATTTTGGGTTTTTTTTTTCAATAAATAAACAAACCATTAAAAGATTATATTTCTTATTTTCTTTCCCATATATACAGAGGATTTTTTATTTTAAATATTTCCTTAAAAAAAGTAAGTACAATAAATGTTAACTACGCAGACGCTAAAAGTTAACTACGTGTTCACTAAAAAGTACAGAATAAGTACCGCAAAAGAACTAAACACGGAATCTAAAATAAGTTCGGTAAGTTATCTAAGTGTTTCTGTTCGTCAGCTCACAATAGTTAATAATTAAATAAACTGTGTGGTACTTTAACTTGATGTACTTTACAGTTTATTTTCGAACTCTGGTGAGGAATGTGTTTCGTGCACTTCGCTCAACTTATGGTCAACATAATCGGCCTACTGAGCGTACTATTCTTAACACCATCACCCATTTTGAGACCCAGCATTCATTATTGGATAATATTCGACCGAATAGACCACGTCCAGCACGCTGTGAAGAAAATATAGCGGCCGTAGCTGAGAGTGTACACGAAGACCGTGGAGTGTCGATTCGGCGCTGTTCGTAGCAACTCGGACCGTTATCGTCCCATGATAACCGACTATTTGATGCCTGAAATTGAAGCTCGTGATCTCGGCGACATTTGGTTTCAGCAAGACGGCGCCACTTCCCACACATCTAATCAATCAATGGATTTATTGAGAGAACACTTCGGTGAGGACATAATTTCACGTTTTGGGCCGGTCGATTGGCCTCCAAGATTGTGTGATATCACACCGTTAGACTTTTTCCTGTGGGGATATGTAAAAACTAAAGTTTATGCGGACAAACCCGCTTTGATCCAGGCCTTCGAGGAAAATATCTCGCGTGTCATTCGCCAGTTACCAGTCGAAATGCTCGAACGAGTCATCGAAAACTGGACTCAACGGATGGACCATCTGCGACGTAGCAACGGCCAACATTTGATAGACATAATCTTTTAAAAATAAATTCCAAAGAATGTCCTTTCAAATGATAATAAACATTCCTCATTAAATTTGAATTTTCTGTTTTTTTTTTTTTTTTTTTTTAAAGTAGGGAACCTCGAAATGGATCACGCTATATATATAATAAACAATTTAAAAGAATATATACAGGAAATCGGAGCAAAATGTATTTAGAGCGAATTTATTTTATATTTTTTAACATATATAATGTAATAATTATTTCTTGTTAAATTTTTATTATATTAACCATTTTTAAAAATATTTAAACTTTGACGTTTTTACATCTTTACCGATATTTTACGTTAATATTTCTTAAATAAAATATTTGTTAACGAGAATAACAAATTCGTTAAAGTAACCGAGATTTATCGCTACTTATGGCTAGTTTACACTATCACACTTTTCTTACGTATTCCATAATACTTTGTGAAATAGAAATCCAATGAGTTTGTTTGGAACTGTCAACAAATCTAATGCAACATCACAGTTTGTAGTCACACTATCACACATGAACATGCTTTTGTTAATGAAAAGTTTCAATAAACGATGAAGTCGTATGGGATGTCAAATTTTTTTCGTAATACTTGTCACTTTCATAACACATTGCTTTCACACTTTTACATATTACTTGAGTTTTTGACATGTATTAATACAAAGTATAATAGTGTAAAGTAGCCTTTAACGACATCGGTAGTAAAATTCAAAAAGTTATAGATTTGAGGTACTTGTATTTAAATAATATTATTTAAAACCGAAATTTCAATCAAATTCTTAAAATTTTAATTGAAATATTCGCTCTTTATATATTTTAAAATCGAATTTTACTTTGTTTAATTTTTGGAATTTCATATATTTTACTTTAAAAATTTCAAAAAAAAAACTCTAACAAAAGTTTGTTTGAAAAAAAAACTCCAACAAAAGTTTGTTTGAATATATGATAAATTTTTTTTTAATGAACAAACCAACTAGAACTTCCAAACAAATTAAAAAGCTACCACAACAGCTGTTTTCGCATTTAACACAAGTAAGGACAATCGTGTGACTGTGCTGCGGCAATTATTGTAGCCATTTCGCTTTGTGACAACTAGCGGCAATTAAATTTGTATAAAACAGAGCAATCGTGTGATTTCAGAATATTTTATTGGGGCAATTTCATTACTGTGCGTCAATAAAGCACAATCAAAATTGTGTCATATTGGTGCATTTGCGGCAATCGTGTGATCCCAGCTTTACTCTGCAACATACCACTTTTACGAATTAAATAAAGAAATGCTTTAGTGCACTCACACACAAAAAAAAAAACATTAGAAAATGTTAACTATGTGAACTGCAATAATATTCAAAGCGGGGAAACGTTCGGATACTGTAAGAGAACAGAAGCTCTGGCAGCAATCACACCCATTTTATTACTTGCAAGAACACTAACAACGTAGGCGGTGTAAACAAATGTAAACTTAAACACCCTCGCCTTCGTCATAAAGACCTGACAAATGATAACCCAAGTCAAGCAGAGCTGGCAAACAGTAGTGAAGAAAATGTTGACAATTTGTACGCGAATAATTAATTTTTTTATACCCTTCACCGCCACTAGTGGTGAATGAGAGTATACTAAGTTTCCCATTCTGTGTGAAACTTTTTTATTATACATCGAAGACCCCATACTTTCAGGGCTTCTTGCGGACAGTTTTTCCTAAAGACTTTGTGTCAGATACATTTGGTCAAAAAACTGTCACGTAGTGTCATTTAAGGAATCTTCATATATTATGAACTAGGAATAATTAATTAAATACTTTATTTAATGTCCTGCCAGTGCCAGACAAAAAAATTCGTCATCACGATTTTTGTTCACATATGTAAGTGTTTATCGTTCTTCTGATTGGGTGAGTGCTGCAGTGTCTCTTGTCTTTAAACGAGTGTGGCCGCCATAATTTAAAATATTTCGAGCTAGGGGATTTGGGTGCGTATTTCGTAATCATAGTTTTTACTAAAGGCACATTGAGATCCTTGTGGATATTTGAGTTTTTGACATACCAGGGAGCGCCTGTGATTATTCGAAGAAGTGTATTTTGGCGCCCTTGAATTTTTCGATATTAGCAGCAGAGGCAGTGCCCCAAACTTATACCGTAGCACCAAATTGGCTTTAAGATAGAGTTGTAAAGTAGAAGTTTGCAATCGGGACTAAGAACAGAATTTCTTCCAATTAATTTGAATTGCTTTTAGTTTAAGTTGAGTTAATTTTGCTTCTAAACGCCATTGTCACGTTAAAACCCGTTCTAGATGTATACCGAGGTATTTTACATGCGAGTATTGGGGTATTATTTGATTATTGATATTAATAAGGGAGCATGTTTCCCGATGCAATGTGAATGTTAAATGTACGTATTTTTGCTCTTTGACCTTTATCCTCCATTGTTTTAACCACTTTTCCAATTCATGATACTGCAAGTAACAATATGCTTCATGACCGTTTTCGTGTACACAGAAAGAAAAACACTCGGGATAAGTTAAGCTTTTTTTACTTACTTTGAGCTCATGTCGTACTCAAAAATTCAAGTAAGAATAACACTAAAACGTACTCACAACAATCCTAAATGGGATAACTTTCGAAAAACATTCCCGGAATTTCTTAAAGTAAGTATAAAATTCTTAAACCAAGTACAAAAAAGATTGAACTTTTCGTTGGTACTGCCACTCTGAGAGAAAAATTACAAATTGAGCGTTTTAATCTCATATAACTTATTCAAATTTGTTGTAGCCACTACAACAACACCACATAAGTAACTAAAAACGATGGGCTTGTTGTGTGTAGAAACAACAGAACAGGAAGAAAACACATTATTTTCATGTTTAAATCTTAATCAATTTTATTTTTTAAACTTTAAAAAGTAAAATTGTCTTGCCATCAATTTCTCACTTCTCATTTAGTTTATATTCTTAGCTAAATATGTACATTAAGTTTTTAAAGTATAAATCATATCGGGCATGGTGGTGGTGTTTTATAATTGGAACTTTGTAAGGTGTGAAACAGGTAAGTAAATTAATTATAATAATATTCTTCTTATAATTTCAGTTTTGATTTATTTAAAGTACGAATTCGGGATTAAATCAACTTTATAACACTTGACTTAAGTACATTTTGAGATTGATTCAATCTCAGTTTTACTTAAATCAATCTCGTTTTCGGATTATTGTAAGTACGAATTCGGGATTAAATCAATTTTATAATTCTTGAATCAAGCGCTTTTTGAGATTGATTCAATCTCAGTTTTACCTTAATCAATCTCATTTTCGGATTATTTTAAGTACGAATCCGGCATTTAATATAAATAACTTGAGTATTTCGCTATTGAATAATCCGTACTTGAATCAATCTTTCTGTACTTAATTCAAGAAAATCCGTACTCACCGTACTATTGGTACCGCTTCCGGTTGATTTGAGTACGAATGGATTGATTTTTCTTTTGAGTGTACGCTTAGAAAAGCTGTATCATCAGCAAATGTTGAAGTTTGGGTGTAGTTGTTTATTGGCATTTTGGAAGTATAAATTAAGTATAAAAGAGGGCCCAGGATGCTGCACTGTGTGACTCCAGCGTCCATTGGCTGAGGAGAGCTTAAAAACTCGTCTTCTTTAATAATAATTTTACGACAGACTAATTAGCTTTCTCATAGCTTGTGTGTGTTTGCTGGTAATTTTGCTTCAATTTATCTAATAAGCCTTAATGCCAGACTTAATCAAAAGCTTGCGAGACATCGATGAAGAGTGCAGAGCAATATTTTTGAGTTTGTTTAATTGTGCTGTGCTTTCTTCTAAAGCCGAATTGGTGGTTTGGAATACATATATCTTGATTTAAAATCGGCGTTAATATTGGCACAAGCAGTTTCTCAAATAGCTTTGAAATATTATATAATAAGCTAATAGGCCTGTATGACTCAATTTTTGTGTGATCCTTTCCTGGCTTTGGTATCATGGTTACTAAGGAAGCCTTCCATTCTTGAGGGTAGTATTCAAGGCATAAAATAGAATTTTCTTTGCTATGCGAGGTAGCTCTTAAATCATTTTATTACTGATCTTATCAATGCCAGGTGCATTCTTGGTGTTTAAATCACAAATAGCCTTTTATATTTCTCTTATCACAAATCTTAGGGGAATAGCTGCTCTAACATAAAAGGTAACTCGACTGCTATATCGTCAGGGGTAAATACGATTTTCAAATGATTAACAAACAGATTTCCTTTTTCGAATTGGTTTCTTGCCCAACTTCCATTCAAGTTTCTTAATGGTGGTTTAGAGATAACGGACCTTTTGAGATTTCTAGCTGCACGCTATAATGAGCAATCTAATTGTGACGTTGCATCAAGTTCCTTAAAATGTTTTTCCAGGGACGCCGTTTTCTGAGATTGCAGTAACTTTCGTATCCTTTTTGTGCACCCTTTAAATAAATTCTTTAGCTGAGGGGATCTGTGCAATTGCCACTCTCTTCGAAATATACTTTTTTCAGTCAATAGACGCTCGACATCTGTATAATATTATAATATATCATTTTTTATTTTTGAGGGTTGAGGACGAGCTGTACAACATTCCAGCATATGTTGTACAGCTAGTTTAAGATAACTTTCAAAATTAACAGAAGCGAGAACCACGTTCCCCGGTGTACTAAGCGGAATATTTTCAGTGCAATGGGTAATGATATTTTTTTTTATTTTAGTCAATTTATTTATGTGGCTGACACCGCTAAAAAACTAGACGGAGATACAATTCTATTAGAATTTATTATGGTGACTATTGTAGGTGTGTGATCAGAAGATAATTCTAAGGAAGCTTCAACATAAATCGTTTCTGCGGGGATGTTTTTAGCCACTCCAAAATCTATGGCACCTGGAACTTTTTGCTGATCAGTAGGCCAATGTGTTGGTTGTCCGCTCGCGACCACATTAAGATCCATTTTACAAATCGCGGTAAACAAAATACGACCCTTTAGTGTTATAAGTCGTGACCGCCGGAAAGTGTGTTTAGCCAGCAGCCAGGAAGCAGGGTTCTAATGATTTTAAATATTTATAATATTGGCTTTCTGATATTGAAAATCTAGGTGGGGAGTATAATTATCAAATTACTAGGTTTCGATTTAATTCCTCAACGCAAGTGCTCGTTGCTTGGAGATAATCTTCACGATGATCACACACTTAGTAGTGTTTTTTCGATTTTTATCAAAATGGCAGAACCTCCACAAGCTCTATCTTGAAGGTCTTTAGTATTATATAGTACATAACCATTGATGTTAAACGTATTTCTTGAGGTCGAATGAGTTTCAGAAACCATCATAACATCAATTTGTTTATTATTAAGAAAGTACTCTAGTTCATTTTTATGTTGCTTTCCAAAAGCAAATTTTTAAACAGTTCATGGGTTGTTTAGTAATAGCTTGCAATAACATCGATTGCATCCTTAACATTCCATGCATCATATTACCCATTGCGTTCGAAAAGTTATTTACTGTTTGCACTAATGTTTCCATGGTTTTTTCTAGACGACTTAAATTAGAAACAGGAGTATCATCATTATTTGGCAACTCACCTTGCATTGGCATATTGTTTGATTTTAGGACGTAAGCATAGGAGGTTCTGTTATTAGTAGGCTGCGCTACAAGAATGTTAACTAGATTTGTTACCTGTATTTGAGGGGGATTATGTTTCGGTTCAACCGAGAGCTTGGCGATAGAGTATACAGGACATCCTCTATAGTTGCTAAATTGTAATTCACCACATACGACACAAACAGGGGGTAAATAGCAGTATGCCTTAGTATAAGAAAATTTTTGGCAGTTTAAACATTGTACGGGACCATTTCTTTTGTGCGACTCTTCTATCGTGATTCTTCTCTATAGATTATATTTCAAACTCTAAATAGGGTGCGTCTCTTTTTTTAAAGTTAACGTCGCCAGGTTCTAGAAAGTGGTTGGGGATTTTTCCCCTATTTTGAATATTTTTTTACGTTTTTTATTGTGAAAAACTTTTCTTATAAAAATGTTTTTATTTCATCTGGGTCCACGCATAGCTCAATGCCCTAAATAACTACCTGAAGACCTTTACTGCTCTTCAGATTGTATGTTTAAAAGTTCTTATTAAGTGCTTCAAATTTAGTAATAACTTTACAAAAATCATCTTTTCAGGGTATTGCTATCGACCGCATTTGTAAACACAGACGGGAGAGGGAATGCGTGCGAGTAATAAGTTTAGCTGTTAGGTATTTACTATCATCAATTGTTTTGTTTATTACTGCGTTGTTTTCGTTAACATTTACTGTATACTGGTGACTGTTAACTGTCAACTGTGCTCATCTTATTATTTATTGTTTACAACAACACCGAAATAAGAATAAGAAAAAAAAATGATTTTCACTGAGTGTATGTATGTTTGTATGTACATTAGAGTTTCTGTTAATAAGAATTTTTCAATTTTGTGCAGTCTAACCCCTCCAGTTTGGTTAATTTTAGTAAAAAATTATACTAAAACAATTTCAGAGGAATAGGTTGGCGTTAAGAGGGGTATCAAGCGCGCTCAAATTTGGAAAAAAAACCATAATTTCACAGAAAATCTGATTTTTATATACTACAACTTAAACGCTACTAATTTAACAAGAAAATTTTGTAAGAGAAAATTGTTCTTTAAAACTTGAACAAGTTTGCTGCTAGTCTTATTAAAACCTTAATTGAAAAGTATTGAACAAAACCAACAACAATGAAATTTTCAAATTTCAAATTACTTTTTTCAGTTTTTGTAAAAATTTTGCCATTAAATAATTACTTTTGCCATTAGATATAAATTAGATATAAGAGAATCGAAATGTGTACGTAATTATCGTTCAAAAGAGATATAAAAACCAAAATTTGGTTAACAATGTTGAAGGTATTAAAATTTCCCCAGGCCATTAACGGGTCTCAGGCCACTTAAACAAGAAATGTATGAATAAAATTACATATTTTCAGAAATATTTGAAAAGAGCTATTTTTTACTTAAAACATATCTGTATTTACTTGTATATGAGTTTTTGTCTTCGTAGAACACCGCGAACCTATTCGCAGGTATGTCCAAAAAAATTACTTTTAACGACAGTTTCCAATTTCCATTTTCAAATTTTTAAAAATTTCGTAAAACAAATTTCCGAATTTTTTAATCATCATATTGGGATTCATTGAGAATATATTAGGGAATAAAAATATTCAAAAATTATGCCAATACCTCAGATAGTTTTTCCGTACCTGCGATTTAATTTTTTCGATTTTCGGGAAAAACTAATGTTTTGACCACATTTTGGCGAATGAGACCAATTTCGTTACTGTAATGAATTTCCAGCAAAATAAATATACTCGTAAAATAACTTAGTCCCAATAATTTCTGCGGTCTTTGGAAAATCGATTTCAACATACATACGGGTATCGTTAAATAAACTTCACAATTGCAATTGTTTAAGGCATTTTGAAATATAAATCAAGATATAAATTATAAAATAAAAAGTACTTACTTTTCGCCATCCGCCCATAGGTATTCGTAACGCGAACCACCACACATTGTTGGACACGTAATCTCATTACAATATTCTGAAACCGTTCCATATATGAGATTTATACGATTAAAAAAATCAACCACTGAAATTGTATAAAACATTAAATATTAGTTACTTATAAACTGATATATCCCTTAACTATATACATAAAGAACAAAAGTTTAAACTTTTTCAGATTTCCAATCATATCAACAAACAAAATTGTTTTTTTACTGATACATCCTTAATCATCATAAATACTATATAAATACATACATGTAATTACTTTAGACTTTAATGTTTCCCCAATATTGATAACACATAGTTTTAAAAGCATTTTTGTGCATATTTGAATAACATAAATATTCGTATGCTCGGTGGTAAAAAAGCGTTAGATTCTGTAAGCTTTTTTACAGACTTGAATTGTGAAGAGCAATTGGCAGAAGCAACACGTCACAATAAATATATGGGAAAAGGTTTATATCTTAAACAATATAAATCTGTATATGAATTTTATTATAGACCAGCTTCAAAAAATTTTTAGTAACCTACCTAATCGACCATTTGCAGATGCAGATTTAAATAAATACGGAAGAAAACTAAAACATTTCAGAGGTGTTTTTATGCGTAATTCTTTATCTAAAAAAGTCTTAAAGTATCAATGAGGTATTGTTAATCTGGATGATATAAAAGGTCCTGGGACACATTGGGTAGCATATTATAAAAATCACAATTATAAAGAATACTTTAATAGCTTTGGAAACTTGCAACCACCACTTGAAATCATCAACTATTTAAAATTGCCCATTGAATATAATTATGAACGAAAACAAAAATTCAAAACATTTAATTGTGGTCACTGCATATTTTTATGAATTTGAAGTGAACTATTAAAATTTGGTTTAGCTATAAGAGCTCAAGCTCCTGTTTATATATTCTGGGCCATTAAATAATTCAAAGTCGATTTAGCCATGTCCGTCTGCCTGTCCGTCCATCTGTTGAAAACATGCTCACTTTCGAAAAACTCAAAATAAACCCACAATGTTGGTGTCAAATTGCTTCTAGCACAATGCACACCATACCCAATGGGGAAGTGCTGACATCAACAAAAGAGGTGAGTCTATGTTTGATTTTATTATTGCCAGCAATCTTCTTATCTGTAACAGGGGGAATACACCCACGTTCAGAACTAGGGATAGGGAGGCAGTGATAGATATGACATTGACGAACTGTAGGGAGTTAGTAGAGGATGGGAGGGTTTATCTGGGTTTTTCCTTCTCTGACCATAGTCGCCTGTCCTTTAATCTAATGTTTGAGAGGTCGAAAAAGTGTCCGTATAGGAATCCGAGAAGGACGGGTTGGGATTACTTTTCGAGATTGGTGCAACGTAACCTTAGACTTGCTCACGACTGGAGGTCGACTTTGACCGGTGTGGAGAAACTGGTGAGCACCTTTACGGAGGTATTGACTAGTAGCTATGAGCGATCCTGTCCAATAAATTTTCCGGGGAAGCGCACACAACCAAGATGGTGGACAGGCGACTTGAGGACTCAAACGTCAACTGTCAGAGGGTTGTTCAATAGAGCGAAGTATACGCGTAGGGAAGAGGATTGGAGTAACTTTAGATTGAGTTGCAATAGATATAAGAAAGATATTAGGAGAGCGAAAAGGGACTCGTGGGTCAAGTTTAGCGAGTCAGTGGAATCTGTAAATAAGAAAAGGTTGAATGTGGTGACCCCTACTCTGGGTCGGGCTCAGGCAGCGAGGAAAGAGAGACGGTGGGGGACATGATCACCTTGGATAAAGTAACATGGGCGGTTAATACCTTTGGGTCTTACTTATCGCCAGGACCAGATGGTATCTTTCCGGCGATGCTACAGAATATCGGGAAATCATCACTCCTTCTGTTGGTTGAACTGTTTAGGGTCTGTGTGCTGAACGGGCACATTCCTAAAGTGTGGAGGGAGGTTAGGGTGGTTTTCATACCCAAGGCGGGAAAACCCGGTCACTCTAAACCCAAAGATGTTAGAGCAATCAGCTTATCGTCTTTTCTTTTGAAGACGTTGGAAACACTAATTGATCTACATATGAGGACGAAGATTGACGCCGGCATCATCAGTGGCGCTTAAAACGCCTATCTTATCTGTTGAGAGTACGCTTCATGATGTGGTTGGTTATGTAGAGCGGGGATTGCGAAGCAAGGAATACACCTTGGCGGCATTCCTGGATATAGAGGGCGCCTTTAACAATTTCAAAATAGAGGCTATTAGGCAGGCATTGGTGGATCTAGGGTTTCCCCTGTTCCTGGTCGAATGGATTACTCTGATTCTTAGCAGCAGAGTTATTCACTCGGACTGGGGAAACGAACGCTTAAAAAACTGGTGACTAGGGGGACCCCAAAGGGGGGAGTTCTCTCTCCCTTATTATGGCTCTTAGCTGTCAATGTCGTTCTGGGACTTTTTGACAGAATGGGTCAGAAAGTCGTGGCCTACGCGGATGATGTAGTGATATTGGTGTAGGGCAAGATTCTGCCGACAATTAGCGAAGTCATGCAAGGGGCGCTGGGCGAACTGTCAGCGTGGGCGAGTGATTAAGGATTGGGAGTTAATCCGGAGAAGACGGAGTTGGTTCTTTTTACTAGGAGGTACAGGGTAGAGAATTTTAGGCTACCGGTACTCGGAGGAGTAGAGCTTAGACTATCTGATAGCGCTAAGTATCTAGGAGTTTTTGTCGACAGCAAGCTGTCGTGGGGAAGGAATACTCAGGAGTGACTTAAGAGAGATCTCACTTCGGTGGTTAGACCCATTCTTACGTATGGATGCTGTGTTTGGTGGGAGTCATTGAGAGTGGCTAGTCGAAAGAACCTTCTGTCTAGGGCTCAAAGGTGTGCTTCAATCGGCATGACAGGAGAAGTACTCATCAAGCGGCCCTGGATGTAATTTTACATCTTCTGCCTATAGAGCAGTATGTGATGGGAATGGCAGCCAGAAGCATTCTTAGACTGAGGGAGTTAGGATTGATGGGGAATTTCACGCAGGGTCACTCGCGGATCCTGGGTGAGATTGAAGCTGGTGGTTATTGCCTAGGATCACCCGGCTCCACGGATTATATGGGCACAATGGTAGATTTTGCGCGGTTTCCGGAGGTAGTAATGGCTTCTAGGGAGAGTTGGTCAGGTAGGAGCAGATTATTTAGTGGATTTGCTATTTTCACTGATGGCTCGAAGATGAGAGGCACGGGTGCGGGGGTCTACATTGAGGATCTGGACACCAGAATATCATATATGCTTCCTGACGACTGCAGTGTTTTTCAGGCGGAGGTTCTGGGGCTCTTGAGGGCCGTGGAACTGAAGAGGGACAACATTGATAGGGGCTCAGAGGTCACTATATACGTTGACAGTCAGGCGGCCCTTATGGCCGTAAGGGGCTGTTGTGTGAACTCAAAGCTAGTTGATGGTTTAGAAGGGCTCTGGAGGGAGCCTTAGGAGGGTATGTGTGGAGATTGTGATGGGTGCCGGGTCACTGCAACATAGACGGCAATGAGGTTGCTGATGAGTTGGCGAGACAGGACTCAGAGATGGAGGATCCTAACTGAATGGAGGCGGTTAGGCCTCCAATAGGCTTCTACTTTGGAAGGATCAGGGAATGGATTCTGGGCGCGACCAATCGGGCCTGGGGCAACCGAACGGACTGCCGGGTATCACGGACACTGTTGTCGGTGCTTACCAAGTCCGATTCGGAGTCGTTGCTGGGCAGAAGTAGAGTCTGCGTTAGGACCCTGATAGGAATAATCACGGGCCACTGCATGTTTGCCAGGATGGCGATGAGGATTGAATTCGACGTGACGGATATGTGCGGGTTGTGTGAGAACCTGGAGGAGTTAGAGACAGTTGAGCACATTCTGTGCCTCTGTCCCAGGCTACAGGGCAGCAGACTGCGGTGGCTGGCAGCAGATTCCTAGGCGGGTTAGAGGACGTCTCGGGCTG
This sequence comes from Pollenia amentaria, assembly GCA_943735925.1. Lineage (NCBI taxonomy): Eukaryota > Metazoa > Arthropoda > Insecta > Diptera > Polleniidae > Pollenia > Pollenia amentaria. Next base: position 101,545,561 of record OX031007.1, read on the forward strand.
TGGACTCGAGAGTCTGATAGGATTCGTAATGGGGATGGCTTGGCTACGCGGCAGGAGGCTGGGAGCTAGTCGCACATTGGGCGGATTTGTGTTGAGTGGGGGTTTCTCTCGGGTTTGGTCCGATCTTCTTTTCTTATCTATCTTTTCTTATGCTTTCGCTGTTTATTTCACCTACTTTCCAGCTATCTATATCTAAACAAGGCAGCACTATGGACCATATTGGTCTCTGGGTGAAGGTGTGAAGGAGACTTCACACCAGCCTTTCTACCTACCTACCTATAGGGGATGCAGCATTTCCTTTAAGGGCAAATCTAATGCGACCATATGCAGCAGCTAATCTTGATAGAAAAATAAAAACTTTATATTATAGATTATGCCGAGCACGAAGTTTTTGAAAATGCCATCTTAATTTTAGCAGCTCGTTGAAGAATACTGCTTACGACTTTAGAGTACTCACATAGCAATTGTGAAATTATTGTTTGAGCATGCATTGCACTACACAATTTTAAAATGCTTAATGATCACAAATGATGATATTCCCAGGTAATTACACAGATCACGAGGGAAATGATGGCACCATATATGAAGGTGCTTGGCGCACAGAAATAAGAGCAAATGGTGGTAGACCGTTAAGATAAATGACAACCTTCATTCGAAGATCGACCGAAAGCGCAATGCAATTAAAGAATGGATCTGGTCCTATAAAACTGTGACGTACCAAATTTTACTATGATCGCGTATTTATTACGGTTTTAGGCGTACTAAGCTGTTTTCCGCAAGTATGGTTTATATGGGGCCTATGGTCAATTGTGGACCGATCTTTACGAAATTTAACAGTATGATTTGCAGTCGTATAAAGCGTGCAAAATTCCGTGCGTTATTCCACGATTTATGTTAGTTTTTGTGTAAAAATTATCAATTTATATAGGGTGGTGGTTCCACATTTTGATTCATAGTTCTGATCCTACTGAACTGATGATGCTGGATTTCAATCCCAAACTGCTTAGGATAGCTACAAGCAATTTGAGGCCAAGTTTGTTCTTTTCTTTTACGTTTTTCGAAAGTAAGCGTGTTTTCAACAGACGGACAGGCGGACAGACCAACAGGCAGACGTACATGGCTAAATCGACTTAGAATTACTCAAGAAGCCAGAATATATATACTTTATGGGGTCTTAGATGTATAATAAAAAAGTTTCACACGGAATGACAAACTTAGTATACCCTCATTCACCACTAGTGGTGGTGGAGTGTATAAAAATAAAGAGATCATAATTTATAAATTATATAATTGTTTCATATAATTGCTTTGTAGGTCTATTATTGCACTAATTGCAGCTTTTCTTTTTCCCTTTGTTAATAATGTGTATGTAACATTGAGCGCAGTTATCAGTGTCACTCTTACAATTCATTCTCTATTTCTTCTATTATATTTCTCTTCTGTTTGTAATATTTTAACATCTTTAAAGTTCTCCTTATTTACAGTGGGCTGCTAGTGCTGTTTTTGTGTCGATATTTTATTTTTACATTTAATGTCCGATTTGTGTCCGGAAATTCTCGTTCTTAATTTGTTCCTAGTAGTGCCAACATATACTTGGTCACTCCCAAACAGTTCGTCAACGTATTTAGTAAGCATTATCGGCTTTATTGTAAGTCTTTGTATACTAGTTTTTAGCATGCCCTCAATAACAATGTCTGCTATAATTGGAGATGCCGATGACCTCATTGAAAGTCGCCTACATTGCATGTACAAAAAAAAAACAGACCTCGAGCTTAAAAAAATTATTTAATTTATAAATTTTTATAAAAAAGATCGAATAACTAAAAAATTAATAAAGAGATCATATTAAAAAAAACAAAAAAAATCATTAAACAAAGTTTAAATGAATAAAAAAAGTAACATTTGCCATAATAATTTTAATAAAAATAAATATTTTTTTTTTCTAAAGCTTTTTGTAATAGTTTTATTCCTTCAATTTTTAGGAATGACTTTATACACTACCAGACTATTATCTTGTATCTTCTTGTTACATTTTACCTTAGCTATCCTTTGGATAGCAATGAAGTATATTGTATGTACAGAAAAATTTACAATTATATATTTTTTTTTCTTCAAAAACTTTTCTTATGACATTTTCTACTCGATGAGTTTGTTCAATTGTGCTGTGCTTTCTTCTAAAACCGAATTGATGGTTTGGAATACATCTATTTTCATTAAAAATCGGCGTTAATTTCGACACTATTAGTTTCTCAAATAGCTTTGAAATGTTTGATAATAAACTAATAGGCCTGTATGACTCAACTTTTGTGTGATCCTTTCCTGGCTTTGGTATCATGGTTACTAAGGAAACTACTACCCATTCTTGAGGGTAGTATTGAAGGCGTAAAATAGCATTAAAAATAATAAGAATAATTTTCTTTGCTATACTTGGTAGCTCCAAAAGCATTTTATTACTGATCTTATCAATACCGGGTGCCTTCTTGGTGTTTAAATCACAAATAGCCTTTTCGATTTCTCTACACTCGAATCCTAGGGGAATAGCTGCTCTAACATTTACCGGCGGTAACTCGACTGCTATATCGTGAGATATATTAAGAGTAAATACATTTTTCAGATAATTAACAAACAGATTTCCTTTTTCAATGTAATTTCTTGCCCAACTTCCATTCAAGTTTCTTAATGGTGGCTTAGATATAACTGGTATATTGAGACTTCTAGCTGCACGCCATAATGAGTAGTCTGATTGTGGAGTGACATCAAGTTCCTTTATAAATAAAACGATTGGTGCTTGTTGAGCTTTGTTTTATTGATTGATCTATTTAATGAAATTGAACTTAATTTATAGTACAATAATGCTTACTTAGCATTTTCAATAACAGTGGGAAATGTAGCGATGGACAGCGTTGGATCTATAAAGTACAAAACAATGATCACTGTACAACACCAAAAGCGTTGACTGTTAGACAGTGTGTACAGTGGATGTTAATACAGTTTGACGGTGTATTCTCAGCTAAGCTTACTGTAAACACAACAGTCGTTGTACAATGCAACTAGTGTTGATTGTTTGTAATGTGATCCCTTTTAATTTTAATTACTCAAAATATTTTTGCTGGCAATGAACGCATGTAACGCATACTATGCATGCTACCCCTCCCTTTTACGGAAGAATGTTCATATAACAAAGTTGTATAAACATTCTTTTACTAGAAGTCATAATTTTTTTTTTTTTTTTTTTGTAAAATTAACAATTTTCATTTGCTTATTTATATTGTAACTTAAGTTTACTTATGCTATTTTGTTTTTATTAGATTTTTATTATATTGGATATCAATTGTTAGATTGTATTATTGTTTATAAATTTTAAGTCTATTCTTATGAACTATTTGCTCTTTTTCTGTTTTCTTATCAACAATAGTTACAACATTATTTTTAAAATCGAATTTTTTAATTTTATATGGTCCTTTATATTGAGGGTCTAATTTATGCCCTGTCTCATGTTTAATTAAAACTAAATCTTCTATTTTAAAGTTATAATCTAACTTATTCTTATCATAATTTAATTTCTGTAGCAACATTGATCGATCTAACATTTCACGAGCTCTTTTATGTGCTACTTCTAATCTAAAGTTTACTTCTTTAACGTAATTATCTATGTTATAAAGTGGTTCTATTCTATCTACATTATTAAATTGCTTAAACTCATTCGGAAATCTACCAAATACTAATTCATACGGACAGTAGTTATGTACCGAAGATGGTGTGGTATTAAAACAATATGTAAAGTATCTTAGCCACTCGTCCCAATCCGTTCTGTCAAGGGATATGTATGATCTAACATATTCGTTGAAAGTTCTGTGACTTCTTTCTATAGTGCCCATTGTTTGGTGGTGATGAGCTGTTGATGATAGTTTTTCTATTTTAAGTAGACTGCATAGTTCCGTTAATATTGAGTTTTTGTACTCTGTACCCATATCCGAAATTAATGTTTTAATAGGACCATAGGTAAGAATAAAATATCCAAAAATCGCCTTTGCGATTGTTGTAGCACTCTTGTCTTTTACTGGTATTGTTACTAGATATTTTGTCATATCACATATTATTGTGACTGCATATTCATTGCCATTAAGAGATCTAGGTAATGGACCTATAGTATCCACTAAAACTCTACCAAATGGTTTTGCCGGTGTTGGCGTCAATATCATTGGACATTTCAGGTGTTTTGTAATTTTGGCTGTTTGACATTTTTGGCATGACTTAACGTTGTAATGAATGACCAACACTGGTTGGCCCTTTCATATACAACCCTGAAAATTGAGTAGAATAAGGTAAAATAAGTATATGAAGAATGATGTGAATACAAGATGGGTAATTGTGTTTTAACTTGGAACGGAGGAAGATGTGTTTTATTTTTACATGGCGACCGCGACAGGACCCAAAAAAAGTTAAAAGAGTGAAACACAATTAAATGTGCACAACAATATAAAAAAGTACCTAATATACATTCAAACAAAAGAATTTAAATATTACAAATGAAAACGAACTAAGTTATACAAAAAAAAACTAAGCGTTTCAAAAGAAAAAACTTAAAGTTTCAAAAAAGCGGTATTTGGATATAATTGCATTAAAGAATAAATACAGTGCCGGACGAAAATTTCGGCACAATGAGTGGAAAAAACATTAAAAAGTAAACTGTCTAAAATAACAACTTAAGCACATCAAATAGCAATCGTGTTAAAACAATACATAATTATTTTCGGGGAAAACTAATAATCCTACATTGGTTTAACTCTACTTAGGTACATAATTCGCGCAAAATTTTGACATAAAAGAAAACAGTTACTATTTTTCAATAAAGAAACTAAAACTAAAGAAAGAATAAAATAAGGAAAAGAGTAAAAATAACGGGAAAATAAAATAAAAATGTGGAAATATTTTAATAAAATCAAAAATATATAAATGCCTAGCAACAAGTGGATTAAGCTATTGAAACACGTTTCCTAAAAACCCAAAACCAAAGGGAAAATAAATAACGCAAAACTTGAGTGAAGAAGTATAACAGTTGTCATTCTAACATAAGCCACATTCAGATCACCAACAAGACAACAAGCGACCTAGGCAGAATAAACAGCGCAGGAAATAATCTGCATACGAAGCCGTTAACAGAGGATCAACATAGCAGTCAGTATGCATAAGTTTTCAATGTAGCTTAACATAAGCTTTTAATACATTACATTTTATATACACTTGTACATATAGGTAAACGCAGACTTCTTAGAGCATGCGCAAGAATACCTACGTGTGCAATTGTACAAATATGATTATTTAGATTAATATTCTATAGAAATTTGAATATTATTTTTTTTATATATAAATATACCATTTATTCGTGCCAGAATCACATATTTTGTATATAAAATCAAACCATATCAATAATTTGATTGAATTCCATCTAGACAAACATAAAATTAAAAGAACAAAAATAAATTTGTCCATTAACAAAAATCAAACAATTGTAAGATTAAATAAGTTGTACAAGGAAAAAAAAAACAAATGAAGAGAGTACTACAAAATCGACCAATTACTAAACATTTTAGAAAAATCAATGAATATATCACATTACTAGCACTGGTTTACAGCCAAAAAATACCAAGAACGCCACATGCCTAGATAAGTTAATTGGGACCTCCTGACACGAAAAACGCTGTAATGTTTTTTTTCTAAGTATCGTTTTTTAGAGAACGGTACTTTTGTGTTTTTCGGTGTATGGTCCCACTCAAACCCTTGTGGAGACCAACCGAAAAGTCCGATCGAGATGAATGGTGTTTCTTACAGGTAACAAAACGCGCGAAACACCATCATAATGATGTGTTTTTTTTTAACAATTTTCCATGCAAATAAATTTTTTAAAGAATTCTTACAGGCATATAAAAAAAACACATTTTGTAAAAACATGTCAGTTTGGCTTTGTACGTGCAAAAAATAAGATGTGTTCAATCGATCCCAACGAATTTTGTTATGTTTGTGGTGTTCTTGTGAAAAAGAAATCACAACATTTGATGCGAAAAATGAATACGAAAAATTTATCTGAAGCTTATAAGAAGTATTTCGGCTTTCGACCTGCGTCTCTCCACAAACCGTGGACACCGAATAGTGCATGTAACAACTGCCGAACAATATTAAATAAAATTGGTAAGGGTCAAGAGTGTTTCTTCACATTTGGAAAGCCAATGCAATGGAGAAACCAGATCAACCATACAACAGATTGTTATTTTTGTTTAACGGAAAAGGCTATCGGACGTATAATTGAACCAGTTTATCCAGTTGTTAGCTCGGTGACGCTACCAGTGCCGCACTCAGTATCGTGCCCCAAACCGCAGCTGATTGTAGCGGGCCCCACAGAAATACGAAAAAGAACAATAAAAAATGATTCATCAGATGAGTGCAGTGAAGCAGAAATGCAATCAAATAAGAAACCCCATTTACTTACTCAGGCCGAGCTCAATGATTTGTGCCGAGATTTGTATTTGCCGAAATCGAAATCTGAATTACTTCCATCACGATTACAAGAGTGGGGATATTGTGCTCCTGAGACACGTGTTACATATTACCGTGATCGCAGCAAACAACTTGCACTTTTCTTCGCGTAAACGGCAAACTTTTGTTTTTGTGCCAACATATGTGGTCTTTTCAATGCTCTCCAACAAAATTATGACCCAGAGGAATGGCGTCTTTTTATGGATGGACCAAGGATATTTTGAAGGCAGTCTTGCTTCATAAAGGGAATACCATCAATTCCAATCGGATATGGAAAATACATAAAGGAAACATATGAAGCAATGAAAGAACTTCTCGATCTCATACATTATGACCAACATAAATGGAAAGTTTGCTCTTATTTTAAATTAGTTGCCATACTATCTGGATTGCAAGGGGGCAATACGACGAAGTTTCCCTGTTTTCTATGTCTATTGGACAGCCGTGACCGTCAGAATCACTACACCCGAAAATTTTTGGCAAGGAGTGTACAATATCAAAAATGACACACTCATTCCTCTGGAGAAGATAATACTTCCTCCATTACATATTAAGCTTGGGTTATTTACAAATATTGTGAAAAAGTTGCCAAAAGACAGTCTTGCCATGAATTACCTTAAACAAAAATTTCCGAGAGCCACAGCGAGCAAAATTGAAGCTGGTATATTTGATGGACCTCAAATTCGGGCTCTGTACGGTGACCAAGCATTTATTGAGTGTTTATGTCCAGCTCATTTGGAGGCATGGAAAGCATTCCAGGACATCGTTCACAACTTTTTGGGAAACTACAGAAGTCCTGATTACGCAGAGAAGATCGATACATTACTGCAAAAATTCAATGCCATTGGTAAGCGTTGAGTGAAAACATGTATGTATATCAAAAAGGCCGTTATTATTTTAAAATTTATTCTTTTTAACCTTTAGGTTCAAATATGACACCTAAATTACACTTCTTATTCAGTCATTTGGATATCCGAAGGTGATGAACAAGGTGAAAGATTTCACCAAGAAATGGAAGCAATCGAGAGACGTTACAAAGGCTGGTGAGACGAACAAATGATGGCGGACTATTGTTGGTTCCTCATTCGCGAAGATCCATCCGAAAAAAAACGCAACAGTTCAAGTCGCTTGTCATTTTAATTTAAATTTTTTGAATTTACGCCGAATATAGTGTGTGAGCAATGCAGATGAAAATATTGTCGTTCCACAAAATCCTTAATAAAAACTTTATTTTTCATCCGATATTTTTCAAATTACACTTAAAATGTTGGTAATTAAATAAACTGTTAGGTAAAAAAAATAAAACATTCCAGATATTTACTATAACGTAGAAAAAAAACGAAATAAAAATGAAAATTTTTGAAACATACGTAAAAAATAGGCAAATTTTGAATTTTGAGGTGCCATAACTCAGCCATTTCTTATCATATAGAAATTTCTTATCATATAGCATATTGGCGGCAAAGGCATTCAATTACCTCTCCAACGATATGCCATTCATCTCGATCGGATTTCGTTTGGGCTCCACAAGGGTTTGAGTGGGACCATACACCGAAAAACACAAAAGTACCGTTATCTAAAAAACGGTACTTAGAAAAAAAAATTACAGAGTTTTTCGTGTTCAGGAGGTCCCAATTAACTTATCTAAGCATGTGGCGTTCTTGGTATTTTTCCAAATTAAAAATTTGTAAAGCAGTGTAATCGAAAGCTACCATTCAATACTAGATTATACAGGGAAAAATCACTTGTCAGATACGGATAAAAATAAAACTCTTTATAAAATTAATAGTTGTAGAAAAGATTTATTAAATTGCTAATTAAATTAGATTGTAAAGTAAAAGTTCCCAAGTTGAACTTGTTGAATCCGCTCGAAAATTTGTTTGTACATGTTAGAGAAGACGTAATGATAGAGTCCGATTTGGATTCAGAGGACAAAGTATTGGATGAAAAGGACAAAGTAGAGTTAGATTTGGAAATTAGAGGTACTGGAGGCAATTTTCGTGTACCCAAAGGGTTTAAAATGGCAACCATAGATCAGAAAAAAATCTTTTATAGGCATGTGTGCAAATATTATTAGGGAGAACTACGATGGAAACGATGAAAAAAATTTAATTCAGGACTTAACTGATGATAACCTTAATTTTTCTTTTGTGTCGTTTATTAAATCAAAGCTAGAAGGCAAGGCTCGGGAAGCATTGCCTGAAAGCTTTACCACTATTGAGGAAATTAAAGTTGCATTAAAACAAAAAATAAAGCCAGAAAATTCTAAAGTTGCCGCAGGGAAAATTGCAGCTTTACAAATAAGGGACAATAATTATGCAAATTTTACAAAACAGGCTGAAGACCTGGCAGACGCACTTAAAAGATCTCTTGTTATTGAAAGTATAACAAGGGCTAAAGCACACGAAATGGCAATAGAGCAAACCGTTAGTGTATGCCGATTAAACGCTAGGTCTAATTTAGTGAAACCAATCCTTGCGTCAACTTCATTTGCCGACCCAAAAGACGTAGTAGCAAAATTAGTCATTGAACAAACCAATGAAGATAGCGAAAAACAAATATAAGCCTTTCAATCACGTAGCAACAACGTAAATAATTTTTCAAACAGAGGAAACTTCAATCGTTTTAACGGCAACAATTTTAATCGTGGTAATAGTCACAGACGCGGCAGTGGTTCCTCACGGGACTTTAACACCAGTCATGAAAACTATTATAATCCAAGCTATGATAATCCAAATAGATATAGGAATAATAATTTTAATCGTGGTAACACAAGTTTTAATAATAACGACAGTAACAGGGGTATTCCAAGAAATAGAAATGCGAGGGCCCTTACTTTAAACGCAGAGGTCCCTCAGCAGGAAGAGTTGGGGGAAACGAATCAAAATTAGCAACAGAAAGAAAAGATACACCTACAAAATCTGTTTTTAGTCTTAATTTAAATTACTCCGATTTTATCCACTTAAAATGTCAGGAAACAAACGTATCATGCAGCTTTCTAGTTTATTCCCAAGCTGATATTTCACTCACTAAAATCTCCTCTATAAAACCGGAAATAAATTTCAACCAAGATGAGACAGTGAGCATCACGGGTGTAACTACACAGACTATTTCGACGTTCGGTACAATAAAAGCAAACTTTAATATTAAAAATCATTTAATTCTTCAAACGTTGCATATAGTCGACGTTGACTTTAATATTCCATCCGACGGAATAATTGGCAAAGACTTTCTCAAAGCACATAAATGCAAAATTGATCATGAAAATATGACGCTTTCTTTTTGGTTTTTCAATAACAAGCTAAATGTTCCTATCGTACACGGCTTAAATGAAGACAATTGCGTAATCCCACCAAGATGTGCAGTATTTAGATTTTTTTAAATTGGAAAATATAAATAAAACTGTTTTTATAGACTCACAAGAAATTTGTGAGGGAGTTTTTATAGGTCGAGGCATTATCAATTCAAATGAACCACTTTTAAGAATAGTTAACGTAACCGACAGCACCAAATGTATAAGAAATGTTAATATAAAATCGGAAGATCTTACAAATTATGATGTTTATTGAGTTGATGAAATAAAGTCGAAAACTAACCGCGTTGAGACAGTAAAAAGAGTATTGAAAACCCACATGCCGAACGAAGTAGAACACAAATTAATGCCTTTATGTGAAGAATATGCGGATATTTTTGCTTTAAAAGATGATACTATGATTATTAACAACTTCTTTGTACAAAAGCTTAGACTAAATGACACCTCTCCTGTCTATATAAAGAACTATCGTACGCCACATTCCCAAAAACAAGAAATTGACAGACAAGTAGAAAACTTGATACAAAATGACCTAATTGAGCCAAGTCGGTCAAATTACAACAACCCCTTAATTTTAGTTCCGAAAAAGAGCGTAGATGGGGAAAAATCATTCAAAATGTGTGTCGATTATAGAGCGGTTAATAAAAATAGCCGACAAATTTCCACTTCCTCGTATAGATGACATTCTAGATAACCTAGGACACGCCAAACATTTTTCAATACTAGACCTATTTTCTGGTTTTCACCAGATACCACTTCATACACATTCTTCAGATGGAAAGTTTTACCTCTTGGTTTAAATATCGCACCAAACTCATTTTCTGGAATGATGTCTATCGCATTTTCTGGCCTACCACCTAATCAAGCATTTTTGTATGTCGATGACATTATAGTTATTGGCTGCAGTCAACAACATCATTTAAAAAATTTGAAAAGCGTGTTCGACATTTTTAGAAAATTCAACTTGAAAATTAATCCATATAAATGCAACTTCTTTAGGTCTGAAGTAACATTCTAAGGTCATAAATGTACGTCAAAGGGACTTTAACCGGATGATTCGAAAATTAAAACCATTCAAAATTATCCCGTGCCGACAGACAAAGATTCAGTTAGAAGATTCGTTGCTTTTACAAATTATTACCGTAGATTTATAAAAATTTTGCTACGTTAGCAGCACCTTTAAGTTACGTTACTCGGAAAAATTTATAATATGTCTGGGATGACAAATGCCAGACAGCCTTCGAACGGTTGAAATCAAGTTAAATGTCGCCGAATCTATTGCAGTACCCAGACTTCGACAAACAATTTATGATAACAGTGGACGCATCGACAAATGGATGTGGTGCAGTACTAAGTCAAAATTTCAATGGCAACGACCTACATATTTATTTGGCATCAAGGTCTTTTAACAGTACAGAACAAAAGAAACCAACAATTGAGCAGGAACTATTAGCAATACATTTTGCAATCAAGCAATTTAGACCATACGTTTATGGCACTGAATTCATCGTGAGGTCAGATCACAGACCTTTAGTTTATCTTTTTAATATAAAAGACCCGTCATCAAGGCTAACGAAAATCAGACTTGAGTTGTCTGAATATAACTTCACCATAGAGCACATAAAAGGTAAAGACTATGTGGCTGCAGACGCCCTTTCGCGCATCTCGATAGATAAACTAAGAAACATAGACAAACATATTTTCGCTGTGAAAACTCGGGGATTTTCAAAAGAAACGCAGGACGAAACAACGAAGATAAACAATAATATAGAGGAAATACCGGTATTAAATTTATTATTTATTATTATTAATTATTTATTAAAAATTAGATCAGAGCTTTTTTATACTCAAAATAAACTGTCAAAATTGAGTATAAACATTTATAAACGATTTAAATTGGTAATATTTCTAACTATTCTAATTGATAACGAAACATTAAATTTAGATTAAATGCTTTTGAGGCTGGAAAAAGAAGCCGTCAATATGAATTTTTTAAGATAGAATGGCCAAAGGACGACATATTTTTTACAATTTGTAGCATACAACATTTAAAAGACCATGGCATAAAATTATTAAAGAACATAGAAATTGTATTAACTGATCCGATTGAACAAGTACTTGGGAAAATCGAAAAAGAAAAACTTATGACTATTTATTACAATGATCCACTTTTAGGAGGCCATTGCGGACGGTAGAACAAAGTATTTTTGGAAAAACATGACAAAATTTTGTAAACAATTGCGATATATGTAAATTTAACAAAGTAAAACCGGGAAATAAAGAGAAACTGGTTCTAACACCAACACCTATGCAATCTTTTGACGTAGTAGTTTTGGTCACAATTGGTCCATTACCAGAATCTAAACATGGAAATAAATACGCGTTGCCTCTTATGTGCGACTTAACGAAGTACCTAGTAACAATAGCAATACCAGATAAAAGTGCGACCACTGTAGCCTGTGCAATTTTTGAGAAATTTATCCTGATATATGGTTCGATGAATAGCATTAAATCTGACTTGGGAACTGAATTTAAAAACCAAGTTTTAATAGAACTATGTAAACTTTTAAAAATCAAAATTAATTTTGCAACTGCTTATCATCATGAGACACTGGGAACAATTGAGCGTAATCATAGAGTACTTAATGAATATTTAAGGGCATACATAAACGAAAATATCTCAGACTGGGACACCTATTTGAACTATTTCACTTTTTTTTCATAATACAACAACAATACCGTGTTTGACACAAAATTTTCTACATATGAATTAGTTTTCGGGAAACGTCCATCAATACCAAGGGAATTTGTAAAGAAAACAATTGACCCAATATACAAAGTGGAAAATTATAGTAAAGAGGTAAAATACAGGCTCCAGAAAACACATAACTTAGCAAGGGAATTGATTCAGAAGCATAAGTTGCGAAATAAAAACTTTTACGACAAATATGCAAAACCTTTGAGAATATAAATTAATGATAGGGTGTTGTTACAAAAACAACCATGACAAATTCAGGGGCATTTATGAGGGTACATTTATCGTCAAGGGAATATATGACTGTAACGTAGCAATCTATGACAAAACGACAATAAAGGAATAAATAGTTCACAAAAACAGGCTAAGAATGGCATGAAATTAACCAAATTATAAACGGAAACTACCAATGAATGAGATCGAAATGGGTCTTATGACAGAAAATTTGTAGAATAGAATATAAATTATTATAACTATGTATTATATTTCATACAACAACAAAAAAATTGCATTTACAACTTTTATTTACGGAAGGTAAACAAGGTCTTATATTCCAAAAAGGTATACATACTTGTTTTGGTTATAATATTTAACTTGCTAAATCGAAAAATAAAAAAAGTAAAGAAATACAATTTTAAATTTGAAAAAATACAATTAAAAAAAAAAAAAATCAATTCCAGAAATGAAAATTATATGTAGAAAATAATAAGAAAAAGTACAATTTCAAATTTATAAAGAGAAAAAACCATTACAATTTCAAATTTAAATGTACATATGTATATGTATAAAGGAAAAAAACAAGAGCCAACCAAGCTCTGTAACTCTTGGTTGCCTCTTGCTTTTTCTAATAAACGGGGAGGTGTAATGAATGACCAACACTGGTTGGCCCTTTCATATACAACCCTGCAGAATGAGTAGAATAAGGTAAAATAAGTATATGAAGAATGATGTGAATAAAAGATGGGCAATTGTGTTTTAACTTGGAACCGAGGAAGATGTGTTTTATTTTTACAACGTATTTTGTAACGTCTTTTGTGATATACTTCCAATAGTAATATCTCTTAATTTTATTTAATGTTCTAGAAAAACCGCAGTGACCTCCTTCAGCAGGGTCTTCATGGTATCGTCTCATTACATCTTGAATATCTTTGGCTTTATTATCAATTCGGGTCACCTCATTTAGTAGCGCTACTTTTATATGATTCAATTTTTCATTGCCCATTTGTTTGAATTCATTAATAGAGACAAATTCGAAAATTTTCTCACTAGGTGCCATTTGTAATTTTGTAATGTTATGTTTATCGGCCACTTCTTCGAGCCTTGGAAAAAATTGTCCTAAGTCAAGTTTTCCATTGATATACAAATCATCTATTGGTATACATGTTTTTATAGATTTTCCTTGTTTGATATAACATCTTCCGGGGGTAATCTTTAATTTATAGTATTTTCTGGCGTCAGTGTTCTTAATTGGTACATATATACTGGGCTAACTATTTTCATTTGATTGATGTCTGTTATTCATATTTTTGTTATCAGCCATATTTTGTGTTTTATTGGTCATTGCCCTTGTCGTTACTTTCAGTATTTTACTGTTATTTATATTCAATTCTTTTAAGTCATTTATTGTTATTCGTGATAACGCGTCCGCAACATAATTATCTTTTCCCCTAAGATATTCAACTGTGAAAACGTAATCTTCTAGGTCAAGTCTTATTCTAGATAGTTTGGAGCTCGGGTTCTTCATTGAAAAAAATAAGACAGGGGTCTGTGATCTCATTGAACTAGAAAGTGTTTTCCATAAATATAGGGTCTAAAGTGATTTATTGCCCAGTGTATGGCTGTTAATTCCTGTTCAATGGTTGATTTATTGCTTTCTCATTTGGTAAAACTTCTAGATGCGTATGCTACTCGCAAATATTTTCCATCGTACTCTTGTGTAAGTACTGCGTCACAGGCGTATTTACTTGCATCTGTTGTTATACAGAATTGTTTTTCAAAATTTGGGTATTGCAACAATGTTGGGTGCATTAATGCCTTTTTAAGATGTTCAAAAGCGATCTCGCATTCCTTTGTCCACTCAAATGCTACTCCTTTTTTTGATAATCTAGTAAGATGCCTTGAATATTTTTAATAAATCGTCGATAATAGTTGCAAAAAGCTACAAATCTTCTTGCGCTATCGGCGTCGGTTGGTTTCGGGTATCTTTCTATCACTGAATATTTATTGTCATCTGGGAGTATACCTCTGTTGGTGCACTTATGACCAAGGTATGTAACCTCGTGCATGAAAAATGAACATTTTTCAGGATGTAATTTGAGATTGTGTTTGCAACATAATTCGAAAACATCTGTTAAGTTTAAAAACATGTGTTTTTCTGTACAACCTAGTACAACTAAGTCATACATGTATAAGAAAGCTTGTTCTGGTCTTAGACCACTAAAGGCAATAGTCATCATTCTCTGGAACGAATTTGGCGCTACTTTCAGACCACATGGTAGTCTGGTAAATCTATATGAAACTTTGTTGAAAATGAATTTAAATTTCTAGAATCCTTTTCTAATTCAATTTGATGAAATCCTGATATTAAATCTAGACAAGAAAAATATTTTGCTCGGCCAAGTTGATCTAAAATATCATCTATTCTTGGTAACGGAAATTTATCTGCAATTAACTTTTTGTTAACTTGCCGGTAGTCTATCACTAATCTCCATCTTTTCTTTGGTACCAGTAAAATTGGACTATTGTATTCGGAATATGATGATGAAAGATTATTTACTTGCTCTTCGATTTCATTTTTATCTGTATGTGGTATCCGGTTGTTCTTTATATATATTGGTTCTGTATCCTTTGTTCTTAACTTTTGTTTGTAAAAATTGTTAGTTGTAACGGTTTCTGATTCTAATCCGAAGATATCACTGTATTCGGTACTTATTTCCGTTAATGTTTCCTTGAAACGTTTCGGAAAATTTTTCTTCAATATGTTTAAAATTTCATGTTTCCTATTTTCATTGTCGGTGTTACTCTTCATTATATCGTAATCATTGACATCTACTGTTATAATTTTATTTATCTTAAGAGTATTTACTGAATTATTAGTGTTAAGTATCCTTATGAATGCGTTGTTAGTTTTAACTATTGTACTGGCTATGAAGACTCCCGGTTGGGGTTCTTGATTAGGTATCAATATTTCATCATTGCAAGATATAAGTTTTATTTGTCGTATTACTCTAGATCTTGCGGGTAATGCAATATCGTCATCACAAGTATTGGTCATTGGTATTATTATTTGCTGAGTCAAATTATGAGGTCTCAGGATGAGATAATCCTGATCTTGAATTAATTCAATTATGCTATTATATTTTTTCATAAAATCCATACCAATTATTCCACCACATGGTATTGAAAAATTGTCATCCACTACTTGGAAATTGTGTGGTATCAGAAAATCGTTAATTTTTAAATCGAAAAATGTTGTACCAATGGATCTGATTTTACCTTTTCCTATGCCAGTAAGTGTAGTATATTTGGTTGTATTTATTCGTTTAAACGTGCATTTATTTTTTATTAAGGATATATCTGCTCCAGTGTCTATAAGTAGCGGTATGGTAGTATTAATTATATTTATCTGAATTTGAATAAAAGAACTAAAGTTAAGATTTAGGTTATACACTTTCCCATTTATTGACTTGATCCTAGGGGATTGTTCGAGTTATCCAAACTGTTTTCACTTGCCGTTATTGTTCTAGCGTGGTTTCTGTTTCCATTATAATAACCACGTCCTCTTCTGTTTCTGTGATTATTTGTTGAATTATAATTATTATTGTTGCGATCATCATTATTATTATGATTCTTTCGAGAGAAGTTACCTCTTCCACGGTATCTTCGTCTACGATAATTGTTGTTGTGTCAGTGGCTATAATATAGTATGGCATTTTGCTGGCCTGTTGCCTCAGTGCAACTATTAACAAATTTGCATATTGCACCGTTCATATTATTGAACTGGCCTACTTCCAAAATCAATTTTCCCTTGTCTATAGTGCAGTTTTTGATCATGGCTTTTACAGCAGTTTGTGTAAAATATTTGTTTGCTAAATCGCAGGACAAGCCATCTGATATATATGAACTTTCAAGTGATTTGACCAGTGTTTCTATTTCGCTGCAATAACTATTCGTGGATTTATTATTTTGCCTAATGCTCATGATTTTAGCTGACAAGACCTCGACTGTTTCTCCCTTCACAGAGTAAGTTAGTTTCTTTATGATTTCACTGATTGATGATTTATTGTTTATTAGATTTCTAGCAGTTCTCTTTAGTTTCGTCTTTATCAGGGATACCGCTATTTCTTCGTGAGTACCTTTAATAGAGTCTACTAATTGGAGTGAGTCTAAAATAGTGCGTAGATTCTCGGGTTTTCCATCGAAATACGTTATAAGTTTTGAGGCTGTCTTCAAAAACTCTACTACTCTTTGTGTCATTTCGGCAATTTTTTCTGTTACGGTTTCTGAGTCTGAGGTTACTTCTGATACGGTATCAAGTTTGAACGTTGATTCAGTGACAATTACTTCATTTACATCAAGTTTTATTGGTTCATCAATATCATGCGGTACTTTCTGCTGTATATTATACCGATCTAATACCTTAACTAATTGATCTCTACAAATCCAAAATAACTCTAAAATTTCTTCTCTATGCTCATTCGTAAATTTATCTATGTTTCTAACCAATATTTCTCTGATGTTCTCTAAGGAGCTACTTAATGTAATCAAATGTTTTCTAACTGTCTCTGGTTTAATATATGTACTTTTATTAACACACTTATATGCTCTTTTAAAATTTTCCCTTTCTGCATAAATAATTTTCTGTATTAATTCCCATTTATCCATTTAGTTTATTATACTTTATCTAATTCATTGGCTCTACTCATATATCTCTTTTTCAACCGTCTGTTGTGGAAAACGTAAATTCTTAAAACCAAATTTATACATGCGATTATCGTAGTTAAAAGAATGCAAACCTCAATTTGAGAAAGATCTAGTTCTTTATGTTCCACTATTACTTCATTTACTACATTGACATTGGGCTTTACAACCTTTGATTGTGGTTTGCCCATTATTAATAAAATTTCTTTATAAGCCTTACTCTTAATCAGTCAAAATAAAGGACCATTCGCAGAATATTTAAAATAAAAAAAATTTCATTTGGTAATAGTTTTTAATGAATTTAAAACGAATTTGTATATATATAAAATAAAGTTTTGCTAAGAGCGAAATCGCCTTCTAGCACTGACCCGTGCTTTGGAGAGCACTGGGTTTTATTATTTGTGTTTTTTTTTATTATATCCTTTTTGCCATGGATTGCTGGAGTAGGCACGTCCTTATTTCTTCTTCTAATACGTCAATTCTTTTCCATAATTTGGCGGCTCTATCCCAAGATGGTGGGGTTTCGCTGTTTATAATTCTCAGTGATAGGGCTTTCTGTTGGCGTTTTCTCGCCGTGTAGCCTCCTCTTCTTTTTGGTGGATACTTCTTTACTTCCTTTGGAGGTGCTGAAGGCAGTTGTGCTTTTTTCTGCCTTTCTCTATATTCTTCCAAAGTAAGCGGTTGCGCGCCTTCTTTCATTCCGTTGGGGAACTTCCTTCACGATACTGGCGGATCTTTGTGGCTCATCCGTCAGGACAAAAATGATTCCAGTGCTCTAACTAGGAGCACTCTGAAATACTGGCAGGATCGCCATATAAATAAAACGATTGTTGCTTGTTGAGCTTTGTTTTATTGATTGATCTTTTTAATGAAATTGAACTTAAAATATAGTACAATAATGCTTACTTAGCATTTTCACTAACAGTGAGAAATGTAGCGATGGACAGCGTTCTTTTAATTGGATCTATAAAGTACAAAACAATGATCACAGTACAACACCAAAAGCGTTGACTGTTAGACAGTGTGTACAGTGGATGTTAATGCAGTTTGACGGTGTATTCTCAGCTAAGCTTACTGTAAACACAACAGTCGTTGTACAATGCAACTAGTGTTGATTGTTTGTAATGTGATCCCTTTTAATTTTAATTACTCAAAATATTCTTGCTGGCAATGAACGCATGTAATTCATACTATTCATGCTACACCTTAAGATATTTTTCTAGGGAAGCGGTTTTCTGAGACGGCAGTAACTTTCTTAGCCTTTTTGTGCGCTCTTTTAATAAACTTTTGCGTTAGGGTGATCTGTGCAATTGCCACTCTCTTCGAACTCTCCTTTTTTCAGTTAATAGACGCTCGACATCTGTAGAATATATGTTATTGTTTTTGGTTTTTTTGAGGGTTATGCTGGAATGTTGAACAGCTAGTTTAAGATAACTGTCAAAATTAACAATAGCGAGATACACGTTCTCCGGTGTACTAAGCGGAATATTTTCTGTGCAATGGGAACTAAGATATTTTTATATTTTAACCAATTTATTTGTGGGGCTGATGTCGATAAGTAGCCAGACGGAGATACGAATCTATTTGGATTCACAACAATAGTAGGTGTGTGATAGGAAGATAATTGTAAGGATGCTTCTACATGAATCGTGTCTATGTGGATGTTTTTAACCACGCCAAAATCTATGACATCTGGAATTTTTTGATGATCATGAGGCCAATATATTGGTGGTCCGCTCGCGACCACATTTAGATCCATTTTACAAATTGCGGTAAACAAAATACGACCCTTTAGTGTTATAAGTCGTGACCCCCAGAAAGTGTGTTTAGCGTTATAATCGCCATCAGCCAGGAAGCAGGCTCCTAATGATTTGAAATAATTATAATATTGGCTTTCTGATATTGAAAATCTAGGTGGGGAGATGAAATTAAATGATAAAATTACTATGTTTCGATTTAATTATACAACACAAATGTTCGTTGCTTGCAGATAATCTTCACGGTGATCACACATTAAGTAGTGTTTGATTCGGGCTTTTATCAAAATGGCTGAACCTTCACAAGCTCTATATCGAGGGTCCTTGGTGTCATATAATATATAGCCATATATTTTAAATGTATTTATTGAGGTCAAATGCGTTTCAGAAATCATCATAATAGCAATTCGTTTATTTTTAAGAAAGTACTCTAGTTCATTTTTGTGTTTGCGTTACAGTTCATGGCTTGTTAAGTACAGCTTGCGATAACATCGATTGCATTCTTAACATTTCCTGCATCATATTACCCATTGTGTTCGTAAAGTTATTTACTGTTTTCACTAATGTTTCCATGGTTTTTGCTAGACGACTTAAATTAGAAACAGGAGTTTCATCATTATTTGGCAACTCACCTTGCATTGGCATATGGTTGGATTTTAGGACGTTAGCGTGAGAGGTTCCGTTATTACTAGGCTGAGGTACCTGAATGTCATTAGTGTTAACTAGATTTGTTGCCTGAATTTGAGGGGGATTAGGTTTCGGTCCAACCGAGCGCTTGACGATAGAGTATACAGGGCATCCTCTATAGTTGGCAGTGTGATTACCATCACAGTTACTACATTTTTTTTACATTGGGGTCATTTTTAGACTTATCGCAGAGAGCTGTACCATGTAATTCTCCACATACGACGCAAACAGGGGTTAAATGGCAATATGCCTTAGTGTGACCAAATTCTTGGCTGTTTAAACATTGCACGGGACCATTGTTTTTGTGCGGCTCCTCTATCGTTATTTTCCTATACGGGATATATTTCAGCCTGTAAATGGGATGCGTTTCTTTTTTTTAAGCTTCTTAAGCGTCGCCGGGTTCTAATTTCACTCAAAATAGTGGCTGGGGAATTTTTTCTCTATTTTTAATATTGATGTGGCACCCTGTCTGCCTACTCCGAATCATTTTTACATTTTCATGCAACTATGTTAAAAAGCTTTAAGTTATAGTTCTTTTTTATTATAGCATTATCACTCACTTCTAGTTTAATATTTAAAGTATAAAGTCGAGAGCTCTCCAAAACATTACAAAAATTAAATTAATAATTTTGGTTAGTTTTTTAAGTAAATAAATAATAAATATTATTTGTTAAAATAAGAAAACGTCTCGAATATTAATTAGTCAGGCAAACAAAACATTTGCCAAAGTGGTGACCCCGACGTGATCTTCGTGGTGTGGAACCGGCATTGCATTTTTTTCATCGAGTGTGTGTGTGTGAACTTTTTTCCAACAAACGAGATGAAATGAAATAGAAAGAGCACCGTTAAAAAAGTACCGCTGACTTTGGTGAACATTTGAGAAAGTTTACAGCGTCTATTGCATTCAGTATAACCTCAACATAACCTTCATTTACATTTTTATGCTCAAAATCGTAACATTGCTCCTCAAGTCCAAAGCAACGTTGCAGTTGTCTACGCTAGGCTTCCATTGCCGCAGTTGTCCAGCTCAAATATAGAATCCTGGTTCACAACCATGGATTTTTTGTTTACTGCTTCTGGTATTACATCGGATAAGCAAAAGGCAGCCACTGTCTTAGCGGCATTTGACCCAAGTCTTATAGCGCAGTTGCCAGACGTTATATCAACCATGCCTCTAACAGAGCGATATAATTTTGTACGCACAAAAATAAAAAAACATTTCGCCGACAGTGAGCAACGTCGCCTCAACCGTTTATTGTCTGATCTGCCACTTGGGGACAAAAAGCCATCGGAACTATATTATGAGATGAAACGAGTTGCCGGTACTACTCTTGGTGAAGCAGCCTTAAAAGGACTTTGGATAAAGCGATTGCCAGACTTCGTACAGCCAGTCGTTGCTGCTTCATCTGGTAGTGCGGCTGAATTTACCAAAATCGCCGACTCTATTCTGGATGCTGTTTCAACAAATCAGATTCATGCTGTCGCAACACACACAAACTGTGATATCGAAGATCTACGTGCAGCAGCGGCAAGGTTGACAAAACGCTTTGATAAATTTACAACGAGATCACGTGCCCGTAACCGAGATCCTAGAGGCCGATCTAGACACAAGTCTTCAACAAACGAAAATACTTCCGATGAGTGCTGGTTCCATCGCAAATATGGGCGAAACGCCCAAAAATGCAGAA
Organism: Pollenia amentaria; assembly: GCA_943735925.1. Classification (NCBI taxonomy): domain Eukaryota; kingdom Metazoa; phylum Arthropoda; class Insecta; order Diptera; family Polleniidae; genus Pollenia; species Pollenia amentaria. The sequence goes on from OX031007.1 coordinate 101,567,215, forward strand.
GTCCTTGCCGGCATAAGAAACGATCTGTAAATTCCGTGTCTTCTGAAATTGGTGCGACGTCATCATGAAGCCGGGTGCATGTGGCGAGCTCTAGCGAAAACTCGACCACAAATAGCAAAATATTTCGCTTGCAGGTGAGAGACCATATTTCTAAAAAAAAGTTTTTTAGTTGACACAGGTGCAGATGTGTCCGTCCTCCCACTCACTGCAAAAAGTCAAAACATGAAGTCGACCAGTATTCAATTGTATGCAGCCAACGGTGCACCGATTAAGGTTTTGGGAGAAAAGAAAATTAATTTAGATCTCGGTCTACAACGCATTTTTGAATGGTCATTTTTGATAGCTGATGTTACAAGTCCAATCATAGGAGCTGGTTTCATCCGTTTTTATGATTTGCTAAGAGATTTACGGCGGGATCGACTCATCAACAGCGTAGTGCAATCTCGATCACTTTTAAGGCCGTCTGCCCAAATAAATGCTGCAGAACTTCAAACATTTGATTTGGGGAACCTTTTGAACGAATTCGCCGATATTACAAAATTATCGCCTTATGGTTCTGTAACCAAATCTACAATTTATCATCGTATCGAGACTACTGGTCAACCAGTTTTTTCCCGATCACAGCGGTTATCGCCTGAGAAGCAAGCTGCATCACGAATTGAGTTCGAGACTTTGAGAAAGGCAGGAATTTGTCAGCCCCTTCATTTAGTACAAAAAAGCAATGGTTCTTGGAGGCCCTGTGGCGACTACCGTGCGCTGAATGCTCAAACAGTTCCTGATCGATACCACCTCCCATATTTGACAGATTTCACCAGCATTTTACATGGCAAAACAATATTTTCTAAAAATCGACCTTCAGAAAGCGTTTCACCAGGTGCCAATTCATCCCGACGATGTCCCGAAAACGGCCATAACGACACCTTTTGGCCTGTATGAGTTCAAATTCTTGACATTTGGACTCTGCAACGCCGCGCAGACGTTTCAAAGGCTCATACATGAAGTTTTACGAGGCCTTGATTTTGTTTTCCCGTATATAGACGACATTTTCATTGCATCATCTTCTGCCGAACAACACCGTAAGGACTTGAGAATGGTTTTTCAGCGAATACGAGAAAACAGCCTGGCAATAAATCTGTCTAAATGTGAGTTTGGAAGATCCGAAATCCAATTTCTTGGCCATCTTGTTACCGCTGAAGGAATTCGACCCTTGCCAGAAAAGATTGCTGCAGTCCGCGATTTTCCAAAACCAGCAGTGGCTAAAGATTTGAAGAGATTTTTAGCCATGATAAATTTTTACAGAACATTTTTCCCACATATCCTTAAACATCATTCTAAGCTGCAAAAATTAATCAAAGGCAATAGCAAAAATTACAACTCGCCAATTTGTTGGACATCTGAAACCGAAAGTGCGTTCCAAAAGAGCAAGAAGAGTTAGCACAGGCTACAATGTTGACGAATCCCGCTAAAAACGCAGAGTTGGCACTATACGTTGATGCTTCAGACACAGCAGTTGGTGCTGCACTACACCAATGCATAGATGGCAACATGCAACCGCTAGGATTTTATTCCAAGAAGCTGACAGACGCTCATCGAAAGTACAGCACCTATGATCGCGAGTTAACTGCAATGTATCAAGGTGTTTGTACTTTCGGTATATGATCGAAGGTAGAAGATGTTACATCATACCGACCATCGTCCTCTAACCTTCGCTTTTCATCAAAGTCTCGAAAAAGCATCCCCACGAAGAGCAAGACAACTCGATTTTATTGGTCAGTTCACAACAGACGTCCGTTATACTCCTGGAATAGAAAACGTCACAGCAGACTTTCTTTCCCGGATTCAGAGTCCCAGCCATTTTGTGGATTACACAAAAATCGCAGCCGCTCAACAAGATGATGATGAGCTAGCCCATCATCAAAACTTTTTCCCCACTCTATTCTCCACATTTTAGTTAACACATGCAATAGTAGAAAAATATTCAAAGTGTACTGAAAATATTTGATATTCTGCAAAAGAAAGATGAATAAAAGTATTGAGTTGAGATATTTATTATGTGTTTTGTTTTTGTTTTTAAATAACAAAAGCGACGACGACCTGCTTGTTTGAAAGCTAGCACACAACTTAATGAAATTATTGCCCATATTGCGGTTCTCCACTTTTGTAACAGTTTGGTTGTCTTTGGTAAATTTGCATTGCCATTCTCAACTCGACTGGCAGTTGGCTTTTCAGTTGTGTATCTGTTATTTTCGTGGTATTGCCGTTTTCAACTTTGTAAAACTTTGGTCGACAGAAACGTTATAAATACACAACTGTTTATTAGTAGTTGAATTGTTTTCAGTTTCAGTTGACTTTAATTTTTAAAAGCAAAAAAACAATAACAATGGAAAAACCGTAAGTAGAAAGATTTGTTATACTGTATAATAGAATTTCACAGCATTTAATACATTTGTAGATCTTTGAAAATTACAACTGAAGCACAATTTGAGAGGCTTGTTAATCTAATGGAAAAAACCCAAAGATTGCACGTGGAAAACCAAAATTTGGTATGACCAAAAATCAGTGTAAAGATATATGGGACTTTAACACATAACTTTTATATAGGAGGAATAGCCACTACGCGAACAGGTGTTTTTTAAATGATCTTTGATTTTATCCAGCAAATAACAAAACGCTTCCTTGTTTAGTCGGAAATAACTTTTAAATCTACAAATTTAAAATTATTATTTAGTTACGTTACTAATTATAAGTTCTTACTTGGCATTAGGTAGTTCAAGAGGGTTGGAATCATCAGGAATTTTTTTCTTATACGTAGCACATCTGTACAAGAGTTTTCATTTTCATCATAAAATAAATCGACAGTAATATCCATTGTAAATTCTTTTTATTCAACACAACAGTTAAAAATACTTTTAGTTTAAAAAATTATTTAATTTTATAAAATTTTCACTTGTCAAACGTTATATTTAAAGTTGGCAAATCGATATTTTAAGTTGGCAACTTTATAGCAAACTCAACTAAAAACAGTTGGGTATCACAATACCTAAAATGAGTTTGGTTGTGCATAAGTTGGGTTGACTCTCACACGACCAAACTGAGTTGAGTGGAGAACCGCAATAGGGGCATATAGTTTTTTACAATCTTTGAAGTGAGTTTCGGTAACATTCGGGTTGTGTGTGTGAAAATCCCGAAAAGTGCTCGGCCCCTGGGGGTATAGCGTGATGATCGTTGCTCTAAAATACAACGCCACACCAAGTCAACAACTGCACGGTACGAGCCGCCAAAAGAACGGTTTTCGCACATCAATATCGATATCGTTGGCCCTTTTCCACCATGCGAAGGGCAGCGGTATTGCCTCACGATCATCGACCGTTTTACACGTTGGCCCGAAGCTGTGCCTATACCTGACATGACAGCCGAAACCGTGGCTAAAACGATTTTGTTCCACTGGATAGCACGCTTTGGTGTTCCAGCTAAAATAACATCTGATCGTGGTAGACAGTTTAAGTCAGCTGTTTTCAATGAGCTAATGACAACAATTGGTGCAACTCATTTGCGTATCGCGCCATACTATCCACAATCGAATGGTATTATCAAGAGATGGCATCGAGTTTTTAAAGCAGCTATACTTTGTAGTGACCCAGCAAAATGGATTCACAGTTTGCCGTCAATCTTGCTTGGTCTACGGGTCGTTTTCAGGCCAGATATAAATGCTTCGCCAGCCGAACTTGTATACGGCACGACTTTAAGAATACCAGGTGAATTTGTCTGTGAGAATTCACCATCCGAAATAACCAGCGAAACTGTTTCACAATTTCGAAAGGCAATGCGAAATTTACGACCTACGCAAACAGCTCATCACACGCAGGCAAACACTTTTGTAGGTCCTGCTCTAACTTCAGCAACACACGTCTTCGTTCGCAACGACTCAATACGTCCGTCCCTAACTCAGCCCTATGATGGTCCTTATCCCGTCACTCGAAAGACTACGAAGTTTTTTACGCTCACCATCAGAGGCCGTTCAGTAAACATAAGCACCGATCGACTTAAGCCAGCGTTCACTATGAATTTAAACCCCGATATCGACAATTTTGTTGCAAGAAATCAACCACGATCCGTTAAATGAAGTGGTACGAATTCGAATCTTGGTGAAGATGGCACATCAAGTTTGACTCAGCAAAGTGAATCAACATCTGATCCAATTCCTGAAACCAACAAAATAAGAGAGAATCATTTGCAAACAGTTCAAAATTATACTTCTGCTGTACCAATTAAATCTACTAAATGCGGCAGACGTGTCACATTTCCAGCAAGGTTCCGGTAGCTTTCATCTAGCAGGGGAGTATTATGGCACCCTGTTTGCCTACTCCGAATCATTTTCATGCAACTATGCTAAAAAGCTTTTAGTTGTCGTTCTTTTTTATTATAGCATTATCACTCACTTCTAGTTTAATATTTAAAGTATAAAGTCGAGAGCTCTCCAAAACATTACAAAAATTAAATAAATAATTTTGGTTAGTTTTTTAAGTAATAAATATTATTTGTTTAAATAAGAAAACGTCTCGAATATTAATTTTTCAGGCAAACAAAACATTTACATTTTTTTATTTATTACATTTTTTTATTTTGAAGCCCTTCTCTTCTAAAAACTTTTATATCTCACTTGGGTCAACGCATGAGTCAATGCCCTTAATCACTACCTGAACCCCTTTACTGCTCTTCAGTTGATATGTATAAAAGGTCTTTTTAAGTGCTTCAAATTTGTTATTACTCATCTTCACGATTAACTTGTATTTTTGTCCCATTTATACTACCCCGCTTTATTGCAGCTACATAAAAAGAATTTTCACCTATTACCGAGATCAAATTCTTTATTAATTCATTTGAGTTTTTCTCTCTAAGATATATCGGGGGTGGCTTAGAAGGCCGGCATTTGAAAATCCTTCTACTGAACCATCCACGTGGGTGCCGGCTGGAAACGGGTACCAGTGGGTACACGGCCAAGATCAGGGTTTTGAGCATAGTGTCACGATGTAATGCCTATTGTCACAGGAGGTAATCGTGGGGTTTGATTCGGTCCGGGCGTCTGTTCCCCAAATTGGGCGGCTTACGGGTCGGAGATGACTCCACGATTTTTAAAACCCAGGTGCGTCTGTTCCCATTTTGGGCTGCTTCCTGGTGCGCGTCTGTTTACCCGGTGGATCGGCGTTATTTATGGACATGGCAGCATGTATAAAATGCAGGTTGGGTGCCTAAGCCGTGTCCTCATACTGGCGACATGAGGAAGGTCATTGGAGGTATATGACCTGTTGGTCGGTAGACCAACCAGCGGACCAACCCAAAATGATGATTATGCAATGGAAGAAAAAAAGGATAAAAGCCGGGCTGTAATATACGCCCAAACGTCGGTGTTAGCAGTGACTGCGACCACCGGCGGGCACGGGGAAGAACCAGTATCTCCTCTACGTGTCGCCAGCGGTCACACATTCTCTGCCGTGGTTAAGGCGCCTTACGGTGGAAGTAACAAAGCCAAAAAGACAAATATGACATGCACGGATGCCGTTGTCGATTCAGACTCGGATCTTGATAGTGTCAAAACGATCACCTCTAAAGAGGAACGTGAGCTGCTAAGTTCGCCTGGAACATCTCGGGGAACCCATTCCACAATTAAGAACAGGCCCAAGAGAAGCAAGGAAGGAGTCAGAGCTCTTTCAGAATACAAAGCTGCGGTCCGGATACAGCATCGGCTTGGATCCCAATCCAACCTCTCCAACGAGGAGAAAGAGCGGATGAAGTGGACAACGGGTGCGATTGCAGAAGGCCGAGCTCACTTTTCAATGAACCCCAAGTACGCTGCCAAAAATCAGGGTTTCCACAATTGCATTGAGGAAGCCGTGATTAAGAGCATGCAGGGTAAAAGACAGCGGTCAGTTGATGAGTCTCCATCTGCCGCAAATCCTAAGGAGACAAAAAAGCCAAAGAAAAACACCGAGGAGATCAGACCCTCGACATCAAAAGCTGCCACTGTACCGTTGCCAAAGGCTGCAAGAGTCAGTGAAGTGGCCAAACGTCCTCTGAGCGTGGCACTTCTCGACATGAGCAACCCTTTTGGTCAAATGGCCACAGAGCGGTGGAAGATCGTGGAGTCTAAGATCTTCAATGAAATTGTCGCTAAGATGGAAGCCGAACCCGGAAGACCGCTGCCCTCATTTGATGGGGCTGGATGGTTCAACGGAGTAAAGCTCATCAGCTGTAAGGACGAAATGACGCTGGAATGGCTTAAAGGAGCCATTACGAAACTCAAGGGCCTGTGGTCGGATGCACAACTCAAAATTGTGGATAGATCGCACATTCCGGCTGTACCGAAGGCGAAGGTGAACTTTCCGCGCATAGTAAAACCGGAAGTCGCTCTTCGTCTCCTACAAAATCAGAATCCTGACATTCCCACCAAAGAATGGAGGATTCTGCATGTACAAAAAGGCAACAAAGACGGGCAGAATTACATACTAAAGATTACAAAAGAGGCAGAAGACCTTTTGTATCCACGGTATGGAAAAATGACTTGGGGAGTAGGAAGTGTGTTTCTCCGGTTGAAGAAACGACATCCACAAGACTCCAACCACAACAAACTGGAGGTCGATGAAGTGGAGCGAGATCTGGCAGCTGCCACTGCGGCCACTTCTGGACTGAGTCTGGGTGAGACGGCCAAGGATGATGGAGCCGACCCCGAGCGGGTGATCTTAGTCGATGACGCTAAAGATCCTGCAAGTCAACCTCCAGCACAGTAAGATGGCTTCGGTAAACTCCGAATGGTGATAACGACATTATCTCTTACGAGGGGGTGGAATGGGCCATTGACTCGTTCCAGCCATACAAGTCGCCTGGTCTTGACGGAATCATCCCGGTGCAATTACAGCGGGGTAGACAACGGATAATACCATGGCTGGTAAAAATCTTTAAGGGATGTCTGAGGATAAACTATGTGCCGAAATCTTGGAGGATATCTAAGATTGTATTTTTACCGAAATCGGGTAAGAGCAATCACATGTACCCGAAAGATTTCAGACCTATTAGTCTCACATCATTCCTGTTGAAAACGCTGGAGAGAATTTTGGACTATCATGTCAAGGGTAACATGGGGCCGACTATTCTCTCTGTAAATCAACACGCTTACACGAGGGGCAAATCAACTGAGACGGCGCTCCATTCAGTTGTCTCACTGATTGAGAAGACCCTGGGATACAAGGATTTCGCTATGGGCGTGTTCCTGGATATCGCGGGAGCTTTCAATAATGTGTCCACAGAGGCAATTTTGGCTAGCTTGTCGCGTACGGGGGCACACCCACACGCTAAAAACTGGATCGGTAACCTGCTAAGGTGCAGAACTATATCTGCAACGTGGGGTAACGCCAGGATAACGAGGAGAGCACACCGGGGAACTCCCCAGGGAGGGGTGCTCTCACCAATGCTTTGGACGCTTGTCGTCAACGAACTTCTCAATGGACTTCAGGACGGGGCAGCAAAGATAACTGCATACGCAGATGACGTGGCGGTAATAGTTGCTGGCAAGGATCTGAATACTATTAGTTCTGTAATGGAGGCTACATTGGCGTTGGTCGGCCGGAGTAGGACTTGGAGTAAATCCTGAGAAGACGGACCTAATCCTATTTACGAACAGGTACAAAATTGGCCCATGGAGGAGGCCTAAACTAGGGGGTACTACCCTGGAACTTAAGCACCACACAAAGTACCTGGGAGTAATACTGGATAGCAAACTATCGTGGAGATTGAATGTGGAAGAAAGGGTGAAAAAGGCAACGAATGCGCTCTACGCATGTAAGAAAATGCTGGGCAAAACGAGGGGTCTAACCCCTGCTCTTACACATTGGGTCTACACGGCGGTTGCAAGACCAATCTTACTCTACGGGATACTTGTGTGGTGGACGGCCTTGAGGAAGATATCGTACCGGAAGATGCTAATGGGCGTGCAGAGACTCGCCGAACTCAGCATCACCGGTGCTTTGCGTAGTACGCCGACTGCGGCACTGGATGTGATCCTGGACTTGCAGCCGATTCATCTAGTGGCAGAAGGAACTGCGAGGAAGTCTGCGATCAGCTTAAAGGCGACGGGACAATTTGAATACAGACCTTATGGTCACGGCAGTATTATAAGGGGAATAGATTGTAGCAGTGACTACACCATTCCGAGGCTGTCACTTGGACGAAAACCGCGAGTTACCCTGGAGGAGGACGGCTGGTTGGCAGGGCTCCGATCTGGCCACAGGACCTTCAGTTTCTACACTGATGGATCCAAAATGGAAGACGAAGTTGGAGCTGCAGTCAACTGCCGGGAACTTGGTATTCGGGAATCGTATAAGCTCCCCGATTACGCCAGCATTTTCCAGGCGGAGATATTTGCGGCCAAGATGGCTGCTGATTTGGCACGTAGCTCCAGCACAAGGAACTCACACGTAAACTTTTTCATCGATAGTCAGGCGGCGATCAGGGCGATATCCGCCAAATTTTCATACTCTTCTATCGTCCAGGAGTGTAGGGACTCGATAGATAGACTCTGTACCAATAGAAGGGTGCACATCTACTGGGTTCGCGGGCACCAGGGCATAGAGGGCAACGAGGCGGCGGACGAATTGGCGAAACGGGGGGTCCAGTTACCATTCGATAGGGTGATGGCCATCCCGGCTCCAATTCGGAATATTAGGAGAGATACGGACTCTGCTATACGGAGGAGAACAGAGGCAATTTGGGAAAACACCGAAACGTGCAGGGTTTCCAAGGTAATGTGGGGATCCTATGATCCGGAGTCGACGAAAATACTTCTGTCACTATCGAGAAGTGATTGTAGACTTCTGGTAGGTTTTATAACGGGTCACTGTTGGACTGCGGTATACGCCAAGAGGGCGGGGCGGCTGAATAGTGACAATTGTAGATTCTGTGGGGTACCAGGGGAAAAGGAGACAGTGGAGCATATACTCTGCTACTGTCCGGCACTCGTGCGCTCCAGGGCGAACTGTCTGGGAGATCATTACTTCCAAAATCTCGGGGAAATCCCTGGAATTGGGTTAATGAGACTCCTGGCTTTCGTCAAGAGAGTGTGGGGAACTCTGAGTACCATCACATCGGAATGACCTCTCTTATTTATAACGTTCTTTTGCGGGTTATCGTACAACGTAACGCTAGGGACCTATTTGGTCTATGCGGGGTCTTTGCGACCGGCCACTCTAACCTAACCTAACCTAACCATTTGAGTTTTTCTCTCTAAGATATATCGGGGGTGGCTTAGAAGAGTTGATAACGTTGTGTGCTTCCGAGGATTCCTCATCCAGAATTGCAAAACGATTTTGTGAACTTATTCTATCAGCTGTACCATCTTTTAAGACTTTTGGGACCGAAGCAACTGCTGAAGAGGTTGGACTACGACCCCGTTAAGCACTGTTATGTACCTATCAGTACCTACTTGTACTGCAGGCTTTTGACCACTTTTTACTTGTAACGCCTAGTTTTCCGTTATGCCTGATTTGGGGTTAATTATTTCATAACTTATTAAAATTAATTTTGCCGCGGAGGCAACGCTTGCAGGTTTTATATTTGTTAGTGTATCAACCGTATTATTAAATACAGACGGTGAGAGAGATCGCGTACGAGTAATAGGTTTAGCCGTTTGGAATTTGCTATCATCGATTCTTTTTTTTTATTTCTGCATTTGTTTCGTTAACACTCACTATGATATATGCGTTTCTTTCATTCTGTTTTATTGTTTTTGAATTATTTGCACTCATAAGTTTTTTTTTACTTTACTGTTTACAGTTGTGCTCTTATTATTTATTGTTTATCAACATTTGCACTTATAAGTTTTTTTACTTTACTGTTTACAGTTGTGCTCTTCTTATTATTTATTGTTTATCAACGAGAATAAAAAAATAAAAACAAAAAATATATTTGCTAAAAATGTATTTGTTTATGTATGTATTAGGGATGCCAAACGGAATATCCCGAATCCCGAAATCCCGGGATTTTTCGGGATTTTAAATCCCGAGTCCCGGGATTTATTTTTATGAGTCCCGGGATTTTTAACATATCAACTTTTATGTACAAAACTGTTAGTTTTTATAGAATTTTTATACTATATACAAAAAAATTATTAAAAATTATATTTGAGTTATATCTTTTATTGCAAATAATTCCTTTTTTTGAGTTTAATTTTTGTTTTTGGAACACAGCGAGTATTTAAAATTTTCATTTTTTGCTTGATATACATATAACGGCTATTTCTGGATTTTTGTATATTGCTTAATAAAAGCCATTTTTTTAAGTAGAAACGAAATTTGCAGATTCACATCTCAAGCCTTTATTACAATTACGTTTAGCAAGTTCAGCTATGGCTTAAGACATAATTCCAAAATAAAAATGATTATTTTTATGCAAAATATAGAAATCAAGAAATAATTGTTATATATCAAGCAAAAAATATAAATTATTCACGATCCAATTAAAGTTTTATTCAGAAACTAAAGAATAAAAGTTGATATAATTATAACAATTAAGTCGTAATATTGATGAAATAGCTCATATTCCTTCCGGTCCAATAATAATAAAAAATTTGCTTAAAAAACATACGGTAAATAAAATAATTTTTTTTATATATAAACACTATATGACGTATTCCTAAATAAATTATTTAAACTTGAAATCTGTTTTAAGAAACATTTGTATAAACATTTTGTTTTAAAATAAATTTCAAACGTACTTAAATTATTGATTATGAATCTCGCCCTCACCCTAGAGGTGTACTGCACTGCAGTCGACATAGTTTTACAGTTTTTAACTCAGCTATCGAGATCGATGAGGGACTACACTTTGCAGTGTATTAATGTCGTCACAACTTATTTCACATTAACAATTGAATTGCTGTCAAAAACTTGAAATGAATTGATCTAGAAAAACTAAGAGATACGTATATTTTTTTAAGCTTTTTTCAGAATCTGATCAGTTTGATCATGTGTGAGGCCAGTGTTATAAATATATGTATAAACTAATTTGTTTTGTTTTCTTTTTTTAAAATTTATGTTATGTATATAAAATCTTTTGAATATACAAAAAGTGTTGTTTATTTAAAAAAAAAGTCGTATATTAAAGAAACACATTGATCCCGAAAAATCCCGAAATCTCGGGATCCACAAAATCAAAAATGAGTCCCGATTGGCATCCCTAGTATGTATGTACATACATATATTTGTTTTCTTTTCCTTGTATTTTTTTTAATATTTTATGTGTTCCGTTTTTATAAGGATTTGATTTTCGTGATATAATTTATACCACTTAAGATATTGTTGATCCTTAAAATTTGCAGTATATTCAACCGAAGTCACTGTTTATTTAAAAAAGATTTCCATAGTATATCAACCAAAAGATGGATAGTGATTGGCGCCAGATGGACAATAAGGTTTCGATAAATATAAGCTTCAAAGTTATTTAAAGCATTAAGTTTAGAAGAAAAAAAGTATGTATTTATTCTTAAAAAACCCTGGAGGAATGATATAATTCCAATATTACAAAAGTAAAAAATTTTGTGTGTGCTTTAACATTTAAAATTCTTCAGTTGAGAAATATTTAGCGCCCCTAATATTTGTTAAGCTGAATTGAGAAACCATTACAGGAGTTTTATTTACTAAATAAAGTATAAAAAGGATGAACATCTTGCACGTTTTCTAGATAAATAGAAGTAAAACTTTTTATTTCAAGTTTTAATTTTTATTAATTTATTTGAGATTTTTAATATTATTTTTTATAAATTTGTTATAATATATTTTTAATTACTCTATATGAATCTTAATATGACTAATATTGATCTTAGCCAACAAAAACTTTACTTACCCGGTAAGTTAGCAAGTAATGTTGGAGACATATAAACACTACTTATTTTTCAGCTTAATAACTACTTATTTTTGTTCGAGTTGTCCACAGAATTCAGTACTTACAATACATTTACTGGTAGTCAAAAAATATATAGTTATTATTTAACTAGCAGTAAGTTGAATTGTGAGTACTTACAATATATTTACTGGAAGCCCAAATATAACTAGTGTTTATTTAGATAGTTAGTAAAACGAAAATATAAACAACAACAAGAATTTGTGTATAATACATATTAAAACTGTTTTTATACCTAATAAGTTGTTATTGAGCTGATTATTAGTAAGCAAATATTCAGTAGAAGTAAAAAGTATTTACTGAGGTTATTACTAGTAATTACTTATTGAGGTTTTCAGAATAATGACAATTGTACTGATACTTACTTACCAGGTAACGTGTGAAATAACTACTACCTATTACCAAAATTCCAAAAGTATTTAAGTGAAATGGGTATTATATTTGAGTTTAAGCTGATGTATAACATGGTGTACACATAAAAATATTTGTTGTAGTATTCCGAGCGACTTAGAATCAGTATCTGAGTCGTCTGTCCTGCTAACTGGTTGTCTGTTCATGTGAAGCTTCTACACAAAGTACAGGTCGCAATTTGTAAGATAATTTAATAAAATTTGGTTTGTAAGTTTTTTTTTTAAATTTTAAGAATCTGACCATAATTTCACATAGCCCCCATTTCCTATATAGCCTTAAACCATCCCATAAACCATCTTATTATGTTTGTCCAACGAAATTACGAAATTAAATTTGGAATCAGTCCATATTTGACCATGGTTCCCATGCAAATACAATTCACGCAAATAGCTTGTAATGACATTACTGCCTTATAAGTATTGGTATGTATTCATTAAACAAAATAACGACAATGTCATGGCAAAATGTTGTCCTGTTAGGCTTAGGAACGTAGATCATATGTAAACCCCTCCCTGAAATCACCCTAAGACGAAAAAATCTTAAGTAGATGTAGTTAGCTAGATAATATTCAGCATTAAGAATTCTTATATTATTAGTCTTATCGTTATAACATAATTTAGTTTTAATAGGTCTATAATTGCATATGGCACCTGTATAAATGTGATATGAATTGCGGCTATAATATGATTCAGTTCAAACACATAAATCTGCACTGATATATTAATTGCCTTAATTGTCCTCCAAGCACTTTAACTTGTAGAACGCTAATAGATTCAATCAATAAAACACTTTAGATGCCTTATAGTAATTGAACGTCTTTCTTTATTTTGGTTCTTTCTTATATACTAAAATTTAATACATTACTTAAAGCTGAATGCCACTATTGCACAATGCGGAAGTGACCCAATTAATAGTTTGCATAATTGCTGACTAACATTTCAATGTACAACATATAAAATTATAAACAAAAGTAAAATAAAATTGTTTGGGATGATTGAACTTCAAGTAAACAAAATAAATTAATGATACGTCAACAATTATTTATAAACAAAAGGTAAAATAAAACAAAAAATTAAATTATGTTATGTCAGCGATAAACTGAACTTATGTAGTTCATTAACATTAAGTAACATAGTTAAAACTAAAATTTAAAATTAAATGTATGTTGATGTGAATGTCAACATTCTCCCCCGCGTTGACCGCTGGTCGATGATAACCTATGTGGGTTAGGTGTCTATGTCAATGGTGACAGGTCGGGGTAATGGAACTGGATGCGGTGTTGGTTGGTTGGAGTTGTGGCCTATTCCTTCTTGATGGGTTGAGCTTCTTTTAATTAGGGTTATGGTTACCGCGATGAGCAAGGAAATTATAAGTGCGGAATAGCTTACTATATGATGATGTTGGCTATTAGACTTGATTAGCTGTGGTAGACGTGTAATTGTTGACTCATTAAGTTGTTTTTGCAGGTTATTGAGTTGATTAAGGTGAGTCTCAAACTGGCTATCTGTAGTGTTAAGAATCTGTTTGATTTCCTGTGCTCTGCTTATATGGTCGATGTGTTTAAGTTGGACGTATGGTGTGTGCAAACTGTTTGACGAACTAAAGTGACCTTGAATCGTGATGGAATTGGTTTTGATTATACAAGTTTGGTCTATTTGCATTATGCCAGTGCCTCTTATAAAGTGTTGTGAAGTTTCTGTTGCGCAGACTGCTGAGATTTCTACTTCTATGGTGGAAGCAATTGTTAGGATTTTTTAATTGTGTCCATGTTGTGTTGGATGGAATTCGGATAAGTTTTCATTTGGCTGTGTTCCGGTTGATGAAAATGTTTGGTTCACAGGAATTGGCAAGTGTGTCCCCTTTGAGCTTGACCTGCTTGTTTTGGCATATGTATTCATCGGGTTTAGACATTATGCCGTTGGTAACGTCTTCAGTTGAAAAAGGAATATAATCATCTCTGTGTGAATTAATTGCGAGAAAAGATTCCTTTGAGTTAATAGATATTAGAAGAATTTTTTTATTGTTGGAACCGGAATAACATTGAAGAGTTCTAGAAATTGCTGGTCGACAAGTGGCAAAATAATTTCAAAGATAACTTCGCTCTTTGTTATCGCTCCACTGGCCTTCATTAGCTTATAAAATTGTATCAGACTGTCGTCTTCTACAGGAAGTTCACGTTGCCTTGGGAGATGTGCCCTTATTACGGTTAATTCATTCCTAAGTTGATGAGGAGCTAATAGAAGCGGACTGATTTTTCCATGATGAGCATCGGTTAACACGTCTATTACTTCCCTTTCTATTCTTTGCAGGTTTAAGGCGGTTAAGGTCAATTGGTTGGCGAGTAGCGACGTTTGTTGTGTTTGACTGATTTGTTCGGATTCCATTGCTATTTCGTTTGTTGCTTCGTTAAGATTTTGGACAATTTCTCTTAACTGGTTCTGTGCATTAAGCTCATCTTGCTTAATGATGTTAACAGTAGAATCAATGATGGACGTTTGGTTTTTTAGTAGCTGGAGAAGATAGTCTGTTTCGATCTTGGACCTTTTAATGGTATCTGACATTTCATTTGCGTAGTCTGAGTCCAAAACACCAAACAGTGATCTTGCTACATTTCCTACAATGTTAAATGCGCCTCCTTTTGTTCTACTAGTAACGAAAAGTGCCTTCTCCTCTAAATCTTCCTTAATTTGAATAAAGTTGTTTACCAATGTGTTGCATGTTGACAGGTGTTTAATGGATGAGCATAACTGCTGCAAAGTGGATATTCCAGACTGAAAAACCCTTAGCTCAGACGAAAAGGGTGTTAAGTCGTAGTATACCATGAGCTTCCATTCGGCCGTAACGAGTTTTACAGTTCCAATTCCTTCAAAATATTGCCCTGGGTCAGAGCGAAAGTTGGTGATATTGATGTTACCGCTTATGACCGCTGGGATGAGAAAGATCGCTAAAATTGTTGTAAGAAGGATTGGGTTACTGTTAGTCCTGGCCCTTTTGATTGGTGGAATATCTGCTTCAGCAGATGTCAAGTGTGGCGTAGAGTGGGATGCTTCATTTTCCTTTAATTCGTCCTCGGGAAGTAGTGGGGCTAAATTATGGATTGGCCGTCTTTTTATTCCTGATGCTGTTTTTACGTCTGCTACTCGAACCTTGCCATCGTTTCCCTCATAAGTTTTAAGAATCCTGCCGAGTGGCCATTGCATGACCGGTAGATTATCCTCCCTTATTATGACTAATTTACCTTCATTTTCGTTTCTCTTGGAGATGGTGCAGGTATTCCAATGACCAGCGTTTCCAAAATTCATGTTTCAGTTGGGAGACAAGATTCCACCTTTTTGACAGTGAGGGGTTTGTAGGGTTGGGTGCTCTTGTATCTACGTGTACCGTAAGTGGTTCTCCGATCAAAAAATTACCGGGAGTTAGGGCTGCATAATCGTTAGGATTACTTGATAGAGGTGTTAGTGGTCGCGAGTTTAGTATTGATTCAATGACAGTTTCTAGTTCTTCGTATGTAAGTGAAGCTGTTGCCATGCTTCTGAGCAGTAACAGTTTAGCGGATTTCACTGCTGCTTCCCATAATTCACCGAAATGTGGTGCCCTTGGGGTATAAACTTGAATTCGATACCACTGTTGCTACAAGCCCTTTTGATTGTTTCCTGCGAATGCTCAGAAAAGATGACGTCATTCAATTCTTTAAGTTGGTTTCGTGCTCCTACAAAATTTGTAGCGTTGTCTGAGTATATGGTTTGGCAGCGTCCTCGGCGGGCAATAAATCTTTTGAGAGCCCCAATAAATGCTTCTGTTGTAAGGTCGCTTACTACCTCTAAATGTATTGCTTTCGTTGAAAAGCAAACAAAGACTGCTAGGTATACCTTGTGGGGCCTCTTGCCCCTTAATTGTAGTGCACCCAGTGTGGGCCACAATAGTCTACACCTGATATCATGAACGGACTTGTTGGAGTCACTCTAGTGGCTGGTAAGTCTCCCATAACTTGCTGCATTAGTATAGGTCTCGATTTTGTACATCGAACACAGTTTTGGACGATGCTTCTGGCTACCGACTTGCCCTTGATTATCCAAAACTGCTGTCTTGAGATGGCTAACAGCGTTTGTGGACCGTAGTGGTGGGTGTCGGTGTGTAGCATCTTCATTATAAGCCTTGCGATCGGGTCATTGTATGGAAGGAGTATTGGGTGTTTTGCGTTGTATGAGAGGCAGGAGGCCTCCAGCCTTCCCCCTACCTTTATAATGCCATTTTCGTCCAGAAAGGGAGATAAACCACTTATTTGACTTGATTTTTTGATTTAATGCCCTTTCTTTAAATTGTTGGGCTCAATTTTAAATTCTGACGCCTGAATGCCTTTGGTGATTAGGTTAGTTGCTGAAGTGAGTTCGTGAAGGGTGAGTGTTTTGCTTATTGGTCGGGCGGCCTTGGATGTCTTAGTATTTTGGATGAAACGAAGTGTATATGCTACCACCCTTTGAAGGGTCTTGAATGAGTCGTGATTATTAATTTTGTAGATTATCTCTTCCAATCCAGGTGAAGTGGTAGATAGAGCCGTCACAGGATTTAGTTTGAATTCTTCGGAATGAGGAGGTGATTGAGATTTATTAAATTCTTTAGGCCACACCCTTTCACTGCCATGTAGGAATATTGGTCCGACGAACCACAGGTTGCATTGAGACAGTTTTTCTGGACTTATACCTCGAGAAATTAGATCAGCTGGATTTTGTTTCGAGCCAACATGTCTCCACTGGCTGGTTGTTGTTTGCTCTTGGATTTTACTTACTCGATTGGCGACGAATGTACGAAGTGACGATGTTGACGATGTAATCCAGTGAAGAACTATTTCTGAATCCGACCATAGGTATGTTGGGGTGTTTTCAGCTCGTATTTCCTTTTTTACTCTCCTGGTAAGTTCTGTCCCAAGGAGAGCAGCGCATAGTTCTATTCTTGGTAAGGTTACCTTCTTTAAGGGTGCGATTCGTGATTTGGAACATAACAATCTGACTATGATTCGATTATCCTTCAATTTGGAACGTATGTAGACTGCAGCCCCATAAGCCCCATATTTGCGTATCTTTCGAGACTTGGCCATCAAAAATGTGTCTCTTAGATAAATTGTTTATATGCTTTAAGTTTTGCCGGAATGACCACCAATAGCTGTAAAGATCTTCTGGGAGTACCTCATCCCATGATAGTTCTAGCTGCCATAGCTGTTAACATTTTTGCGGCCACTACTACGGGACCAGCGACGCCCAATGGGTCAAATATCCGTGCCACATCTAATGTTACTGTTCTCTTTGTGATTCTTTGGGTTTCTTGGATATCTGCCTTGAGGCAGAATACGTCTGCCTTAGGATTCCATGTTAATCCCAATATTTTTGTGCTTTGATCGTCGAAGTCTAGGATTAGCTCCACGTCTTCAGGGTGTATTCCAGACAGTAGCTGAGGATGGTTTGCGCACCATTTCCTCAGTTTAAACCCACCCTCTTGTAACTAACTACTTAATTGTTTTTTCATATCTTTTTTTTCTCATTATTTATTTATTGAATCTTCATATATTAAATATGAACTAACAATAATTAATCAAATCTTATACTAATACTTTATTTTTGTCCTGCCAATGCTAGACGAAAATTTTTCTCTTCACGGTTTATGTTCACATATGTAGATGTTTAGCGCTCTTCTTGTCTGATGAGTCCTGCTGTATCTCTTCTCCTTAATCTAGAGTGGCCGCTGTAATTTAAAATATTTCGAGCTAGTGGATTTGGGTGCGACTCAAGTCTTTTTAAATATTTTACTGCATACTTCGTAATAATAGTTTTTACTAACGGCACATTGAGATCCTTGTGAATATTTGAGTTTTTAACATACCAGGGAGCGGCTGTGATTATTCGAAGAAGTTTATTTTGTCGCCTTTGAATTTTTTCGATATTAGAAGTCGAGGCAGTGCCCCATAACTGAATACCGTAGCACCAAATTGGTTTTAAGATAGAGTTGTAAAGTAGAAGTTTACAATCGAGACTAAGAACAGAGTTTCTTCCAATAAGCCAATTAAGTTGAATTGCTTTTAGTTTCATTTGTGTTAGTTTTGCTTCTATATGGCATTTCCATGTTAAACGCCGATCTAGATGAATTCCGAGATATTTTACATGCGATTGTTGGGGCACTAATTGATTATTGATTTTAATAGGGGGACATGACTCCCGAAGCAAGGTGAATGTTATATGTACGCATTTTTGCTCATTAACCTTTATCCTCCATTGTTTTAACCACTTTTCCAGTTCAAATATATGATCCTGCAAGTAGCGAGAAGCTTCATGACAGTTTTCGTGCACGCTTAAAAAAGCTGTATCATCAGCAAATGTTGAAGTTAGGGCGTGGTTGTTTGTTGGCATGTCTGAGGTATATATTAGGTATAACAGTGGGCCCATGATGCTTCCCATATATGCAGTGGCTGAGGAGAACTTATAAAAGCACCTTCTTTAATAATAAACTTTCGACCGACTAAGTAGCTTTCTAACAGCTTGTGTGTGTTTACTGGTAAATTTAGCTTCAATTTATGTAATAAGCCTTCATGCCAGACTTTGTCAAAAGCTTGAGAAACATCGAAGAAGAGGGCGGAACAATATTTTTTTTTTCAAGGGTTTTTCTTATGGCGTTTACTATACGATGTTTTTGTTCAATTGTGCTATGTTCTCTTCTAAAGCCGAATTGGTGGTTTGGAATACATCTATTTACATTTAAAATTGGGGTTAATTTTGACACTAACAGCTTCTCAAACAGCTTTGATATATTAGACAATAAGCTTATAGGTCTATATGACTCAACTTTTGTAGGATCCTTTCCTGATTTAGGTATCATGGTAACTAATGATACTTTCCATTCCTGAGGGTAGTATTCAAGGCGTAAAATAGCATTAAAAATAAAGAGAATAATTTTCTTTGCTATGCTGGATAGCTCCAAAAGCATTTTGTTACTGATCTTATCAAAACCAGGGGCTTTCTTCGGGTTTAAATCATGAATAGCCTTTTCGATTTCTCTTATCTCAAATCTTAGTGGAACAGCTGCTCTAACAGCAACAGATGGTAACTCGACCGCCATATCGAGAGATGTGTGAGCGGTAAATATGGTTTTCAAATGATTAACAAAAAGATTTCCTTTTTCTATATCATTTCTTGCCCAACTTCCGTTTAAGTTTCTTAATGGTGGTTTAGTGATAACTGGTCTTTTAAGATTTCTAGCTGCACGCCATAATGAGTAGTCTGATTGTGGAGTTGCATCAAGTTCCTTAAGATATTTTTCAAATGATGCAGTTTTTTGGGACTGCAGTAACTTTCTTAGCCTTCTTGTGCACTCTTTTAATAAAGTCTTAAGTTGGGGGATCTGTGCAATTGCCACTCTCTTCGAACTCTCCTTTTTTCAGTCAGTAGACGCTCGACATCTACAGAATATATGATATTGTTTTTGGTTTTTTTGAGGGTTGTGCTGGAATGTCAAAATTAACAATAGCGAGATCCACGCTCTCCGGTGTGCTAAGCGGAATATTTTCTGTGCAATGGGCACTAAGATATTTTTTATATTTTAACCAATTTATTTGTGACGGTGATTTCGATAAGTACCCAGACGGCGATACGATTCTATTTGGAATCATTATAGTAACAATTGTAGGTGTGTGGTCGGAAGATAATTCTAAGGAAGCCTCAACATAAATCGTTTCTGCGGGAATGTTTTTAACCACTCCAAAATCTATGACATCTGGAACTTTTTGCTGATCAGTAACCCGGTTCTGTATTTCTCGCATCGTAAAATTTCCCGCATGAAACAAGTAAATTATTACAGAAACAGTGAAATATGAAACAAAAAATGGTTTTTCTCACATAAGAGTTTCTGTATCTTTACTTTGCGAGAATTATCTGTCATTTAAATAATTTTCCAGCAATTATTGGAAAGATGTGAGAAAAAGTGTTTCTGTATCAATATTTTGCTAAAAGTTTCTCACAAGAATTGTCAAAATTAGTCACATTTGAAATTGATGCGAGAAAAATAAAATTTAAAAAAACGGAGCCCAAATTATCTGAAAAAAATAATTATGTATATACATATGCACATGTATGTACATAAGAATGTGTATTATTTGTTTTTAATTTGAAAATAAAGAATTAAAATGTTGAAAATAAATAAAACACAATTGTTATATTTTGTTATCTTAATTGCAGAGGTGCCAGATAAATTTGTGAAAAAATCGTTAATGTCCTAAGAAAAAATAAAAAAAAATTCGTCAATTTTCTTTTAAAAAATCGGAAAGTTAAAATTAATTTTAACAAATTTTTATTATTTTTATTATTTTTATAATTAAAATTTAGTCAAAAAACGATAGTTAAAGTTCATTAGTATTTTATACATATTTTATGCACACATAGTTAAGCTTGAGGTCTATTTTTATAAAATTAATTATTTTACTCTTTCTTTAATCCGATAGCAATTTAAAATTTCAGATTGTTATTTTGCCTGAAGAATTCACACAAAGGCGTTCCAAAATATCATATTGAACTAAAAATAATATTTTTGGCTAAAAAAAAGGCAATAATTTCATTAGTGCATTGACTGAAAAATGGGGTAATAGTTTGATGTTTTGATCACAAAAACAAATGTATTAAATAGTCCAAAGAAATAACAATTAAAAAGTTTTCCTTCGACATTTTGCTTTTCCCGATAATTTTTTTAGGGAACAGACAAACAATGTTGAGGACAATTTTCACAAAAGGGATAAATATAAAAATTTAAGCTGCCTTGTTTCTAAAGATATTTTTTCTGTGGTGCCTAATACACAAATATATAAAAATATTTAAAATTGTTTTATTTCGAAAACTGAATAATATCGTCACTAGAAAAAATCAGCAAATCTGCGCTTTGCCAATTTCGGAACAAAAAATCGTCAAAATTACGATAAATCGTCAAATCTGGCAGCCCTATTTTTATTATATCTATTTCTTTCGTTGACGTTTCGCCTGCATTTGACACTTAATTACTGGAAGTATTCCAGTTAAAACAGAATCTGTGTTGTCTGTTCTCGCATTCAAATACAGAAACACTTTTTTCTCACAAATCGAGAAATTATGGAATTTTTTGTTTCACACTTCATTTGAGCAATTTTGCGATGCGAGAATTACAGAAACGAGCTACAGTAGGCCAATATGTTGGTTCACCGCTCGCGACCACATTTAGATCCATTTTACGAATTGTGTTAAACAAAACACGACCCTTAGGCGTAATAAGTCGTGACCCCCAGAAAGTATGTTTAGCGTTATAATCGCCAGCAGCCAGGAAGCAGGGTCCTAATGATTTGAAATATTTATTATATTGGCTTTCTGATATTAAAAATCTAGGTGGTGAATATATTGATGAAATAACTAGGTTTCGATTTAATTCCTCAATGCAAATGCTCGTTGCTTGGAGATAATCTTCACGATGATCGCACATTAAGTAGTGTTTTACTCGGTTTTTTATCAAAATGGCAGAACCTCCACAAGCTCTACCTCTTTTTTCATATCGACTGCTGTTATTAAACTGTCTGAGCCACTCATGCCATCGTCGACATAAAAATCGTATCTTAGACTTTTAGCGCCCAGAGGATATTTCTCCATATATTTGTCTGCGAGCTGCTGTAGGCATTTTGTGGCTAAGTATGGGGCTGCAGACGTTCCATAAGTTACCGTATTAAGCTTGTATGTTTGCATTGTATCAGTTGGATCCCTTCTCCAATAAATGAGTTGCATATTTCGATCAGCCGGATCAACCAGAATTTGCCGATACATTTTCTCGATATCAGTGCAAAACACAAATCTGGGCAATCGAAATCGTAACAACATGCCAAAGAGATCTCCTTGAGTTGGAGGGCCAATGCTTAGTATATCGTTGAGGGAGAGACCTGTCGAGGATTTTGCTGACGCATCAAATACAACTCGCAGCTTCGTGGTCTTACTTTCTGGTTTCAGCACACAGTGATGGGGAATGTAGCAATGGGTTTCATTCACTTCAGAAGTATCTATACGAGTCATGTGGCCTAGCCTTTCATATTGGTCCATAAAATCAACATATTGAGCCTTGATGTCTTGGTTTCTTGCTAGTCGGTGTTCCAGGGCTATAAATCTTGAAAATGCAAGCTTCCTTGTGCTGCCTAAACTACTTGCTTCTTCGCGAAATGGTAGTCGCACTACGAATCGACCTTCAGTTTCTTTTTGTGGTTTGAATAAAGTGTGTTTCGCATCGCCTTTCTCCTTCCGTGAGCTTGTCATTTGACTCAAAACCATTTTTTTTCCAAAAACGCTCGATGAGTTCGTTTGTGTCTGGGCTGCATTTAGTATTTATTGCACATGTTGCTGATTGAATGGAGCCTTGTCCTAGCCTTTCGCTGACGACCCAACCGAGTCTTGTATTTATTAAACTTGGTAGCTCCGGTAATAACTTAATTTTACCGGAAGTTACCAGATCATGGTAGTATTCGGCGCCTAAGAGAACATCAATGTTAGGTTTGTTAAACTCAGGATCAACTAATTGTATATTTTCTGGAATTGGCCGGAATGTGCAATTGAATTCCTCGGAGGGTTGAATTGGAATAATGTTGGGAAGTACAAACGCTTCTAGTCTTGTGCTGAAGTTGGTTGAGGTGGAATAAAGTCCTACGTTAATGCGTTGATTTGTTCTGCGTGATTGACTGCCGATACCTTCGATGCATAGATGTTTCTGTGGGCTTGATGGATAATTTATTTACTAGTCGGTTTGTTACAATGTTGATTTGTGAGCCTGAATCCAATATTGCCTTGAAAATACCAGATTGCCCGTTATTGGCAGTGATTTTTACGCGTGCTGTTGCTAGCAGGACGTAGCCTTCCCGGGCCCCAGACAAATGAGCCGACGCTACTGTTGACGATGCTGGTACATTGGTCGCTGGTGTGATACTCACAGTGGACACCTTTTTTGATGTTGATGGTCCAGTGTTTGTGTTGTGTTGATATGTTTCCAGGTGAACTAGCGTGTTGTGCCTTTTCTGACATTTTCTACAGCAACTTGTTGTGCAATGTCTTGCTATGTGGCCAGGCTTGAAACAGTTGACACATAGTTGCTGCTGTTGAATCCATTTTAATCGCTCGGACGGTGGCTTTGATAAGAATTGTTTGCAATGATACAACTGATGATTTCCATTTTCGCATAATTTGCAGGAGTAGGTATCTTGAGACGTGGTTGCTGCTGAAACAGTTCTTTTTGGCGTGTTTTGGATTCGACCGACTGCTTCTAGTGACTGGAACCTAGTTTCTAGAAAACCCAATAGTTCTTCTAAGGATGGTAAAGATTTGGGAAGCTTTATCGACTGCTCATACAGTACATGCGTTCCCTGGTCTAGTTTTTTAATCAATATATTGACTAGTATTGGATCCCAAGTCGATGTATTGATGTTTAAATTGTTTAGTGCTGCAATAGATTCGCGCGTCGTATCGTGCAGCCCTTTTATAGCTGCAGCAGAGGGATTTTCCGGTATTTTTAGCTGGCCTATCAATTTATTTATATTATTTGTTAGAATTCTCGGATTGTTAAAACGGTGTTGAAGTGTATTCCATGCCGTCTCATAATTGGTTTCTGTTGGAGATAGATTTTGTATTAGTCTTGCGGCCTCACCTGTCACATTTGTTTTTAGAAACCACATTTTTTGTATGGTTGGCATTGCCTTTTTGTGTATCATTTCGTTGAACATGTCATAGAATGGTTGCCAGCTCAGATAATCACCATTGAATTTTGGTATTGTTACTTTGGGAAGATGATGCGGATGGGTATCTTGATTAATTCTTACTTGGTTAATAGCATCTGGCATCAAACTCGTTTTTAGGTCCTCAATTTGCAATATCTTATCCGTTATTTCTGTTTGTTTTGCCAGAAACTGGTATATATCGTGCTCGATATTCTCCGTACATATCTTATCCTGCAACTGCTGCATTGTTTTCATATTGTACTCGACTTCCTTTAGTTTTACATCAATCTGCTGCTTTGTGTACTGAACACCTATGGATAACATATCGTCCAATGTGCTGATAATTTTGGATATGGTGGCGTTCTGTATATTTATCAAATTGTTCTTTGTTGTCTCCGATGCCTGCTTCCCAGCGATGCCTGAGTTGCTTGCTTGCATCTTTGATTGCTCCCTTATAATTTGTATTTGTTTTTGGATGTAGTCATCAGCCTCTCTAAACCTTTGACTCGTCTCTTCGTATAGTTTTTGTAAGAAATATGGATGGTCTTCCTTTGCTGTCGAATCACATCTTATGCGATTATATATCTTTTCGATATTTTTCTACAACTCTTCGAGCTCCTTAGATTTTCTTTCATAGTATTCTACGGATCTCCTTTCTATATGTGTCTTCCTTATAGTGCTAATCGCCCGATTTATTTCTTCCGCCTTCCCGTCTTGTATCTTAACAAGATCGTTTAATGTCGTCATTTTGTTTTATAGCTCTGTGCTACTGTTGTTTGTTTTGTAAAATTTTGTGTAGCTCTTACACTGCTGTTGTTTGTTTTGTTGAAACAAATTTTTTGTGTAGCTCTTTCACTACTGTTGGTATTGCTTGCTTCTTCAGAGGTCACCAAATGTTTTGGTGGCTGTTGTATACTGATGTCTCGATGAATACGGTCGCCCGGTTGACCGTCAAATAAACGCATTCTTTATGTGCCTTTTGTGTTCAAAGGCCCCTAAACGCTGTTAGGAGACTCAAAATCTTCGACAAAACGGCTGGAACTATGGGTCACTAATGTGTTTGGTGCCGGATGATTGCTGCGTGTTCTGCCTTTAGAGTAAAAAGTCCCTTACCGCTGGTGGGTTGAAACTTGTAATTCTAAAGACTCTGGGGTCACCAATGTGTTTGGTGCCGGATGATTGCTGCGTGTTCTGCCTTTATATTAAAAAGTCCCTTACCGCTGGTGGGGGGAAACTTGTAATTCTAAAGACCCTGGGGTCACCAATGTGTTTGGTGCCGGATGATTGCTGCGTGTTCTGCCTTTAGAGTAAAAAGTTCCTTACCGCTGGTGGGGGGAAACTTGTAATTCTAAAGACTCTGGGGTCACCAATGTATAAATGTGATATGAATTGCGGCTATAATATGATTCAGTTCAAACACATAAATCTGCACTGATATATTAATTGCCTTAATTGTCCTCCAAGCACTTTAACTTGTAGAATGCTAATAGATTCAATCAATAAAACACTTTAGATGCCTTATAGTAATTGAACGTCTTTCTTTATTTTGGTTCTTTCTTATATACTAAAATTTAATACATTACTTAAAGCTGAATGCCACTATTGCACAATGCGGAAGTGACCCAATTAATAGTTTGCATAATTGCTGACTAACATTTCAATGTACAAAATATAAAATTATGATTTATGTAACAGAATAAAATTATGCAATGTTAACAATTATAAACAAAAGTAAAATAAAATTGTTTGGGATGATTGAACTTCAAGTAAACAAAATAAATTAATGATATGTCAACAATTATTTATAAACAATAGGTAAAAAAAAAAACAAAAAATGAAATTATGTTATGTCAGCGATAAACTGAATTTGTAAATACTGTTAATATTTTCTAATATGCTCTGTTTTGAAAATTTTTTATAATAAACGTTAATTTGATATCAGGTGTATTCATATTAATTGGGTAATTTTGCGTCATCTCAAGTGTAGTTTTGAACTTTGCTGGTGGTAACACTGCTGTGTAGGCACGTCTGTAATTGAATTATAGCTCTGGTTTGTTTATTTTCACTTAAGGAATTCAATGATGCACTCTAATACGGCAGAAATTCGATCAACAATGTTTATTGTTTTTTTTTATTTATTTATTTATGTCTATGGATTAAAAATCCTAGAAAAACGCATTTGCTTGCATTATATTAAATTAAATAGCATGAGGTTGATATTACACCATTTATAAAAATTATCCAAATCATGTTGAAGATTGATGATTTTTGATTTTTTGTAGCTTAATAAGATTTTTACATAATCGGCAAACATTAAATCATCATTACACTCGGCAGATCATTTATAAAAAGTGAGAATAAGATTGGACCAACGCGGCTTCCCTGCGGTACTCTCGAATTGACGATGATGCTCTTTGATGTTGTATTATTAAAACGAGCACTTTGTATTCTAGAAATAAGGTATAACTCAAGCCAGCGAAGACTGTTTTAAAACACATGTAATACCCATTAAGAAAGAATTAATAAGAAGACTATGGTTGACTTTATGAAACGCTTTACTTAAGTCTGTGTGTATAACGTCCGTTAATTGACCATTATTAAAAATAGTGGTAAGTTGAAAGAGAATTGTCTTTGCTAAGCAAGCTTTTCTAAAGCAGTGCTGAAAAGAAGACAGTAATGAAGATGATTGATGAAAGAGACAATCAGTTATGAACTTTTCAAAGAGTTTGTGAATAGCACTTAGTTTAGCGATACCTCTATAATTTGCTATATTTGATTTATTTCCAGACTTAAATACCGGAATTATATAAGATTCTTTCCAAAATTGAGGAAAGTAGCCATATCTAATTGATTAGTTAAATATTATTGATGAAGGTGGAGATCTTACAATAATGTACAGTATTCTGTACAGTATATTGCCATCAAAAGTAAATTTTCAGTACAGACGATCGTAAGAAAACCATACAATTTTATTGGCATATAACTCTCTAACAATTAATTCATCTGCTAACAAAAATTGTCGGTTCACACGGTTGTCAGATAATTGTATAGCAATAACTACCAGATCTATTTTTAGACATTGTCAGAAAATGGAAAATACGTGTATTTTTATAATTTGGGAATGTGGAAATATTGTTATTGAAGGGGAAAAGCAATAGCAATTTTATTTGTTTATGTTGTTTTAAATAGGTTACATTGATGTTTATTAAAATTAATTTTAATTTAAGATTAAACTTTTAGGCCAGGTTTTTGAGATGTGGATTAAGTTTAAACTTAGTTTTAGGTAGTCTGAAAATCGTATTTTCCCGGCGAAATGCCATTTTTTCTATTATTTCATTATAGGCTAACATTTTAAGCAAAACTAAGCTGATCCATCAAAATGTTGTAAACAAAATGGCGGCACAAATCTGTTTAAATATTACCCTTATTGTTTTTTCTTTTCACTCTTGTATGTCAGGGATGGAAACGATGGTCCAATTGGATGAGGTGTCTTTTAATCTTTTATTTTGCTGTACTCAACCAAGAACAACTTCATAAGGGTTTTCCTAGCCAATGTCACTAAGAACTCTTCTATAAAAAACGTTAAATTTAAATTTTCTTAAAAGTGAACATTTTGACAATGGCCCTCTTAACACCAAGCCACAGAATTTTTAACGATTTTTTTAGGATTGTTATACGATTTTTTAGTGGTTTCTAGTATAAGTTCGGGAATGTAATGGAAAATCGCATATACACATATGGTCAAAAAAATAAGTACATAACTTTCTTCCGCATATTGTAATTAATTATAAATTTATGTTTATTTTATTTTTTTTATTGAAAAATTGTATTTATTTTATTTGGACTACTTTTAACAACAACAAAAGTAAGATTAAAGCTCTAAACGCATAAACTTATTTTTTTTTAATTTAAAAGGAACAATTTAAAAAAAATAGTGGACAAAATAACAAGTATTTTAAATTATTTTTATTAAATCAATAGTTATAGCTCAATAAAATCAAGCGTTTTTTGACATATCTGTAAATGCTATTTTATTTAGTTTAACTATCGATTTTTATTTAATAAATAATAGTTTAGCAAATAAATGTACAACCCTTCTTGAAAAGATGTAAAATATTACAAAATTCTTATATTTTGACCAAGCTAATCAGCCGTATTACGGTTTTCGTTGTCGTAAGCGAATGTGGCGTTTTTTGTAACACCTTAAGGGCCGATGTTGAATGTGAACCACACCTAAACGTCAAGTTTTTCCTGCATTTAATTTGACATTTCACAATTTTAGACTAACTCAATTTGAAACATTGAAAGATACACAATCGAGCATCGCGTTAAAGTTATAACAATTATTATTGTTATTCAGGTTTATTATGAAAATAGGCGTTCAAATCAAAATGCATATCGTGAAAATTATCTTCAGTGATGAGGCACTTTTCATCGCAGTCGATTCGTCAATGATAATCCAAGAGTGACTGTCGAAAAACCAAAGCACCCACAAATATTGACTGTTTGGTGTGGTTTATGGGCTGGCGGCATCATCCGGCCGTATTATTCCAAAATGAGGACGGTATCGATACATCGATATTTATTGACGACTATCGAATTCGATAATTTTAAGACCTTTTGATAATAAAAATCAACATTTTAACCGTTGCTCAACTGCTTACAATACTGTTGTGTTTTAAGAATTGCATCATATGTTTTTTAACTAATATTAAGCAAATAACGGCGCATTTCCATTGTACTTTTTCGTAGATTACACAGTTCAGTTTTTAAAGAGATGACAACAAAAAATAAGCGCAGGAAAAATGTTCTGGAAAGGGTTCCTAGAATTATGCAAAGAATCGCCTTAATTATGGCGTATTAGCAGCAATAGACTCATGAAAGTTGGAGTGTTAATAAATATGTAAATATGTATTGACATAGGTATATTAAGATTTTCAATTTGGTAATAATTTCACCTTATTACGTTCGATACATCGATATATTGATATTTTTAGTTAATAAATATCGATACTCTTAAAAAATATCGATACGATATATATCGATATATTTTTTCAATTTGCCCATCCCTAATCCAAATAAAACTTAACTCCGTTCGAAGTAGTTCTAAGGAGACGACAAGTAATACTTTACTAAAATGCGCTGCAAAAAAATAATCATTGGGTAAAATATTAGGCCGTTGTGTTGCCGAGGACAAAACTACAACATTACGGCGGAATCAACGACATGGGAAAAATTTCTACCAGTTTTCTATAATGCTGAAACAAAATAATTTGAAATAGATAATCCTGGCGATTGCAACTTTTGAAAAATATGGTTGATTTATATAGATACCTTAACCACCAACAAATTAAAGGCTATTCATAATAAATTTGAGAGAATATTTCAAATAACTTTATAAAATTCCTATAATTTATTTGCTTTTGCAAAACGTTTGTCTAGATCAAATATCATTCAACAGTTTCTAAATTACATTACCCCTACGGTCAATAACTGGGTACCCGGGTAACTTTTTCAACTTTAAAATGCTCGCAATTCTTTCACAATGAAGATATGGCAATGAAACTTGAAATCGTCGCTATTTAGGTCTTAAAAGACATTATAAGAGAAAAAGAATATTATATATATAGCCCGATCTTTGCTTAAAATCGTTTTACATTCGACACCTACGGGAGTCAATGACCGGGTACCGCGGTACCCCTACACGTTTTGTTTGTTTTTCGTTAAAACTTACCACTTTTATTTTTAATTTGATTGAAAACACATTTAAATTTTTTTTCAACAACCTTTTTATAAACTTTTACATACATAAATACATATGTATGTACTTATGTGCACTCAAAACATTTTGATATAGTATTTGTATGCTGGTCGCATATAGGTTTACGACACATGTTGCATGCTTTTCTGGTTTTTCTTCTTCTTTTTTCTGGCAATGCAAGGCAGACGAAACATGAACCCACCATAGGCTTTCTTCGAGGAGTTGGGCTAGAGGTCGACGGTTGTTCACATGTTATATTTTTGGATATCGGTTTGCCTAGATAGTATTCAACAGCAGTTCGTGATGAAAAGTGGCGGGTAATATGACTATTTGCAGCTCGTTCTTCAATAAGAGGCATACAAAACTCCTCGCTGAGCCCCTTCAAAAAGCATTTCCTTTGCGTATTTCTATATGGTATAGTGCTATTGTTTTCAAAATATATAACATATGCAGAAAACGCACTGATATCATTAACGTTATAAAAGAGTGACAAAGGCCACCTTTTTGTTTGTCGCTGTGAGGTATATTGGCCTAGCATTTGATCCATGACATCCACTCCACCTTTTGTTTGGTTATAAAGTGTTCTTATATCTGGCTTTCCATTACTACCAACGCTGTCGTTATCGTGCATTGTAGATAACACAATAACAGAATTTGATTTTCTTTGCGCATATGAACACATAGTAACATTTCCCCGGAAGGCAAATATGGAGGATCCAATAGGTTGTTTTTATCCTTCATTATATCCGGAATGTAAGGCTTTATTTTACGCAGCGTTCCCACCATTGTCAATTTGTTCGAAAGTAAATGTTCCGCTAAATCAAGGGTGGTAAAAAAATTATCCATTGTGACGTTGCGCCCACTACCATGGAAAGGAACTGTTAGATCCTTAACCACTCTTTCTCCTTGTCGTATTTCACGACCCATTGGCGATTTGCCGGTATATAATTGTCCTTCAAGCGGATAGGAGTTTTTTGCGTCACAAATCCACCAAACTTTTATCCCATATTTAGCTGGCTTCGAGGATATGTATTGCGTGAACTTCGTTCTGCCACGGTATGGAAAGAGCTGTTCATCTATTGTAAGGTTCTCGCCAGGTTTGTAATGGGCTTTAAGATTTGCGTTGAGCATTACCCATATATCACGGATTGGAGCAGCTTTATCCGTAAGTATTCTTTCAGATCTGGTGTTTGCATCGTCAAACTTACAAACTTACTATGTGTATACCCTAGCGAATTTTTTTGATGGCTTAGCGACAGAAGACAAACTAGTTTGATTGTTTTTATATACGTCAATTTGCTAATGGCCTACATAATTTAAATGTAATTGAGCTAAAAACCATAATTTATAATATAAAAGTGCGAAAATCTGCAAAGGGGTACCGGGGTACCCGGTTATTGACTAACGTATATTTGTTTAGTTATTGACCGTAGGGTTAAACAAATATCTTCTTACAAATAAAGTTTAGTAAATCAATAAAAAATTTTTGAAAATTCAGCTAAAGTTTGACCAATTTTCTTGGTCAAACTGGTCCCACTTTTCTTGGATTTTATCGTAAAATATTTGTTAGGTCTGATCTAAGTCATATCATGTATTTTGTTGGTTCCTTACCTTTGAAAATTGTTTTGTTTTT
The DNA here is from genome assembly GCA_943735925.1 of Pollenia amentaria. Classification (NCBI taxonomy): domain Eukaryota; kingdom Metazoa; phylum Arthropoda; class Insecta; order Diptera; family Polleniidae; genus Pollenia; species Pollenia amentaria. Next base: position 101,598,712 of record OX031007.1, read on the forward strand.
TGTGTTTTTAAGTATTCGAATTAAAACCGGTTAACCGGTTATTTAAAAATTGCTTGACCGAAAACCGGGTTTCTTAAAATAGCAACTATTCGTAATATTCGAAAACCGGTTATTGAAAAAGTCGAATAATCGATATCCCTAATTTGGACGATATATGGCTTTAACAGGACGGTTCCACTTACCACACAGCTAACGAAACAATGGCTCTTTTGCGCGACAAATTCAAAAGCCGTGTCAATTGGCCGCCAAGATCATGTGATTTGACACCGTTGGACTTCTTTCTTTGGGGTTATTTGAAAAAAAAGGTGTACGTCGATAACCTAGCAACAGTTCAAGAGCTGAAGGATAAGATAATTCGGCACATTAACGGCATAGAAACTCAATTATGCCTCAGCGTCATTAAAAATTTGGACCATCGGACGGAGGTGTGCCGCCGAGGTCGCGGCGGCCATTTGGCCGATATTTTGTTCCACACATAATTGAACCATACCAATATTATCATAATAAAAAGAATTGACAATAATTTCCTACATAATTTGTGTTTTATTCAAAATCAACATCGGCCCGTAAAATTTAGCTACCCTTTATTACCCTATGTAATTTTTATTTTTATACCCACATCACAATTGTGGAGAGGGTATGCATTTGTGCTGATGTGTATAACACCTTAAAATGCAGCTCCTAGACCCACCTTAAAGTATAGCTATCGACTTAGAACCATGTCCGTCCGGCTGGCTGGCAATGTAAACTTGTGGGCAAAGTACAGGTCGCAAGGCTTAAATCTAGTTTACCGACGCAGCTCCAAGTAAAAAAAAAGTACCTAGGGTAATAGAAAATGGAAAAATAAGAAGAAAAAAGTTGGCGCAAACGCTGTTTTCGAGTTATGGACATATAAAGTTTTCATATAAATATGTGATTTTGCACTACATTTCCAAATGTATATGGCTAATATTGGTATCATTGCAAAGCTTTTCACTAGATCTGTATGTGTATATGTTTTCTTGTTGTTCTTTACTTTATTTTAATTGTTTATCACCGTATTAATTGATATTCTGAAAAGTTTAAGTAATCGAAGTCGCTGTATGTTATAATATGCAGAATAGCAAAGGCCGGTTATGCAGAATAGCTTTAGTTAGCGAAGCTAGTGTTTGTTATAACATGGAGTAGAAAATTATTGCGCCCGGCCGAAGGCCGGCAATGCAGAGAAGCTTTAATTTGCGAAGCCGGTATTTTTTATACCATGGAGTAGAAATCTTTGCGCCCGGCCGAAGGCCGGCAATGCAGAGAATCTTTAGTTAGCGAAGATAACTAACATAGGGGAGAAAATCCTTGCGCCCGGCCGAAGGAAGGTATTTGTTATTTTATAAAATTTGTATTACACTTATTTAAATTAACTACATTCTTTCCTAGTGCACTTCCGTTACATTTTGACGTAAAATGAAAAAAAAACTGTTATGTGAGCTAAAGAATTTAAAATTTTGAAATAAATGTTGTATATTCAGAAAAATCTGTTCAAGAGCTTTAAAATGGTACCAATATTGGCCATATAAGTTTAGAATTGTAGTGGAAAATTGCATATTTATATGAAAACTTTAAACGTCCATAACTCGAAAACTAAGCGTTTGCGCCAACTTTCTTTTCTTTTTTTCTTCTTTTTTTTCCATTTTCTATCACCCTGGGTACTTTATTTTTTAATTGGAGCTGCGTCGGTAAACTAGTTTTGTTCCAACGCCTCCACTATTGATGTGGGTATAAACATTCACATGCATGTACATTTGAAAGTATATAAACATACCATGTACCGCTATCCAGTCATTTAAGTTCTCTCCATCTGGAAGGCGAACAACTTGCCGCAGATTAATTCCGGATTGGAGACTTGCTTGAGCTTGTTTGTGGAGGGAATACCTTATTGTTCCTGCAGTGAACCTTTTTTTTGGACGAAATGTCTACCGTAAATAAAAAAACACACTCAGTATAAAAATTGCAGCTCTTAGGGCTTAATCTGATACATACTTTACCCTTTTGAAAAAAATCTAAAAAACCATTTAACGCCATTTCAATTATTAATATATTTATTAAAAATAAAGTGAACATTAAGTTTATTTAACCATCACAGTTTTCGTATTTTGGTTTTGAATATTGTTTCCATATAGTGATGCCAGAGAAAAGATTATATAAAAAAACGCCAATTGAAATGTAATTATTATTGTTATATTATTATAAGTCGAAACATGAGTTGCTACTTATGTTTCAGTTTACCACAGACAATGACACTAAAAACGAAACATCAGTTTTGCGTGTTTTTTTTTTTTTTTTTTGAATATACTGCTTCAAAACAAAATTTATTTTTTGTTTGTTTTTATACCTATCACATTTTATGTCCCATAAATTCGGAAACATTTTATAATCAATTATAATTGTTTTCCTATTCTCAAAATTTGCAATTGTTTTTGGTATATCGTACGCAACGTTAACGTCAGCGTCAATATTAATTGACTCTGATTATGTCGTCAGTATTATTGGTGTCAAAACAGTTTTATTCTTTTTTTAGTTTTTTAATAAGAATAACGTTGAATTAAAAAAAATGGAAAAAGAGCCACAAAGCTACGCGAACATTGCAAAAAAAAAAAACGAAAATTCGCGAAAATTTTTAATATAAAAAAAATAAGCCATAAAATTGATTAAAAGTCTTTAAAACTATAAGGAATGGCAAAAATTCCATCATAATGGCTAAATTAGCGGAAATTCGCGAATTGTTGCCATGTTTGCGATAGAAGCAATTTTTCCTCTAAGTTTCAGATTCTTATCAGCTTTAACGATTTTTAATAAATATTTAACTTTTCTATCATGCCGCTATTAGCATATTTTTGCGAATTTCCGCTAATTAAGCTATTTTTTTTATCGAATTTTTGCTTCTACTTATAGTTTTAAGGACTTTTAATCTATTTTATGGGTTGTTTGAAATGTTAAAAATTTTCGCGAATTTTCGCTATTTTTGCAAATTTTGCTTAAAACTGATTTAGTGAGTTTAAATAAATCTTAGGGTTTGTTTCCAAGTTTGCAATTTTTCGTGAATTTTAGCCATGTTCGAGATAAAAGCGATTGTTTCGTGTGATTCTTTACAGCTTTAACCATTTTTAATATATATTAAACTTTACTATCATGATGCTTATAGCTGATTTTTTGTGTATATATAAAAATAAAACAAAACAAAAACACTTCTGTACATCAACACATCTTCATTGTATTTTTAAAAAGAATTTAAAAAAAATAGGTAATCAAAATATTATCTCAGAAATTTTTTGATATCGGTAACTACGGCAATACTGTGCCCATGTTCTGCAACTACCGCGTCGAGAAACTTTTCGATTGAAATGTGAGAAATCAAACAAAAAAGCCATAAATTGAAACAAACAGCTATTTTTCTCACTTAACTGCGTCTGTAACATTTTTGGCTAGTAATAGCTGTCACGTAAGGAAATAACTCGCCAATATACTGAAAAAATGTGCCTGTAAAAATTTTGTGAGAAAGTTCCCACTTTGAACTGTCAAATAAACTCACCCATAAAAACGGGGTGTGAAAAATTTAATACTAAAATTTAAAATTAAAAATGTAAAATGCAATGAATTTGAAAACGGAAGAGATAAGTATTTTGTTCTTGGCAGATTTTTTCATTGTTTAACTATTTTGCTTTCAACATTTTTGAAAAATATACGAATATTTTCAAAACAATTTTGTAATCAACAAACATTAAAGTCGCACTTTACATTGTTTGGTATAGCCGACTGCTGTATTTGCGCCGCCGCACAGTGGCTGAAAATTTAATTTCATTGGCCAAAAGTCCAATTTTTGTTTGTCACCGATTTCCAAAATTTTAATTTTATTTAATAGTAAACATATTAAAACTAAGGTAGCCAAAAAATTAGGTCAAAATATTGGTAATTGTGGTCGTGCCATGTTCTTAAGCACAACTTTTTTTTAAATTCAGAAAAAAGTGATTTTTTTTGTATTTAATCCGAAAGAAATTATCATTGCTCAAAAACTATTATCGACAATGGCCTGCTAGGTTGGTCGTCTTGTTATCTTTAAAAAAGTAACATGTGCGACTATTGTGTTATTTATATTTGCGATGTTAAGCATATTTTCTAAACTACTATATTTTTGTCAAATTTCAACTTTAGTAGAATAGAACTTTTGCGGATCAAAAGGGATTAAGAAGGTAAAACTACTGAGGGAAAGGTAAAAGTGTTTTCCTGTTTAACCCTGTATAAACTCTTGTACCCGTTTGGATCCGTCTGTTTAACACTTTTTTAATGAAATTAATCCAAAAAAATTTTTTTTGTTTGAAATTTTTTTTTACAAATTTTATTATTGTTACACAATAATGATTCACCATTATCCGTTACACTACGTTCACACTAGCGTATTTTGTAGTAGAATAAAGAGCTTAAACACGCGTTTACGCTAAACAGGTATATTGTGAATCCCACCTTAGAAGGAATTAAAAAATTTTTTGTTGGTCTTTTTATTTTATCGGTTTTATGACTCTAATAATATTCTATGACCATATAACTATGCAATAACTTACTAAATTTGTGTCAGGTAATTTAATGCATATAATTAAAAGGATTTTAAGTTTTTTAATCCTTTTTATTCTACCTGTTTTTGGTATGAAAAAAAGTATGAAAAGGTTTAAAAGAAAGTGATTGAGAAATAACGTTTTTCATAAAAACGTGGAGAGCTTCAGCTATAAAGAATTGGCCGGAGAGTATTTTAGAAACAAAACGAGGAAGATGTTAAAAATTACATTCGAAAAAAGGAAACTTAAATTCCTTTAGCACTGAAATACAATTGGACTTAGAAAATAAATTATCTGTTTTCATCAAAAATTTAAAACAGCGATACAGGAAAGTTGATTACAGCAAAGATAGATTTTATAAGAGCTTTGCAAACTGGTTAGAGAACGAACTTTCTGTCCAGATCGCTTCAGAAACTACAAATCAAAACACTCGTGGGAGACCACAAAAATCGCTAGACAACTGAAGTGATAGATATAAGAGGCGGAAGCTTAATTGTATCAATGAACAAATTGGATATGAAAATATTAAAGATACTTTCCTACATCAATTAAGATCACATAATCAATCGACAAAAGTGGATATCATTGAAAAGGTTGTTAAAGCTAGTCCATTTCGGCAGAGGTACAACTACAATCTCTACTTGATTACACAGCCGAACGCTTGCTACAATCAATAAAAGGAAATAAGTTAAAGAAATATGGAAACACAAAATTAATTCTTTTTTGTAAATGGGGATATGATGGTTCTTCCGGACAAAAACAATACAAAAAGTAGTATGTGAAAATATTTCGGACTCAGATATGTTCATGGTATCATTTGTGCCATTGCAATCAAAAAAATTTTTGGTAGATTCAGAGCCTTCGATTAGTACAACGCAAACAAAGGATATTTGGAAAAATGAGACACTATCTTCTACGAAATAATGCAGGCCTATCAAATTTTAATTCAAAAAAGAAACCAATGATACCATTAACAAAGAAGTTAGTGATATCAAGGCCCAAATTGCAACACTACAGCCATTACAATTAGATTTAGATAGGCAGCAAATTGAAGTTAGCTACCAATTAGTGCCAACAACGATAAATGGAAAAGTATGCCATGCTTTGACTAATACGAAGGCTGCATCAAGGCAATGAAACCAAGTCCCGACAAAATCATTAGATGCATATGAATTTGGATTATCACCACTACATGCAAGAATACGACTTATGGAACACATTGGAAAAATCAGTTATGATTTGGATTTCGGATCTTCAGGATTAATAAGAAACAACGAAATCAACAAAGAGCTAAGAAGTTCAGAAAGGAAACATGTTAAAGATGAATATCGCAAATTTGGGTTGATTATAGATCAGCCAAAACAAGGGTCAGGCAATACAAATGATGGCAATACTGCAAGAAGATCCATGGAGAAATATGTCTGCTACAGTTCAAAAAATCTTTATCATGGAGAAGATGTCATTAAATATCAGTTGGTGCCACTTGGAGATTTACCAGATTAAGCTCAGGAAGGAATAAGGACTACAGATTTTATAGAGAGCACTAGAAAAATTTCACGAAATTCCGCAAATGAAGATATATTTAATATATTATTGGCAACGTCAGATCCGTTCATCTCCAGTATTCGAAATCAATGGAAAGTGGAACATCGTGATTTAGATGAAGAAGTCAAAAAAACTACTAAAGAACAGAAATAACACAGAATAGAATATGGAATATTAGCAATCAATCTTTCAATTAAATGAAAAATTAAATATGTGTGTTGTTCGACCTTTTGTTGTCATTTTAATGTGAAAAATTCGTTAAGCTCAAGGTCAGTTTTTTTAAATTTTTTTTTATTTATTTAAAAAAATGTTTCCAATATTTCGAAATCCACTGGATCTCATCTTCAGGGTACTACAATTATAGTTAACAAAAAATAAAAACATAATTTTAACATTAACTGTGTCATAAAACATATAAACAGAAAATAAGCGCACAAAAATAAAAACTTACAAGAGGAACAATAATAAAAAACACGTCACACACGGTTTTACATTTAAAATTGCACTAATTCCTTATTCTATTTTTGTTTATTATATGTCTATATTGTTTTGCTGAGCTTGTCTCTAAATCGCTCTTAAAATTCATTCGGTACTCTTTGCTTGTGTTTATTATATTTAACATTTCTAGTGTATAGCGTCTATGGTATTTTTCCTCTCTTTGTAATATCTCCACATTTTCGAAGTTTGGTGTGTGCCCTTTTTCTGCACAATGGGCTAGAACTGCAGTTTTTTGTGTTGAAGTTTTATTTATATTTTTCAGGTCAGATTTATGTCCTGCTAATCTTGTCTTAAGTTTGTTTTTTGTTGTGCCAACATATACCTTTTTACATATATTGGTTTTGTCACCATTACAATTTATTTTGTAAATCAAATTAGATTTTTCCATTTTATCCAGCTTACTTTTGGTGTTTGAAAAAAGTTGTCGTAAAGTTTTTTCCGATCTAGGTGCTATTTTATAGTTCTCATTATCATAAATGTCAGATTTTTCAATCCTCTCGGATATTCCTGGCACATACGTCATTGATTTATACCATTTTTGGTTTCCATCTATTTCTTTGGTTTGTTTGTTTTCTACTTGTAAGAGTCTTTTAATAATATTGTCTGGGAATGCATTTTTCTTCAATATTTCTTTTATTTTCTTTATATTATCCTGGTGAAAAAGTTCGTCACTTATATTTAAAACTCTTTTTATTAAGTTGTTGGCGGTGTTCATAATAATATTTTTTGGCTGGCACGAATAAAAGTTTATTATTCTACCTGACGATGTAGGTTTTTGATACCAGTCTATTTTCAGTTTGTTACCCGCTCTAATTACCAGGGTATCAAGATATGGTAATTGTCCATTTATTTCTTGTTCCAAAGTGAATTTTATTTGTGTATGGAAGCGGTTCAATTCCTCAGCATCTCATTTATGGCGTTGGTTTTTACAATACCAAAAAAGTCATCCACATATTTTGTTAAAATTTTCGGTTTGCAGTCCAATCTTTGAATGCAAGTCTTCAAAAGTTCCTCCATCACGATATCGGCCACGATAGGGGACGCTGGTGATCCCATAGGCAACCCCTTCCTTTGTGTAAAGATTTTGTCTTTATATTTATAATAACGATTTTCTTTAATACAAAATTGTAATATTTTAAAAAATAAATCTTTGGGTATTGTTGTTAATTTCTCGATCTCCCCCCACTTATCTTTGATCACGTCAATTGCAAAATCAACCGGTATGCTCGGAAAAGCGATATTACGTCAAATGAAAATAATTTTTCGTCATCTTCTATTGCACAGTTATTTACCTTACTCCTAAAGGCTAGTTTACACGGTAATACAATGTGTTACGACATGTCAAAAAATGATGTAGAATGAGAAAAATCTTATCATGTAAAAGCAAAATGCATGAGTAAGAGAGAATACGGATAAAAATATGACAATCAGTCGGTAAATGCTCATTTTCTAAACCATTTTAGAAACTTATGTATTCTCATCACACCAGAGTCGCGTTTTAACAGAGTATATTGAAGGTGGTAACATTTTTATAAAATTACAAAAACAAGCAAAATCAACTCAGGATGTGTTCATGTTGTTTTTGTAAATATTGTAAAACTGCAACCATCTGCTTTTTTGTTATTAACTCACTTTGCTTTTATTTTACTTAAACCATCCGTGTAAACATAAAAAATACTTACCAACAGATTTTTATTTTTTTTGTTTTAAACACGGAGGAATTTCATAATATTTTGATTCCACAAAGTCGTAATACATTGTATTACCATGTAATCTAGCCTTAAATTGCACCGCATCCCTTACATTAAACTCTGAATCAACTGTTAGTTTCTTCAAGATGTTCATTAAAAACTTACATAATTCACTAGATGGTGAATTTACTGATGCACAGATTGGTCTAAGTGGGAATCCTTCCTTATGGATCTTGGGTAATCCATAAATTCTTTGTGCAAAAGCCGCGTCATGTTTAAGTCTTCGTTTCTCTATCACAGATATTATATTTAGATTGTAAAGTTTATCCACCAATTCATTATTTTTCCTTTGTAAAGATGATGTGGGATCTTTATCAATTCTTCTATAGGTCATCATATCGCTTAAAATATCATTCATTCTCTATTCATAATCTTGTTTACCCATTGCGACGGTAACGTTTCCTTTGTCGGCATTAAGAATTAGTATATTTTTATTTTTGTTCAAAAAAGTTTTCGACTGTCCCATTGTGTTAAGTACAAATATTTCCCTCCTATTCAAGTGTTGTTTGTTCATGTGATTCTCTAACATTGAAGTAAATTTTTTTTTTGCAGCTTGGATAACACTTCCTGACTTTCTCTCTAGGAAATAAATTATTGAAATAAGACTTATACTGTGTGTTCTAGACATATATGTAGGTATTTAAACTTACAATTTTTCATCAATTTCTGGAAGAGCGCCTTGATTGGAAACCAACATGTCGTGAGTCCTTTTTAAGGAACGAAAAATTAAAGTATGAACACTGTGTCTTTGAACTTCATCCATAGCTGTGATTCGTTGTTTTTGAAAGTGTTATTCTTTGCCAAATATTTTGTTACAACTAATTAAATTAATAAAAAAAATCAAAGTTTTTTTCACAATCAAAAATGTTTTTATTTTAAAAACATGAATAAATAAATGTTAACAAAACTGAAAATTTTTTGACATTTGGGGCTAAACTGGGGTAAACAGCTGACAAACATCTGTGCCAACGAGTCTACCTTGTGTAGTTGTACCATGCTATATACAAAATATCTCTTACATCAGTTGTCATTTTGTCTTTTTTCTTCGATTTTTATAATACAATTTTAAAATGTAATTATTAATATATCTAATATTTATGAGTGTTGCCAGATAAGCCTATTTCCTTAAATTTTTTTTATTTTTAGAAATGACTTTATACACTATCATACTATTATATTGTATCTTCTTGTTACATTTTACCTTAGCTTTCCGTTGGATAGCAATGAAGAATATATTGTATGTACAGAAAAATTTACAAATTTTAGACACCACAGAATGTAATGCATTCTCTGGCCCGCTACGGCCTTCGTCAGCATTCTTTGTTTTACACTGGATTGTGATACTTTATAAATTGAATGTATTTAATTAACTCAACTATTTTAACAAATATATATTGGGAATTATTTCTTTTTTTATAAGCAAGTTTATTATATTCAACATTTTTATTTTTCGAATTTATTCTATGAGTTAAATTTCAGTTATGTATTTTATAAAGCTTTTTGTAATAGTTCTATTCCTTAAATTTTTTTTTTTTTAGAAATGACTTTATACACAACCAGACTATAATATTGTATCTTGTATATTTATGAGTGTTGCCAGATAAGCCTATTTCCTTAAATTTTTTTTTTATTTTTAGAAATGACTTTATACACTATCAGACTATTATATTGTATCTTCTTGTTACATTTTACCTTAGCCCTCCGTTGGGTAGCAATGAAGTATATATTGTATGTACAGAAAAATTTACAATTATTAGACACCAGCAGAATGTAATGCATTTTCTGGCCCGCTACGGCCTTCGTCAGCATTCTTTGTGTCACACTGGATAGTGATACTTTATAAATTGAATGTATATAACTCAACTATTTTAACAAATAGATATTGGGAATTGTTTCTTTTTTATAAGCAAGTTTATTATATTCAACATTTTTATTTTTCGAATTTATTCTATGAGTTAAATTTCAGTTATGTATTTTATAAAGCTTTTTGTAATAGTTCTATTCTTTAAAAATTTTTTTTTTTTTTAGAAATGACTATACACTACCAGACTATTATATTGTATCATAGAATAAATTCGAAAAATAAAAATGTTGAATATAATAAAGTTGCTTATAAAGAAGAAATATTCTATTAATATTGTTGCTTTTTTTGTCAACAAGCAAAGCAAATGTCAACAAAGAAAATGAGAACAAAGCGTGTCGCCGAGTACCAAACACAAAAACCATTCTATCTTCCCCACCCGCAGTTTGCTACCAAACAAAATGTTTCCCTTCCAAATGTTTCCCTGACTAAATGGGCACTAAGTCCCAATTTACATTATACGATTTTTGTCGTTGCGATTATTGTCGTTTCTTCTTTGGAGTCGGTCTTATGTTTACATTGTACGATTTTTGTCGTTACAACTTCTTGTGTATACATATAATTTGACACTACGAATGAATAAACAAAACGAATCGTAGAGTACACTCGCTTGTGTACCCCTTTTAATTCCTCTCTCCCCTCTCGTCAATAAGGTAAGAATCGCAACGACAAAAATCGTTTAATGTAAATTGGGACTAAGTATTAAAAATAATTTAGCTTGGTAGCACTTCTTTAGAAAGTACTTATTTTGAAAACAAAATTTTTTGAGTTACTCCCCTCAAAAATAATTTAGCTTGGTAGCACTTCTTTAGAAAGCACTTATTTTGAAAACAAAATTTTTTGAGTTACTCCCCTCAAAAAGAGAGGACTTTTATATTACTCTCTTCAAATTGCGTACTTTGTTAACTATTTTGTTATCTTCTCGTCCACGTGAAATAAAATATTCATATCAAAAACTATCAAAGGAGCACAGATTACACACAGATATGTAAAAAAGTGACGTGTGGAAAAGGCCCAAATCAGTTGCGAGGGCAGCTTTCGAAGAAAGAGACAAAAACTGTTTTTTGGTAGTAAAGTGGCAATGTGTTAAAACAGGCCGCTACAATCAACACAAATTGCGTGATCAAAACAAAAATAACAAGACACAAACTACGTTTAACAAAAGCATTTATTCAACAAACGTTTTATTTTGTGCAAAAAAAATTTATTTATTCATATTGTTTGGTTTTATAATGTTATTTACTTACCTAAATATTATTTACTAGTGTTGTGGTAAACTTAAAAGTTAATTTTTACAACAGATTTGCAAATAAATCTCAACTAAATAAATTTGTTTTCATTGTATTGCGGCATAAAAGATGGTTCAAAGAGAAATGAAAAAGGGCAGCTTTCTAAGAAAGAGACAAAAAATCTTCCGTATCGTTACATATCTGTGTGTAATCTGTGCAAAAGAGATTACATCGTCACCAAGGCGAATTAATTTATCAGGTGGCGTTGAAAGCACAGCTGTGCTATTTTTTATTTCTTACATAGAGAGAGAAATGTCAAAAGTTGCTTATGTTTTTGACATATCGATCAACGAAAGCAACAAAAAAATACATTGTTGTGTTTTTGGTGTTGTTACTTGTTGTAGTATCGACACCACCGTATACATGAATTCGCCTTGGTCGTTACGTTATAAATGTCATAATATTCCACTCGAAGCCGATATGAAATGCAGATGTTGAGAACGCCAGAACGGCGCACACAGGGACAAATAACCGAATTACGACGACAAAAATTTAATTTTTTATTTTGTTAAATGTAACCAATATTGCACATAATATGTTCTATATACCAGTTCTATTAACCAATAAATATTTATTTCTTCAACGCATCACATTAGTCTGTACGTGCGTGAAAAGTATTATTATCTGTTACACACACTTTACCTGTTAGCAACATCTATGTATATCGTTTATAGTTGCTACACTCGACAAATTTTTGGAAATTTACAGTTTAAAGTTTTTTAAATATATATTTAACCATCAGTAGCTCGTTTTTGTATTTCTCGCATCGTAAAATTTCCCGCATGAAACAAGTAAATTATTACAAAAACAGTGAAATATGAAACAAAAAATTGTTTTTCTCACATAAGTGTTTCTGTATCTTGAATTCGCCTTGGAATCTGTGTTGTCTGTTCTCGCATTTCAATATAGAAACACATTTTTCTCACAAATCGAGAAACGATGGAATTTTTTGTTTCACACTTCATGTGAGAAATTTTGCGATGCGAGAAATACAGAAACGAGCTACAGATATCTAATTTAATTTGCAGTTATTATTAAAATAACAATTATATGTAGTGTAGATATAGTAAACTGTTTTTATTATGAAATAAATATATCGAAAAATTTACTTTAACTAGAGCTACAAAAAAAAGTTCCAAACAGTTCCACGACTTTTTCTTATAAGTTAAAAAAAGAACTACTAGTAAGGGTAAAAAAGTTAAGTGGATGTCCCCCCGTTTCCCCTTTCAAAAATAGAGCCTATTTTTCTTAGGAAATCCCACATGCAAATGACATTTTTTTTACATTCTGTGCAGTCTCCTCCCAAAATACTTGAGTGCACCACTGATGTATATTTAAACTGCTACGAAAAAATATAATAAGGGGAATTCCTTAACTAAACTGTAACTAACAGAACCTCAATAGCAACATTTTTCATTCAGTACCGTCTTCTTACAAGATATTTTTGTGAACGAAAATATATAAGAAAGGTCAATTCCGTAACTACATTGGGTGTATTGAGATCTGTGATCTGGTACTGAAAAAGCAACAATTTTATAATACATATGACATCATTAAAGTGTAATTAACAACTGTTACAGTATATTTTGGTTAAGTAGTATCATACCCAGTGGATCAAATTTAAATAAAATCTTGAATTTTAAAAAACTGACATCAAAAATCCCGTGTAATACGTGTTAATTCGATAGATTTTTTAAAAATTGTACGCCATATTGGATACGCCATTTTGAATTTTTAGAAACTTACATCAGATTCGTAATCAGCGAACCCAAAAAATCCCGTCCGCCATATTGGATCCGCCATTTTAAATTTTTTAAAACTGACATCAGATTCGTAATAAGCGTTCCTAAAAACCTTGAGGTACCTATTTTTATTAAAATATATTGAATCCATATGAAGTAATTAATTTTGCCGCACTTAATTTTCAATTTGTGTGCGGCGACCAAAATTTACTAAAATTGAAAAATTTTGAAGGACGGCGCACAGTGGCTGAAAATCGTTTTTCATTGGCCAAAATTCTGTAACTTTTTTAATCGACAGATTACTTTCAATTTCATTAAAATCGGTTGAGTAGTTATTGGGGAATTTAAGGGCAAAGTGCAACTTTAAATTTTTTTAACTTTAGCGTGAAATATGGTGTTTTTATTTTTTTTTTTAATTATTTAAAAATATCATATTTGGATTTAAATAATAATCATTAAAATTTTTTGTAAAATGGGACACTCAAAAACATTTAATGTTTACACTAAAAAAAATTTTAACAAAAAAAAAATAGTAAAATCAACTGGAAATATTGCCATTATTACTGAAAATTAACAATTTTTTGCTGTCATATTTGTTTACACTTAAAAAACTTTAGAAATATTATCTAGAATCTTGCTATTACTACAGAAGAATCTATTATGTTTGCTGTAACATTTTTTAATATTAGCAAAATAAATCCGCTGAATTCTGATTTTTTTTTAAATTTTGATACGAAAATATAGCTATTTATTTTTTGAATATTTCTTATTTATTAAAACATTTCATACATATGTGGATAAAAACAACCTTTTAAAAATAAAAGCAGCAATAGATTTCAAAGCTTTTGTAACAATGTGAGGTTTTGTTTATTATTATTTTTTAGTAATACAATGTCTGTCTTAGATCTAATGAATTATAATTATTTTTCATTTTAATGTGAAAAATTCGTTAAGCTCAAGGTCAGTTTTTTTCAATTTTTTTTTATTTATTTAAAAAAATGTTTCCAATATTTCGAAATCCACTGGATCTCATCTTCAGGGTACTACAATTATAGTTTACAAAAAATAAAAACATAATTTTAACATTAAATGAATACATATTGTCCCACTGTGTCATAAAACATATAAACAGAAAATAAGCGCACAAAAATAAAAACTTACAAGAGGAACAATAATAAAAAACACGTCACACACGGTTTTACATTTAAAATTGCACTAATTCCTTATTCCATTTTTGTTTATTATATGTCCAAGAATGATATAAAAAGAGATTACGCCATGCGCATGTATTCCCGTTAGATGACGTAGGTTAACCCAAGCTAGGGTTACCTATTCGTGTATGTTTCGTGACGTGATTTGACCCACCTGCGCAGAAAATTCAATTTTTGAGTTCGTGTTGTCGTAATCTTTCTTCTATCATTCTTGTTATACATATGTCTATATTGTTTTGCTGAGCTCGTCTCTAAATCGCTCTTAAAATTCATTCGGTACTCTTTGCTTGTGTTTATTATATTAAACATTTCTAGTGTATAGCGTCTATGGTATTTTTCCTCTCTTTGTAATATCTCCACATTTTCGAATTTTGGTGTGTGCCCTTTTTCTGTACAATGGGCTAGAAGTGCAGTTTTTTGTGTTGAAGTTTTATTTATATTTTTCAGGTCAGATTTATGTCCTGCTAATCTTGTCTTAAGTTTGTTTTTTGCTGTACCAACATATACCTTTTTACATATATTGGTTTTGTCACCATTACAATTTATTTTGTAAGTCAAATTATATTTTTCCATTTTATCCAGCTTACTTTTGGTGTTTGAAAAAAGTTGTCGTAAAGTTTTTTCCGATCTAGGTGCTATTTTATAGTTCTCCTTATCATAAATGTCAGATTTTTCAATCCTCTCGGATATTCCTGGCACATACGTCATTGATTTATACCATTTTTGGTTTCCATCTATTTCTTTGGTTTGTTTGTTTTCTACTTGTAAGAGTCTTTTAATAATATTGTCTGGGAATGCATTTTTCTTCAATATTTCTTTTATTTTCTTTATATTATCCTGGTGAAAAAGTTCGTCTCTTATATTTAAAACTCTTTTTATTAAGTTGTTGGCGGTGTTCATAATAATATTTTTTGGCTGGCACGAATAAAAGTTTATTATTCTACCTGACGATGTAGGTTTTTGATACCAGTCTATTTTCAGTTTGTTACCCGATCTAATTACCAGGGTATCAAGGTATGGTAATTGTCCATTTATTTCTTGTTCCAAAGTGAATTTTATTTGTGTATGGAAGCGGTTCAATTCCTCTAGCATCTCATTTATGGCGTTGGTTTTTACAATACCAAAAAAGTCATCCACATATTTTGTTAAAATTTTCGGTTTACAGTCCAATCTTTGAATGCAAGTCTTCAAAAGTTCCTCCATCACGATATCGGCCACGATAGGAGACGCTGGTGATCCCATAGGCAACCCCTTCCTTTGTGTAAAGATTTTGTCTTTATATTTAAAATAACGATTTTCCTTAATACAAAATTGTAATATTTTAAAAAATAAATCTTTGGGTATTGTTGTTAATTTCTCGATCTCCCCCCACTTATCTTTGATCACGACAATTGCAAAATCAACCGGTATGCTCGGAAAAGCGATATTACGTCAAATGAAAATAATTTTTCGTCATCTTCTATTGCACAGTTATTTACCTTACTCCTAAAGGCTAGTTTACACGGTAATACAATGTGTTACGACATGTCAAAAAATGATGTAGAATGAGAAAAATCTTATCATGTAAAAGCAAAATGCATGAGTAAGAGAGAATACGGATAAAAATATGACAATTAGTCGGTAAATGTTCATTTTCTAAACCATTTTAGAAACTTATGTATTCTCATCACACCAGAGTCGCGTTTTAACAGAGTATATTGAAGGTGGTAACATTTTTATAAAATTACAAAAACAAGCAAAATCAACTCAGGATGTGTTCATGTTGTTTTTGTAAATATTGTAAAACTGCAACCATCTGCTTTTTTGTTATTAACTCACTTTGCTTTTATTTTACTTAAACCATCCGTGTAAACATAAAAAATACTTACCAACAGATTTTTATTTTTTTTGTTTTAAACACGGAGGAATTTCATAATATTTTGATTCCACAAAGTCGTAATACATTGTATTACCATGTAATCTAGCCTTAAATTGCACCGCATCCCTTACATTAAACTCTGAATCAACTGTTAGTTTCTTCAAGATGTTCATTAAAAACTTACATAATTCACTAGATGGTGAATTTACTGATGCACAGATTGGTCTAAGTGGGAATCCTTCCTTATGGATCTTGGGTAATCCATAAATTCTTTGTGCAAAAGCCGCGTCATGTTTAAGTCTTCGTTTCTCTATCACAGATATTATATTTAGATTGTAAAGTTTATCCACCAATTCATTATTTTTCCTTTGTAAAGATGATGTGGGATCTTTATCAATTCTTCTATAGGTCATCATATCGCTTAAAATATCATTCATTCTCTATTCATAATCTCGTTTATCCATTGCGACGGTAACGTTTCCTTTGTCGGCATTAAGAATTAGTATATTTTTATTTTGTTCAACAATTCCCTTTATTTAAAATGATTGCCGATGGGGAAGATTGTATTCAAACATTACAAGACAAAGAGGGTCAAGAAACGGCTAGAACAAAAAAAAAAATTGACTTCAATGTTAGAGAATCACATGAACAAACAACACTTGAATAGGAGGGAAAGATTTGTACTTAACACAATGGGACAGTCGAAAACTTTTTTGAAAAAAAATAAAAATATACTAATTCTTAATGCCGACAAAGGAAACGTTACCGTCGCAATGGATAAACAAGATTATGAATAGAGAATGAATGATATTTTAAGCGATATGATGACCTATAGAAGAATTGATAAAGATCCCACATCATCTTTACAAAGGAAAAATAATGAATTGGTGGATAAACTTTACAATCTAAATATAATATCTGTGATAGAGAAACGAAGACTTAAACATGACGCGGCTTTTGCACCAATAATTTATGGATTACCCAAGATCCATAAGGAAGGATTCCCACTTAGACCAATCTGTGCATCAGTAAATTCACCATCTAGTGAATTATGTAAGTTTTTAATGAACATCTTGAAGAAACTAACAGTTGATTCAGAGTTTAATGTAAGGGATGCGGTGCAATTTAGGAGTAAGGTAAATAACTGTGCAATAGAAGATGACGAAAAATTAGTTCCATTTGACGTTATATCGCTTTTTCCGAGCATACCGGTTGATTTTGCAATTGACGTGATCAAAGATAAGTGGGGGGAGATCGAGAAATTAACAACAATACCCAAAGATTTATTTTTTAAAATATTACAATTTTGTATTAAGGAAAATCGTTATTTTAAATATAAAGACAAAATCTTTACACAAAGGAAGGGGTTGCCTATGGGATCACCAGCGTCCCCTATCGTGGCCGATATCGTGATGGAGGAACTTTTGAAGACTTGCATTCAAAGATTGGACTGTAAACCGAAAATTTTAACAAAATATGTGGATGACTTTTTTGGTATTGTAAAAACCAACGCCATAAATGAGATGCTAGAGGAATTGAACCGCTTCCATACACAAATAAAATTCACTTTGGAACAAGAAATAAATGGACAATTACCATACCTTGATACCCTGGTAATTAGATCGGGTAACAAACTGAAAATAGACTGGTATCAAAAACCTACATCGTCAGGTAGAATAATAAACTTTTATTCGTGCCAGCCAAAAAATATTATTATGAACACCGCCAACAACTTAATAAAAAGAGTTTTAAATATAAGAGACGAACTTTTTCACCAGGATAATATAAAGAAAATAAAAGAAATATTGAAGAAAAATGCATTCCCAGACAATATTATTAAAAGACTCTTACAAGTAGAAAACAAACAAACCAAAGAAATAGATGGAAACCAAAAATGGTATAAATCAATGACGTATGTGCCAGGAATATCCGAGAGGATTGAAAAATCTGACATTTATGATAAGGAGAACTATAAAATAGCACCTAGATCGGAAAAAACTTTACGACAACTTTTTTCAAACACCAAAAGTAAGCTGGATAAAATGGAAAAATATAATTTGACTTACAAAATAAATTGTAATGGTGACAAAACCAATATATGTAAAAAGGTATATGTTGGTACAACAAAAAACAAACTTAAGACAAGATTAGCAGGACATAAATCTGACCTGAAAAATATAAATAAAACTTCAACACAAAAAACTGCACTTCTAGCCCATTGTACAGAAAAAGGGCACACACCAAAATTCGAAAATGTGGAGATATTACAAAGAGAGGAAAAATACCATAGACGCTATACACTAGAAATGTTTAATATAATAAACACGAGCAAAGAGTACCGAATGAATTTTAAGAGCGATTTAGAGACGAGCTCAGCAAAACAATATAGACATATGTATAACAAGAATGATAGAAGAAAGATTACGACAACACGAACTCAAAAATTGAATTTTCTGCGCAGGTGGGTCAAATCACGTCACGAAAAATACACGAATAGGTAACCCTAGCTTGGGTTAACCTACGTCATCTAACGGGAATACATGCGCATGGCGTAATCTCTCTTTATATCATTCTTGGACATATAATAAACAAAAATGGAATAAGGAATTAGTGCAATTTTAAATGTAAAACCGTGTGTGACGTGTTTTTTATTATTGTTCCTCTTGTAAGTTTTTATTTTTGTGCGCTTATTTTCTGTTTATATGTTTTATGACACAGTGGGACAATATGTATTCATTTAATGTTAAAATTATGTTTTTATTTTTTGTAAACTATAATTGTAGTACCCTGAAGATGAGATCCAGTGGATTTCGAAATATTGGAAACATTTTTTAAATAAATAAAAAAAAATTGAAAAAAACTGACCTTGAGCTTAACGAATTTTTCACATTAAAATGAAAAATAATTATAATTCATTAGATCTAAGACAGACATTGTATTACTAAAAAATAATAATAAACAAAACCTCACATTGTTACAAAAGCTTTGAAATCTATTGCTGCTTTTATTTTTAAAAGGTTTTTTTTATCCACATATGCATGAAATGTTTTAATAAATAAGAAATATTCAAAAAATAAATAGCTATATTTTCGTATCAAAATTTAAAAAAAAATCAGAATTCAGCGGATTTATTTTGCTAATATTAAAAAATGTTACAGCAAACATAATAGATTCTTCTGTAGTAATAGCAAGATTCTAGATAATATTTCTAAAGTTTTTTAAGTGTAAACAAATATGACAGCAAAAAATTGTTAATTTTCAGTAATAATGGCAATATTTCCAGTTGATTTTACTATTTTTTTTTTGTTAAAATTTTTTTTAGTGTAAACATTAAATGTTTTTGAGTGTCCCATTTTACAAAAAATTTTAATGATTATTATTTAAATCCAAATATGATATTTTTAAATAATTAAAAAAAAAAATAAAAACACCATATTTCACGCTAAAGTTAAAAAAATTTAAAGTTGCACTTTGCCCTTAAATTCCCCAATAACTACTCAACCGATTTTAATGAAATTGAAAGTAATCTGTCGATTAAAAAAGTTACAGAATTTTGGCCAATGAAAAACGATTTTCAGCCACTGTGCGCCGTCCTTCAAAATTTTTCAATTTTAGTAAATTTTGGTCGCCGCACACAAATTGAAAATTAAGTGCGGCAAAATTAATTACTTCATATGGATTCAATATATTTTAATAAAAATAGGTACCTCAAGGTTTTTAGGAACGCTTATTACGAATCTGATGTCAGTTTTAAAAAATTTAAAATGGCGGATCCAATATGGCGGACGATTTTTAAAAAATTTATCGAATTCGCTTAAAACTTATTACACGGGATTTTTTGGGTTCGCTGATTACGAATCTGATGTAAGTTTCTAAAAATTCAAAATGGCGGATCCAATATGGCGTACAATTTTTAAAAAATCTATCGAATTAACACGTATTACACGGGATTTTTAATGTCAGTTTTTTAAAATTCAAATTTCAAAACATTAGGCCTAATTAAAAACATAAAACGAAAATACTTATAAAAAGCGGAATTAATAATTAAGATTTTATTTAAATTTGATCCACTGGGTATGATACTACTTAACCAAAATATACTGTAACAGTTGTTAATTACACTTTAATGATGTCATATGTATTATAAAATTGTTGCTTTTTCAGTACCAGATCACAGATCTCAATACACCCAATGTAGTTACGGAATTGACCTTTCTTATATATTTTCGTTCACAAAAATATCTTGTAAGAAGACGGTACTGAATGAAAAATGTTGCTATTGAGGTTCTGTTAGTTACAGTTTAGTTAAGGAATTCCCCTTATTATATTTTTTCGTAGCAGTTTAAATATACATCAGTGGTGCACTCAAGTATTTTGGGAGGAGACTGCACAGAATGTAAAAAAAAATGTCATTTGCATGTGGGATTTCCTAAGAAAAATAGGCTCTATTTTTGAAAGGGGAAACGGGGGGACATCCACTTAACTTTTTTACCCTTACTAGTAGTTCTTTTTTTAACTTATAAGAAAAAGTCGTGGAACTGTTTGGAACTTTTTTTTGTAGCTCTAGTTAAAGTAAATTTTTCGATATATTTATTTCATAATAAAAACAGTTTACTATATCTACACTACATATAATTGTTATTTTAATAATAACTGCAAATTAAATTAGATATCTGTAGCTCGTTTCTGTATTTCTCGCATCGCAAAATTTCTCACATGAAGTGTGAAACAAAAAATTCCATCGTTTCTCGATTTGTGAGAAAAATGTGTTTCTATATTGAAATGCGAGAACAGACAACACAGATTCCAAGGCGAATTCAAGATACAGAAACACTTATGTGAGAAAAACAATTTTTTGTTTCATATTTCACTGTTTTTGTAATAATTTACTTGTTTCATGCGGGAAATTTTACGATGCGAGAAATACAAAAACGAGCTACTGATGCTTAAAAATATATTTAAAAAACTTTAAACTGTAAATTTCCAAAAATTTGTCGAGTGTAGCAACTATAAACGATATACATAGATGTTGCTAACAGGTAAAGTGTGTGTAACAGATAATAATACTTTTCACGCACGTACAGACTAATGTGATGCGTTGAAGAAATAAATATTTATTGGTTAATAGAACTGGTATATAGAACATATTATGTGCAATATTGGTTACATTTAACAAAATAAAAAATTAAATTTTTGTCGTCGTAATTCGGTTATTTGTCCCTGTGTGCGCCGTTCTGGCGTTCTCAACATCTGCATTTCATATCGGCTTCGAGTGGAATATTATGACATTTATAACGTAACGACCAAGGCGAATTCATGTATACGGTGGTGTCGATACTACAACAAGTAACAACACCAAAAACACAACAATGTATTTTTTTGTTGCTTTCGTTGATCGATATGTCAAAAACATAAGCAACTTTTGACATTTCTCTCTCTATGTAAGAAATAAAAAATAGCACAGCTGTGCTTTCAACGCCACCTGATAAATTAATTCGCCTTGGTGACGATGTAATCTCTTTTGCACAGATTACACACAGATATGTAACGATACGGAAGATTTTTTGTCTCTTTCTTAGAAAGCTGCCCTTTTTCATTTCTCTTTGAACCATCTTTTATGCCGCAATACAATGAAAACAAATTTATTTAGTTGAGATTTATTTGCAAATCTGTTGTAAAAATTAACTTTTAAGTTTACCACAACACTAGTAAATAATATTTAGGTAAGTAAATAACATTAGCGGTTTTCACCTTTTGTATTAAGTGTACCACTCTTTTATATTTAATACGATTTTATACTTCAAAGCGCGAGTGTCTTTTTCGTATGCATTGTAAATTAATGAATTTGCTGAGTGAGAGAAAGAGACAGATAAAGTTTCTTCAACTGTTTTATTCTGGTAAATTCACACACTTTGTTTACTACTGCTTTTTGTGGGATTTTTCAACCACAGCGTAGTATATTTTAGTGTTATACATTTTGTTGTTGCAGTGTTGTAAATGTTAGTATTTTTACTAAAATTATAAGATTAACAAGGTCTACAAGGGACTTTACAATCAAGGGTGAATTCCGCTATTATAAAACCAAACAATATGAATAAATAAATTTTTTTTGCACAAAATAAAACGTTTGTTGAATAAATGCTTTTGTTAAACGTAGTTTGTGTCTTGTTATTTTTGTTTTGATCACGCAATTTGTGTTGATTGTAGCGGCCTGTTTTAACACATTGCCACTTTACTACCAAAAAACAGTTTTTGTCTCTTTCTTCGAAAGCTGCCCTCGCAACTGATTTGGGCCTTTTCCACACGTCACTTTTTTACATATCTGTGTGTAATCTGTGCTCTTTTGATAGTTTTTGATATGAATATTTTATTTCACGTGGACGAGAAGATAACAAAATAGTTAACAAAGTACGCAATTTGAAGAGAGTAATATAAAAGTCCTCTCTTTTTGAGGGGAGTAACTCAAAAAATTTTGTTTTCAAAATAAGTGCTTTCTAAAGAAGTGCTACCAAGCTAAATTATTTTTGAGGGGAGTAACTCAAAAAATTTGTTTTCAAAATACAGTGAACTCGCGAAAACGTGAACACTCGAAAGTGTGAACGTCTCAGAAACGTGAACAAATTTATTTTTACACAGACTATTCTAAAACGTGAACAAAATCTGGAAGCTCTAAAACGTGAACACATTTTTGTTTATTTTTGTATGCTGTTTAAAATGTTTTTTTTTTTTAATTGGGAAATCCTCAAATTGAGTTCACTTATTGGTTTATGTTACAGCGTTTGTTTTTCTTAATTTTATGTATACGCTGACCTGTTAGTGGTTTTTTGACATCGCTATGTAAAAGTTGAAAGTAATTAAAAATTTTTATTCGTGAAAGTGAAAAATGTCATTAAAAACCCGAAAGGTTTATCTTTGAAAGATAAAGTAAATGTTCTTGAACTATTGCAAAAAGGTTAAAGTGTCAGTGGCTTGGCAAGAAAATATGGTGTTGCTAAATCAACAGTTTGTTCCATTAAAAAAAATAGGAAATAACAAATTGTGTAAATAATACTCTTTATGGTACCGGAAAGCGTAAAACATAACGTTCTTCTGAGCTTCCGAAAATGGAAACATGTTAAACATGGTCGAACAAAAAACTTATCAAAAAAAAGATGACCGACTTTTTCCTATAAAATTTTTTTTCCTCATAAACATTTTTCAAACAAAAAAATGTCCCCATTAGTTTTTGTTAATTTTATGTGTATTTTTTTTAATATTCATAAGAAATTTATTTTTTATTTATCATATGCAAAGTGAACTGAATTATTGCATATTTGTAAATATATTTTTTGTTATTAAAAATGAATAAAATATTTGTTTTAAAATACTTGTTTATGTATTTATTTTGGAATAGTTAGAGGTGTTATTTTTTTTAAATTTGGCATTCGATAACGTGAACAAACTCGAAAACGTGAACCGCCTTGGTAAAAATTAGTTCACGTTATCGCGAGTTCACTGTAAGTGCTTTCTAAAGAAGTGCTACCAAGCTAAATTATTTTTAATACTTAGTGCCCATTTAGTCAGGGAAACATTTGGAAGGGAAACATTTTGTTTGGTAGCAAACTGCGGGTGGGGAAGATAGAATGGTTTTTGTGTTTGGTACTCGGCGACACGCTTTGTTCTCATTTTCTTTGTTGACATTTGCTTTGCTTGTTGACAAAAAAAGCAACAATATTAATAGAATATTTCTTCTTTATAAGCAACTTTATTATATTCAACATTTTTATTTTTCGAATTTATTCTATGATACAATATAATAGTCTGGTAGTGTATAGTCATTTCTAAAAAAAAAAAAATTTTTTAAAGAATAGAACTATTACAAAAAGCTTTATAAAATACATAACTGAAATTTAACTCATAGAATAAATTCGAAAAATAAAAATGTTGAATATAATAAACTTGCTTATAAAAAAGAAACAATTCCCAATATCTATTTGTTAAAATAGTTGAGTTAAATACATTCAATTTATAAAGTATCACTATCCAGTGTGACACAAAGAATGCTGACGAAGGCCGTAGCGGGCCAGAAAATGCATTACATTCTGCTGGTGTCTAATAATTGTAAATTTTTCTGTACATACAATATATACTTCATTGCTACCCAACGGAGGGCTAAGGTAAAATGTAACAAGAAGATACAATATAATAGTCTGATAGTGTATAAAGTCATTTCTAAAAATAAAAAAAAAATTTAAGGAAATAGGCTTATCTGGCAACACTCATAAATATACAAGATACAATATTATAGTCTGGTTGTGTATAAAGTCATTTCTAAAAAAAAAAATTTAAGGAATAGAACTATTACAAAAAGCTTTATAAAATACATAACTGAAATTTAACTCATAGAATAAATTCGAAAAATAAAAATGTTGAATATAATAAACTTGCTTATAAAAAAGAAATAATTCCCAATATCTATTTGTTAAAATAGTTGAGTTAATTAAATACATTCAATTTATAAAGTATCACAATCCAGTGTAACACAAAGAATGCTGACGAAGGCCGTAGCGGGCCAGAGAATGCATTACATTCTGTGGTGTCTAAAATTTGTAAATTTTTCTGTACATACAATATATTCTTCATTGCTATCCAACGGAAAGCTAAGGTAAAATGTAACAAGAAGATACAATATAATAGTCTGATAGTGTATAAGGTCATTTCTAAAAATAAAAAAAATTTAAGGAAATAGGCTTATCTGGCAACACTCATAAATATTAGATATATTAATAATTACATTTTAAAATTGTATTATAAAAATCGAAGAAAAAAGACAAAATGACAACTGATGTAAGAGATATTTTGTATATAGCATGGTACAACTACACAAGGTAGACTCGTTGGCACAGATGTTTGTCAGCTGTTTACCCCAGTTTAGCCCCAAATGTCAAAAAATTTTCAGTTTTGTTAACATTTATTTATTCATGTTTTTAAAATAAAAACATTTTTGATTGTGAAAAAAACTTTGATTTTTTTTATTAATTTAATTAGTTGTAACAAAATATTTGGCAAAGAATAACACTTTCAAAAACAACGAATCACAGCTATGGATGAAGTTCAAAGACACAGTGTTCATACTTTAATTTTTCGTTCCTTAAAAAGGACTCACGACATGTTCGTTTCCAATCAAGGCGCTCTTCCAGAAATTGATGAAAAATTGTAAGTCTTATTTCAATAATTTATTTCCTAGAGAGAAAGTCAGGAAAGCTATAAAGGCACGCGATAGTTACGGTTTGGTATTCAATCGTGTTATCCAAGCTGCAGAGATGAAAAATATGAAAATAGTCGTGCTTCTATGACGGCTTTGGAAGGGCCGGAAAACCCTTTAGCTATTAGAGATGGCTCCATTGGTGTGAGCCACTCAAAAGACAGTAATATGGTTTTATTAGCAGCAAACAATAAAAATGGCGATATTCCTGTTAGTAGTTCATTAGTCTAAGCACCCGGCATGCGTTCAGCCAGTGGAGGTAGCAATGTACAATTAATACCTAAAAAAGCTCCTACTATACCTAAACCCACCTAGCATGCTCCTTGGAAGTTGTCCCGCGTTATTTCAGGGCATTTAGGTTGGGTACGATGTATTGCGGTAGAACCAGGAAATGAATGAGGTTTGGCCGTGAGCGCAAAACATCCATATCTTTTCAGTTGTGGTGAAGATCGCCAGGTCAAATGTTGGGATTTGGAGCACAATAAAGTTATTAGACATTACCATGGACATTTGTCGGCTGTCTATTCCTTGGCACTGCATCCAACTATTGATGTTCTAGCTACTTCCGGTCGAGATTCCACAGCTCGAATTTGGGACCTACGTACAAAGGCTAATATACACACTTTGACAGGCCACACCAATACTGTGGATAGTGTGGTGGCCCAAGCTTCAAATCCTCAAATAATTAATAATTATGGGATTTGGCGGCTGGCAAAAGTGTATGTACTTTAACAAACCATAAAAAATCTGTACGTAGCATAGTTTTACACCCCCTGTACATGTTTGGCTCTGCCTCGCCCGACAATATAAAACAATGTCGTTGTCCTGAAGGTAACTTTGTACAAAATATATCCCGTTCTGCTAAGTTCTATGGACAGCGAGGCTGACATATTTGCCATGTGTTTCGATCAATCAGGTTCACGTTTAATAACAGCTGAAGCCGATAAAACAATTAAAATTTATAAGGAAGACAATGAGGCCACAGAAGAATCACATCCTGTAAACTGGAGACCGGAAATATTGAAAAGACGGAAATTCAAATATAAGTCGGTTAAGAATTTTCTATGTTTGTATTTAGTTTTAATTAATAAATTGCATTGAACCATGGTACAACTACACAAAAAATTATAAAAAATTATAGTTTTTTGTTCGTTTTTTTTTCAATTTGTGTTTTATTTTACTGATTGCAGTGCTGCTATTTTTTTTTGACATTTGGGGTAGAAAATACAAAAACAAATTGCCTGTTGTTTTTGTCTTGTTGTAGCAACGAGTTTACCTTGTGTAGTTGTACCATGGTATATAGAACGTCCTAACACTCCTGAAATTACTCGATCCTTTTATTCCTTTTATTTCCTAAAATATCACTAATTTTTATCTATATATGTATATAAAAATAAGTCCGAATATGTACGTCGCCGAACTAATCATAAACGCGTCGTGCGATTTCAACCAAACTTATACACTACCTAGGCAGTGGCCCATATATGGTTTATATGAAGTTTGGTTGAAATTTTCGGTCTGGGGGCGGAGGGGCGTGGCAAAATCCATAACTTGAGAACGGCTTGACCGATTTGAACGATTTTTTCTTTAAAATGATCGCCATGATCCAACTTAGGTTTTTACGGAAAGAAAATTTTGCCCCGCCCACTTTTAAGCCCACTTTTTTCGATTTACCTAAAATCAGAAAACGGCTCCATCGCGTTGACTAATTTTTCTTTCAAATGTTAGTATTAATCAACTTTAAGTTTTCATCGAAAGAAAAATTTACCACGCCTACTTTTACGCCCACTTTTTCTATTAAGCGCATAACTGGAGAACGGCATGACCGATTCCAACGATTTACCATTTGAATTCAAGCGGCTCCAATTCCCTTTGCGTCTTGCCTTTGCTATTACCATCAACAAAGCACAAGGCCAATCACTGACTATTGCTGGCTTAAAAGGTCATGAACAATTTGATCGAAGCAACAATTTTAAAGGGGAAGTTTAAAGGTGAAGATGTATTGATTCCACGAATTCCAATGATTCCATCAGATTTACCTTTTGAATTCAAAAGACTACAGTTTCCAATACGTCTTGCATTTGCTATTACAATAAATAAAGCGCAAGGGCAATCGTTGGAATTGTGCGGAATTGATTTAGAATATCCTTGCTTTTCACACGGCCAGTTATATGTTTCGTGCTCACGTGTTGGCAAGCCTTCAGTTCTCTTTATCTACACAACAACTCATGGCAAAACCAAAAATGTTGTCTACGAAATAGCTCTAAGATAGTTTAAGTGATACATAGTCTAAGATTGTAAGAAACTAGAATTAAAAGTTGAATAATAGGGAACAAAACCAACTTTATTAAAAACAAGTGTGTTTCTCTCTTATTTTGTTTTGCCGTGCGAAGCAGGCAACGGGCCCGCTAGTTATGTATATTTTAAATAGAGCAAAGGGTCAATCAAAGTTTTTGCCTTATTGTACAATGATAATAAAGGTGCATCACCTATTTTACCTATCGACACGACCTTGGGCACGCTTAAGAATAAAAAAAGTTCGTGAATGGGAATGGGCCACCTTTAGCAATCCTATTTGAACTGATAGTGCGGTGTTCCACCATTAGCAGCGTATTACAGATAAACCAAAAGAATATTTAGTCAATTCACAAGGTATCCTAACATGTCATATTGTCAAAATGTCCTAATATTTCACAATGGTTTAAAAATATTGTTGTTGGTTTGTTAACAAACAGTGTCTTAAATAAATAGAACGTTGCTTGCTGTTTTTATTGTGCTGTCGTAATTAATCAGAAAAGTCCAGCGCTGAGCGGCTGAGCCGTACAACAATATTTTTAAACCATTGTGAAATATTAGGACATTTTGACAATATGACATGTTAGGATACCTTGTGAATTGACTAATTAATTTGCTAAGTTTAACACTATTAGAGATACCAAGTTATTAAGCGGCTAAATACAATGCTTATTTGAGCACAAATCCATAAAAATTGTCAAAAGAACAAACGGATGGATCATTTATTTTATTAAGGTACACGGTAAGTTTTATACTAATAAAAAAATTATACCCTAAAATACTTGCTTGTGAGACATTTGCAGCTTCGACCAGCGCTGCATTATAATGGAAGATCGTTGGACTAAAAAAAAGGAAGTAATGCTCAAAATTTTGGTGGCGACAAAAAACCATTCGTATTTGATGTTGAACATGAATGCCGACGCAAAGATAAGCTAAAGAAACTCTTTGAACGTAAGAGTTAACAAGTAAATGAAAAAAATCTTATCAGCGAACTGAGAAAAGTGAAGCTCGGAAAAAGACTGAACGTAAAACACAAGATTTGTAAAAACTTGTATAACATCCAGAACATCAGGGCGATGCCTTTTCCAATGCTTAGATGGCTAGAAAATATAAAAAGGAATTACACAATAAAAAACTACATCATCAGCTAAAGGTACATTTAGACTGATGAAATATTTGAAAGCAAACATCAAATATTTCATTAACGTAGTCTGAACACAAAATATTTTTGAGTATCAAATAAAATAACAGCTGATTTTGAGCAAATAAAAGTATTTGCCGGCAAACAAATATTTGTCCAATGTGAACATAGTGTGAACACAAAAAATCAAATATTTTAGTAATTTTTGAGCAAACATTTATTTGATATTACAAAAAAATTGTAAGAGCAAATAACGACAAATAATTTTAGCCATGTTCCGGATAGAAGCAATTTTTCCTGTAAGTTTTCGGATTCTTTACAATTTTAAAGAATTTTTATAATTATTAGACTTTGCTATCGTGCCGCTATTAGCAAATTTTTGCGAATTACCGCTAATTTACGATTTTTATAGAATTTTTGCCATTCCTTATAGTTTTAGGCACTTTTACTAAATTTTATGGCTTGTTTGAAATATTAAAATGGTTCGCGAATTTTCGCTATTTTTGCAACATTTTTTTTTTGTTTTTCCCCTACATTTTGTTTTTAAACCGATTTAGCAAATTCAAATATATTTTAGGGGTTGTTTCCAAGTTTGCAATTTTTCGCGCATTTTAGCCATGCTCGCGCAGAAGCGATTTTTCACTGTGAGTCTTTAGAGCTTTACGATTT
Organism: Pollenia amentaria; assembly: GCA_943735925.1. Lineage (NCBI taxonomy): Eukaryota > Metazoa > Arthropoda > Insecta > Diptera > Polleniidae > Pollenia > Pollenia amentaria. Next base: position 101,628,396 of record OX031007.1, read on the forward strand.
TGAATAAGTATTAGGCTTTGCTATTATACCGCTATTAGCAAATTTTTGCAAATTTCCGCTAATTTACCAATTTTTATCGAATTTTTGCCATTTCTTATAGTGTTAGACACTTTTAATAAATTTTATGGCTTGTTTGAAATATCAAAATTTTTCGCGAATATTCGCTATTTTTGCAAAAAATTTTTTCCCGACATTTTGTTTTTTAACTGATTTAGCGACTTCAAATATATTTAAGGGTTTGTTTCCAAGTTTGCAATTTTTCGCAAATTTTAGCCATGTTCCCGTTACCCATTGTCTTCCATTTTTTTTATCTTTTACATTCTCCTGTTTTAACACTATAAAAGATGCTGCTCCACAGAATAAAAAAAAATATATAAGATTTTACGCTCAGTTTTACTATTTGTGAAATATATTATTATTTTTGAAAACTTTCATTAAATAATTATTTGATGCAAATATTTATTTTAGGCATAGTTTACACGGAGTCTTTTCAGACATGTCTTTTTTTGACATTTTCTTTTGAACATGCTACCAAAAACCTTTTGTCTTTTCACGATGTCTATCCAAACATGTCTGTTTTCATGTCTAATTGTCTAATATACATATACATACAAATCAAAATACATGAAAATTCATAAAAACAAACATGAAAACTCGTTTCGTGTTTGTTTGGCAACCCCTCTTTCTTCTCTACCCCGATCGCCTACAAACAAAACAGACGTGTTTGTCAGACATGTCTGAATAGACACCGTGTAAACTCCCTCTTAGTCTGAACGCATGGCAAACATGATTTAATTTATTTTATTTGAAACTATTTGCCAACTGTTTCAACAAACAAAAATTGTCAAATATTTGAGCATAGTTTGAACATTAAACAAAATATTTTTTTGTTTCACACAGTTTGAAGCAAATATCAGAACAAATATTTTCGTCAAATATTTCATTAGTCTGAACGTACCTTAAGCTGTGTGGTACAAGTGATATTAAAATTGTCCGATTTACGTGGGACTAGTGTATCATTTAGATAAAAAAATTAAATTTCCAGCAACTATAGGACAACGTAAAGTAAAAGCACTTGAACAGGCCATACATTAATTCAAAGTGGGTAAATAATAACACTATGCTAGTTGAAAAAACAGACAAGTCGAGCACATGGCGTTTTAACATAATTCGGGTACGCTGAATCAGCTGGTTTTCGAGATATACCGTTATTTCGAAAATGGAGGAGGTTGCACAACATATATTCGCGTAACTCAAAAACGGTTTAGTTTATTGAAATTACCGCAATAAAATTTCATTTAAGAAAAATAAATATTTCTAATATGAGTAGTCGTTATTGAAACATAATTTTTTTTTTTTGAAAAAATAAATAATTTTTTTTATCAAAATTTCGAAATTTTTGTTTTTTAAAAATTCATAAAAAATGCAGCTAGGCTTCTAATTTTTTGCAGACATATAAAAAACGCAAAGCTGCAAACAAAACAAGCCATAAATGATTAAAATCTGTTAGCTACTTTTGATTTTATTCACAAAAGTCGACAAATTTCAATTAATTTAAGAATCAGGGTTTCGAACAACTGCTAATAGCAGTCAAAATTTGCTAAAAAATGTCATTCATTTTCAGTAACATGCTGAAAAAAAAGAACTGTATTTTATTTTCATCCAAACTCATACTTAAAACAGTTGAACCAAAGACTATAGATTTATAAAGATGTTGCACATAGTACATTTGGAATTGACAAAAATGTTGTGCTTCTTAACGATGAGGGGGGGAAGTAACAAGGAAAGCAAAAACTTCGTGCTCACATTTAGAAAACTGGAGAGAGCAAAAAACCACATGCATTAATACATAACACATGTTTTCTGTTTTTGCCAACCAACGTGTGTGTGTATGTTTTGTTCGTTAAAACTGGTTTCCGTGCTCACATTCAGAAAACTGAAGAGAGCAAAAAACCACATACATGCATCAATACATACATACATACACATGTTTTCTGTTTTTGCAAACCAACGTGTGTGTGTATGTTTTTTTCGTTAAAACAGGTTTTTGGTATTTTTATTTTTTAAGTGATTTTGTTTTGTTTGCAAGCAATTTATGTGCAAATAACCTACGTAAGAACAAATGCGACCGATTGCTTAATTGGTAGGGTAAGAATATGTGTTTTATTGTTGTAAAAATGAAATTATAACGATTCGAACCGAATTATTATTAAAATTTTTAGACAATTCAACTATGTATGTAGGTATGTTCTTATAATATGTGTATGTATGTATCAAACGAATTTATTATAAAACAAGTGTGTTTTCTTATTACGTGTGTGAGGCGATAGAAAAGTGAGAATGTAAGTAAAATGTTGACACTTCTGAAATTAATGAAATTTCTATAGCCCTGGGGGGTAGTAGAATTTTTAAAACAACCAACAAAATTTCTGACAAGCAGCAAATCGCAAATTGTAATTGAAAAAGTCAAATAAAAACGTTTAAAAAATGTTGTGAATTCAAAACAATAATAATATAAAATAAAATGCATAGAGCCACCTGCAAAAAAATTGTATTTTCCTAATTTGTTCATTATTTTATACAGTACTTTTCGTTTATAGTCATTTCCATTTTTAGTCACATTAGCGATATAGTCCATTTAATCTTTATTTTTGCCGCTATACAGAAGATTAATAGAAAGTATTTACGTTATAGTCCATTTAGCGATATAAGCACATTTACAAAAGTAAAGCAAATTATTAACGTTTTAGTTACATAAGCCTAAGTTTTTTGTTTGTTTCCGAAGTTTCAAACCATACCATATAGAATCAAGAATCGTTTACTTTTTCTTATCAACTCTCCAATCGAAAAAAATTAGTTTTTGTGTTTGGTAACAGTGATGAAATATGTTATTATTGTTTTAACTTTTTTAAAACGATTTAAAATAAATCGGGCATGCTCTGATAATCGTAGAACGCTTAACATTCTTACTTGAAATCGTATAATATGTGTTCTGTAAATCGCAATAGCACGAAGTTTGGCGAATTAAAATTACAAAAGTATGCTAAAGGAAACTAGAATTTTTGTAAGAAACTATGGCAAAAGGCAAGCATAACGCACGAGTTTCCGAACACTGTAAAATAAATCTGGTGTTTTGCTTTTTTAAATCGTGCGAATATCATAACAAGGCTGAATATCTTAAAACTTAGAACTTCAGAGATCAGTGAATTGAATTTTGCAAAAATAGTAATTTAAGAAATTTTTAAAATTCCATTTAATATACAATCAAACGCGATTAAATTTTTAGAATTTATTTTCCAAAATAAATTAAAAATTTACTTGTTTTCTTGTAGAGATTCGACGTTTGATAATTTTTTCAAGGAAAATGTCTGAAAATGAAGCTTAAGCTTTATTCCAAGTTTCTAAAGCAACTATTTTTAAATGTGTTTAATGTAATTATCTGGCAATATTATCAATTTTTCATCTAAAACATTCTCATTCGTATTGCGATTTTAAAATTTGTTAGAAATTTAAAGAAAAAACTATAGCCTTGCTCATAATTTTTTTTTATATAATTAAGAAAGAAAGGTAAATTGCTTTTCATAAATCGCTACCTTTTTTAAATTTTGCCAAAAATTTACATATGTATGTGGCACACATATACACATGTGAACTAGGCGTATAGTCATTGTAGCGATATAGTCCACGATTTGTGACTATAAGCAAAAAGTACTGAACATAGTATTTTTTTAAATATTTTAACACAACGTCAAAATTTTATATCGTCAAAAAAGATATAATTTTTTCCAACGATATTTTTCAAAAAAGTTCTTATAATGTAGACCATAACCAAACAAATAGTAGTTAATATAACATACACTGTCCCGTGTTCGAGCACTAGTATATTTATAATCATAAATTCTAAGGTGTTTTTTTTAGGAATTTTGATAAATTAACTTGTAAGTACTGCAATACATACATAGCTATGTATTAGTATAATTAAAATGGGAAATAGATTAGAAACAAAAGAAAAGTTTTAGGCACCATATCGGTGTAGCCACAATTTTTTTTAATATATAAGTTTGGCAACATGTTGTTATCCCTAAATGGATTAACATAGGTAATTTAATTGCAATTGATTTCGTTGACTCGTCTATAAATGTGGTATACTACCGTAGTCCCATATTTTGAATATATCCTTTTTTATCTAGGTATACGATGAAAACGCATTCTTTATTTCGTTAAAATATATCATTTCACACAGCAGAAACATGAATTTTTTCCCCACATGGAAATACTTTGTTACCATAGTACTTTGCTACCGTTTCACACACGCCCTAACTATTTACCACGAGTATTTAGGTAATAATTTTACTTATTGGCTCTTTACAAGTTTAATGGATACAAATTTTAACTTTTTCAGTATGTAATCGATGATTTGAAGGTATTTAAATGTTTCCCATGTGTATTGCTTCCGTCATAAAATAAGGAAGGACTAGTAAATTTAACATCTCCATCCTGTCTTTATAACATACGTTATTCTCCGCAAACCAAAAACTATAAATAAAGTAATAAATTTTTCATTTTCATTGCTTTATTTAGTAAAAATATTTTTGCAGACTTTTATAAGAATTCAACAAACTTCTAAAAGTAAGACTTGGAAAGCCTGATTATTTTTCATAATTTGTAATAATTATTTGTTGTAATAATAAATAAAATTGGATTTTTCCTCGGAAACAATTTAATAATTTGTCATATAATACAATTTTAACAAAAAAAACATTTTCATACATTTTTAAACAAAAAAATAAATAAAATTTCAAGATATTACGTGCACATACATCAAACTGGCTCTTTATGAAAATTAAAAGCATTTTGATTATGTCGCCATGTGGCTTTAGTAAACATAAAAATATCTTGTATAAATAATCAGTTAATTTTTTTAGAAAAAATATTTTTTATATTCCTACAATTGTTTAAATTTAGACAATAACAGCATTTGAACTTCGGTGCAACTCGATATAGTTTCATCTGTACAACAATAAAACACATATTATTGCCCTACAATTAAATATCGGTCACATTTGCTTTCACATAGGTTGTTTGCACATAATTGCATGAAAACAAAAATTCTTTTGTTAGGTTTTTTCTTTATTTTTACTTAAATGTGTCTTCAACAAAAAAAAAACTTCTTATAGTTTGTTTTTACTTTTTTATTTGCCATGTATATACATACACACACGCGTGTATACATACATATGCGCTAAAAGATGAGAAATAAAAGTTCTCTGAGAGTAATAAGTTCTCTGAGAATCAAAGTGGCAGTAGTCGTACTGCCGTTCAACAAATTTAGCACTGGCCGTACAATGTATGGCAGTGGGATATCTTTATATATTTATAGTCTTTGGTTGAACTATGTGCGAACAGTTATTGAAAAAATAGTAACACAATTAATTTTTTTTCAGCAGTCAAAAGAATCAGCAGCAGACACCCTCCATTTTAAACACACAGACTGCTGAACTTGCGACTGAATACTAGAAGCTGTTGTGTTTACAGTTGACGTAAACTCTTTTTTTGGTTTACTAAACAACGTAGCTAGAAACTGGCAGTTCGACTATACAGTAACGTAAACACAAACTGGTTTGTTGAATGAATTGAGTAATGCAGTGGTGTCAAATATGATTGTGTTGGTGCGATTACTCTTGTCTCTTACATTCCCAGCGGGAGAAATCTGCGGTTGCGAGGCCTTATTAACATACATATTTTGCTATGAAGACTTTAGAGCAATTAATAATAACACAATTATCGAAAAATGTTGAGTTATGGACAGACACAATCAGTTATTATTTAAATAAATTTAATTTGGAACCTGCATTTCGCAGACCTTTGCTTATTTTTTGGAAAAATTGAGCACTTGACAATATATGAAGTCTTTTTACAACCTTATACAGTTCTTTCCAATATTTTTAATTTTGTGCTCAACATACCTTTGCGAATGCCAACAATGAAAATAATATTTGCACATATCAATGCAAATAATAACCCCATTAAGTTTAAAAATATTCTATAATTATTAACCGCCATTATAAAAAGAGAAGATTTTACTAGCCTATAAAAATATACTTTTATTTACCAATAATATCTTCTAAATTTAAATTGCAGTTTCGAAACAACAAAACATTTTTTAGGTTTGTGCACGTTAAACAATAAAGTTTCATTAATACATCAATAATACACATCTTCTTACCCAAAAATTTTACCTGCTGTCACATTTGCTTTTATGTGTATAGGTTTACACATAAATTGTAGGAAAACAAGACTTTTTTAACAAGTTTTTTAAATATTTTTACTTACTTAAGGCTAGATTACACTATAATTCTTTGTATTAATACATGTCAAAAACTCAAGTAATATGACAAAGTGTGATAGTGTGAATGCAATGTGTCACAAGTATTACGAAAAAGTTTGACATCCCATACGACTTAATCGTTTTTTGAAAAATTTCTAAACGCTAATACTTTTCACTGGATCAGGGTTGCATTTTAACAAAAGCATGTTCATGTGTGATAGTGTGACTAAAAACTGTAATGTTACATTAGATTTTTTGACAGTCACAACAAAACTCATTAGATTTCCATCTCACAAAGTATTATGGAATACGTAAGGCTTGTGAGATAGTGTAATCTAGCCTTTAAGAAAAGTGTTTTCAAATAAAAAAACCCACCGACGCGATTGGTACAGAAAGAAAAATATTTTTACAAGCACAAAATACTAACAAATTCTTGTGGCTATTTTTTTCTTAATAATTTCTGCATTTAGGTACGTCTTTTTAACGAAAGAAAAAGGACAGCCATCAAAGAATTTCTTTTCACAAACAAAACACACATCATTAATTAAATGAATCTATATATATAAAATAGGATGTGTGTATGTATGTATGTATGTATGTATGTAACGTATGGACTCCAAAACGGCTGGGCCGATTTTGATGAAATTTTCAGGGAATCTTCAGAATCTTCAGGCGGGTGACACTGTGAAGTCTGATTTTTGATTTTTGGTCTGGGGGCGGAGGGGCGTGGCAAAATCCATAACTTGAGAACGGCTTGACCGATTTAGACGATTTTTTCTTTAAAATTATCGCCATGGTCCAACTTAGGTTTTTACGCCCACTTTTACGCCCACTTTTTTCGATTTACCTAAAATCAGAAAACGGCTCCATCGAGTTGACTAATTTTTCTTTCAAATGTTCGTATTAATCAACTTTAAGTTTTCATCGAAATAAAAATTTACCACGCCTACTTTTACGCCCACTTTTTCTATTAAGCGCATAACTGGAGAACGACTTGACCGATTTGGACGATTTTTTCTTTAAAATGATCGCCATGGTCCGACTTAGGTTTTTACGAAAAGAAAATTTTGCCCCGCCCACTTTTACGCCCACTTTTTTCGATTTACCTAAAATCAGAAAACGGCTCCATCGAGTTGACTAATTTTTCTTTCAAATGTTCGTATTAATCAACTTTAAGTTTTCATCGAAAGAAAAATTTACCACACCTACTTTTACGCCCACTTTTTCTATTAAGCGCATAACTGGAGAACGACTTGACCGATTTGGACGATTTTTTCTTTAAAATTATCGCCATGGTCCAACTTAGGTTTTTACGGAAAGAAAATTTTGCCCCACCCACTTTTACGCCCACTTTTTTCGAATTACCTAAAATCAGAAAACGGCTCCATCGATTTGACTAATTTTTCCTTCAAATGTTTGTATTAATCCATTTTAAGTTCTCATCGAAAGAAAAATTTACCACGCCTACTTTTACGCCCACTTTTTCTATTAAGCGCATAACTGGAGAACGGCTTGACCGATTTGGACGATTTTTTCTTTAAAATGATCGCCATGGTCCAACTTAGGTTTTTACGGAAAGAAAATTTTGCCCCGCCACTTTTACGCCCACTTTTTTCGAATTACCTAAAATCAGACAACGGCTCCATCGATTTGACTAATTTTTCCTTCAAATGTTTGTATTAATCCATTTTAAGTTCTCATCGAAAGAAAAATTTACCACGTCTACTTTTACGCCCACTTTTTCTATTAAGCGCATAACTGGAGAACGGCTTGACCGATTTGGACGATTTTTTCTTTAAAATGATCGCCATGGTCTAATCGAGGCAACAATCATCGGTGACAGATTCAAAGGCGAAGACGTACTTATTCCACGAATTCCGATGATTTCCAACGATTTACCATTTGAATTCAAGCGGCTCCAATTCCCTTTGCGTCTTGCCTTTGCTATTACCATCAACAAAGCACAAGGCCAATCATTGACTATTGCTGGCTTAATTTTGGAAAATTCATGTTTTCACACGGCCAGTTGTATGTGGCTTGCTCCCGAATTGGCACCCCAAAAAATTTATACGTTTTTACACCAAATAAAACAACAAAAAACATTGTCTATCCGCTAGCCTTAAGATGAAGTACTCAATATATATAACTTCCAATTTGCCTTAAATACATGTATTTCTTTTTTCATTGAACCCATTTCTACACCATATGTAAGTTATTCTGTAAAAAAAACTTTACGATATGTATTTTATGGATTTTTATTTAAAGGCCTTAAATTTCGTTTAAAGATCAATTTAAATCGTGTGGTAATACAACACTAATGTTTGCTTAGGGCCAGCAACGCGAACCGGGTCAGCTAGTTATTAATAAAATATTTCATTCCCGAAAATAATTTTTGATAATAAATTTGCATGTGCCCGGCAAATAAAAAAAACTGAAATGGCAAGCTGCTTTATTTAAGCAACTTGCTTTTTTTTTAATTTTGTTTTTTTCTTTCTATCCTCTTACAACTACAATTCGTGTTGGAAAAAAACTAGCCAATTGTAGGGGAATGTAAGAAAGAAAAAATTGACGGTTTATTGTTGTGTCTTTGTTGAAGCTTTGATATTGTTACATTTAAGACCTGAGTGTTTTAAAATTCTTATTCACTTTATGGTCTTACTTGTATAATATTTTTAGCTTTTCTAAAGTATTTGGAAAAAGTTTCCTGACGAGCTGGCCTAAGCAACCAGCGAAATGCGCATAGAAACTAGCTTTCCCACAACAATAAATTTCAGTGTTTTCATTCAAAAAATTGGGATTATTAGCACATCATTAATTAAATGAATTATTAATAAAATATTTCATTCCCGAAAATAATTTTTGATAATAAATTTGCATGTGCCCGGCAAATAAAAAAAACTGAAATGACAAGCTGCTTTATTTAAGCAACTTGTTTTTTTTTTTTTAATTTGGTTTTTTTCTTTCTATCCTATTACAACTACAATTCGTGTTGGAAAAAAACTAGCCAATTGTAGGGGAATGTAAGAAAGAAAAAATTGACGGTTTATTGTTGTGTCTTTGTTGAAGCTTTGATATTGTTACATTTAAGACCTGAGTGTTTTAAAATTCTTATTCACTTTATGGTCTTACTTGTATAATATTTTTAGCTTTTCTAAAGTATTTGGAAAAAGTTTCCTGACGAGCTGGCCTAAGCAACCAGCGAAATGCGCATAGAAACTAGCTTTCCCACAACAATAAATTTCAGTGTTTTCATTCAAAAAATTGGGATTATTAGCACATCATTAATTAAGTGAATTATTAATAAAATATTTCATTCCCGAAAATAATTTTTGATAATAAATTTGCATGTGCCCGGCAAATAAAAAAACTGAAATGACAAGCTGCTTTATTTAAGCAACTTGTTTTTTTTTTTTAATTTTGTTTTTTTCTTTCTATCCTCTTACAACTACAATTCGTGTTGGAAAAAAACTAGCCAATTGTAGGGGAATGTAAGAAAGAAAAAATTTACGGTTTATTGTTGTGTCTTTGTTGAAGCTTTGATATTGTTACATTAAGACCTGAGTGTTTTAAAATTCTTATTCACTTTATGGTCTTACTTGTATAATATTTTTAGCTTTTCTAAAGTATTTGGAAAAAGTTTCCTGACGAGCTGGCCTAAGCAACCAGCGAAATGCGCATAGAAACTAGCTTTTCCACAACAATAAATAAATTGAATTATTAATAAAATATTTCATTCCCGAAAATAATTTTTGAATATTTTTTTTCTTCAAAGCTTTTCTTATGACATTTACTATTCCATGAGTTTGTCCAATTGTGCTGTGCTTCCTTCTAAAACACTAGTAGTTTCTCAAATAGCTTTGAAATATTAGATAACACTATGCAACAAATGGGAAGTTTTTTTTCCCTTGAATAACCACTATATTTTTTTGATCCGATATAGTCACCTAACTGCAAGAATCATCATTATTTCAAATTCTATGGTTAGGTTTTTTTTAAAAATTTTTTTCTAAAAATTGAGATATTTGAAAAGGCTGCTCCTTACATCTTATCGTAACTTTAGAACGACGTACCCGATTTTGTTACGCAATCCGTCAAAACATTTTAAATTACGCCAGATTTAAGTTTCTCTAATATCATTTTTTAATTTAGCCATTATTTTTGGAGTTATTGAGGCCAAAGTGGCAAAACAAATATTTTTTTTTGTAAAATTTTTGAATTCAAAAAATACATAAAAAATTGAAATCAACAAATACTTACCAGTTTTAGTACTTATGCTCAAAACTGCATGTATTAGAAGTAAAATAAATTTTATTTCATGAAAATCCATGGATAAATTCCTGTTTTATTCCCGATAAAGTGAAAGTACAAACAAAGTTATCAAGTAGTTATTTAACAAAGCAACAAGATATACAAAGCATAATCTAAAAATAGTTCCGACTTTTGTTTTAAGAAACCAAATAAAATCTATCATATTTTCATTTCATAGCCCCTGATAACGTTGCTCCATGGTCTTAAGTTGTTGATGAAATCACCAAGGTTTTCCGGAAAACAGTCCAGATGCGAGTGCAAGAAATGTATTGTTAGTGACATATTTACACCTTAAATAAGAAATTAGGAAAAATAAACATATATGAATAAGAAAATTCATTTAATATTTACCCATTTTTGAATAGTTTTCAAGCAAATCACGGACGATTTCTTTGTAATTTGGACTCCTGATATTTCCTAGAAAGTTAGAAACAATTTGTCGAAATGAATTCCACGCAGATTTCTCATTTGCAGATAATAATTTTTCAAAGTTAGAACTTAGAAGCAATTTTCGAATTTAAGGGCCATCGAAAACCCCTTCGCCAATTTTTGTACATGAAAGGTTTGGAAATATTGTTTTCAACTAAACAAAGGCTCTTCTCTCCTTGTCTAGTGCTTTCACAAAATTGTTAACTAAGCCGAGCTTTATATGTAGTGGTGGTTAAATTACAGTGTCCTTTTTAATCAACGCAGGGTACCTTACATAATGTAGGCCTAAGGTGCTTATGGCTCTTATTTTCCAATCCTTTTTTATGTAGTGATTTTTACGATCTCGGCTATCCCAAAGGCAGAGAAAACAGCAATACTTTGTATAGCCACCTTGAAGGCCTGTTAAAATAGCAACAACTTTTAAGTCGCAACACACTTTCCAATTGTGATTTTCATACATCAAATTTCTTAATAAAGTGGCCATAGTTTCATATGTTTCTTTCATTTCATGGCATGTGGAATAGTTATAGATGGCTTCTCGTTGCCAATATATAATAAAACAGCCTTAAGGCTCTCTCTGCTACTATCAGCAAATAACCGCCAGTCACTTGGAATATATTTTTGGCCGAGCTTCTCAAAAATACCTTTAATGTCATAACAAAAACACAAATTGTCTTTTGTTATATAAAAATTTGCATATGACTTATGTCGGTTCCGGTACGCAGTTGACTTGACGTCATTTTCTAAGAAATTTCGCTCTCTTAAGCGTGATGCTAAAAGCTCCGATTTCTCTTTTTTTCGCTCGAGGTCTCTTATAAGATCATCAAGCTCAAGTTGATTGTAAAGCTTCGGTGTTAGATCATCTGATGTACTACACATGCTCGAAAATGATTTGGGGGGTTGATAAAAGGTAAGAACATGGTATATCACACGGATCTTCAAGAAGTGACTTTCTATCTTGATGTAAAACGAGAAGTGTAAATCCACCTGCAGAAATGGTGCGGTAGGACCATTGCATATGTTTTCCAAAACCGCTCTTACTACACAATTGAGAAATTGCGCCGTTTATTTTTGGTCATAAATTTGCCGCACACATAACAAAATACATCCGGCTAATTTTTACACGACATTTTTCTAAGTTTTTTGCTCATTTTTTATTTTATATTAATACTTTTTTTTCTACAATCACTTGTTGAGTAATGCAGATTGTGCAAGGTTTTGCCTTTATATACCTTTTTAAAATAACGAAATTTTTGGCTTTACACAAATTTACGATTAAAATTTTTACAAGTATGTAGGTACTTTTACTTTATCGATCATAAAATAATTAAAAACCCATCGATTTTCATGTAGCTTTAAGAAAAAAAAAAATAAAACTTGTATGTACCTGATTTCCATTATTCCAATAAAAATGAGAATAAAATAGGCATACTCACAGGTAGTCACAACTAGAACATGGTATACCGATAGTCTCAAATAGGACGCATATAAATAAATTATATAAAGACAACAAAATAAAAAGGTTTAAAAAATATTGTGTAATAAATAAGGTTAAACTGTTAAAAAATTACAACATTTTTAGCTCTACACAAATTTGCGATAAAAAATGTCAAAAGTCAAAGGGAATAAAACAGGAATTTATCCATGGATTTTCATGAAATAAAATTAATTTTTTTTTTAATATATGCAGCTTTATGAAAAAATAATAAAAATATAGGATTAAACAAAATACTGCGCAATAAACAGGGTAAACCCGTTAAAAAATCACAAAACTTTTAGCTCTACACAAATTTGCGATAAAAAAAATGTCAAAGTAGGTACTTTCACTTTATCGGGAATAAAACAGGAATTTAACCATGGATTTTCATGAAATAAAATTTATTTTACTTCTAATACATGCAGCTTTGAGCTTAAGCCTAGTACTCTGTTCCAATTTGTGAAAAATGTTCAGCAACATCTATTATTTCATGCGAAAAATTTGACATGTATCAATGTTACCTATCTCGAGAGTTTGTACAATTTGACGTTTTTAATCTTTCAAAGTATGCGACATTGTTTTGCATATGTAAACAAAACCCACATGTATTTTACTAAAAAGTATTTTTTAAATACAAAATAAAGTAAAAATAAAATTAAATATTGATGAAAACCTGTTACCGGTTGTGTTATTTATGTTTTGCAGTTTTCATTTTAATATTAAGTTTAAACTTTTTTCATTTGCTTAAAATTCCACGTGAAATAAGTGCAGCTTATATTATTTCGCAGTTGTAAAAAAAATGTTGCTAGAAACATTTCGCAACTTTTTCACAAATTAAACAGAGTACAACTCTATCAACATTATTTCATAGAAATTCCGCACAAGTTTTTTTCATATGAGTTTTGACAGTATTTCACGTGAAATGTTGAACAGAGTACTAGGCTTTAAGTACTAAAACTGGTAAGTATTTGTTGATTTAAATTTTTTGAATTCAAAAATTTTACAAAAAAACAAAAAAAAATAATATATTTTTTGCCACTTCGGCCTCAATAACTCCAAAAATAATGGCTAAATTAAAAAATTATATTTGAGAAACTTAAATCTGGCGTAATATAAAATGTTTTGACGGATTGTATGCCAAAATCGGGTACGTCGTTCCAAAGTTACGATAAGATGTAAGAACAGCCTTTTTAAAAATCTCAATTTTTTTGCCATAGAATTTGAAATAATGATGATTTTTGTAGTTAGACGACTATAGCGGATCAAAAAAATATAGTGGTTATTCAAGGAATTTTTGCTTGTTGCATAGTGTAATAAGCTAATAGGTCTGTATGACACAACTTTTTATTTATTTATTTATTTATTTGTTATTTCAATACATTGGAAGCCTTAAAGGCCAATTATACATGTATTGTTTGATTAATATCTATGTTATGTATATGTATGACAAAGATTTTGACTATGAGCTAGAATTATGTTGAGATATAATGTAACTTAAAACTACTTTACAAAAAAGAAAAATACGAAAGTACTATATAAGTGGCTCCCCAACCACACAAAACTGTACAAAAACTAAATATCCATAAAAATTTCCATAAATCCTGTATACCAGAGATCAAATCCCGTAAAAAACTAAGAAAGAATAATCATACAGACCGAATCAAAAGCACTTTTTTATAAGTGAGGTAGGAGTATGAAAACAGTCGTAGATTAGGTGGTAAATTGTTCCAAACACGACAGACTCTTATTTTAAATGAATGTTCATAAATCGAAAGATGTATCCGAGGTATCTCAAGTTGTATATTACGCGTTGAGCGAATAAATGTAAATTCATCGACAAGAGAAATAGGCTGTCTTAATTTCATGATTTTGTAAAAATATAGTAAAAGACGTAAATGTAGAAATTCACGAAATTCGCAACCCAAAAATTCAGGGACAAGCTCAGTCACTCGATCATGATCACGAATACGAACATTAAATACATATCGAACAACTTTTCTAACAATCCTCTCAAGAAGGTCCAAATTACCAGACAATGTTCCAGAAAAAACTTCCAAACAGTAGTTAATTTTAGACATTAGCAAGGCATGAGCCAAGCGATATCTCACATACCTTGGTGTATATGCTTTCAAGGCATACAATCTTCTCAAAATAAAATAAACTTGATTTGATATAGAATTAATATGATTTGCAAAATTAAGATTTGAATCAACAATTATACCAAGGCATTTAAGTGAGTCAACATAACTAATTAATTGATTATCAATACGAATTCTGGGATAATTTAAAATCTGATTAGGTAAACGAAAAAATATTGCTTTAGTTTTAGTTAGATTTATTTCCAAACAATTTAAATGCATCCAATTTAGAACAGTATTAATATGATTATTTAAACGGATCTCAGACATTATATTTATTTCAGAATCCATTTTATACACAAGAAAAATGTCATCCGCAAAAACATACGATTTACAAAACTCACTATCCATGAGAGGAATGCAATCATTTAAATAAGCTAGAAAGAGTATTGGGCCTAATACAGAACCTTGTGGCACACCGGAGGTAACGCTACCAACACTAGAACTTAATCCACCAAAAGATACAAACTGAGATCGATCATTCAGATAAGAGTATATCAACTTGCACGCAGATTTAGAAAAACTGAATTTATCCTGAAGCTTTTTAATAAGAACATTATGGTTTATCCGATCAAACGCTTTTGTGAGATCAGGAGAAACCATAACACAATTGTTATGTTCATCAAGTTGCTTTCTTACAGAATCAGTAAGGGAAATAAGTAGAGATGTTGTATTGTGAGTACGACGAAAAGCGTATTGATTAGGGTGAAAAAGTGAAAAACGTTGACAGTGTGATAAAATCTGAGACTTCATTATATTTTCAACTATTTTTGACATAGCTGGCAATATGCTTATGGGTCTCAAATTATCAATGTTGAAATTATTTGATTTAGCAATCGGTACTATACGACCTAATTTCCACGCACTTGGAAATTTAGATACTGTGAACATAGTATTTATAAGTTGAAGAAGCATTCTTGAAATCAGCGGGTATATAATTTTTAAAAACTTTATTGGGACCATATCATAACCAGCTGCATTAGACTTTATTGAGTTAATAGAAATGAAAACATCATATTCCGTAACCGTATTAAAAGAAAAGGAGTTCGGGCCATCAATAAAGTTTTCAAAATTATAATTACCCATGTGGCTAGGATTTAGGTTATTAAAAACCCAGTTGCAATCGACTCAATGTCTGCTTCATCAAGTTTAGGACTCTCACGACCAACACAGCCCAACCTACGAATGTTACTCCACATTTGAGTGTTATCAACACCAGTAAATAAGCCCTTACCATAATTTCTACGAACTCTTCTAATGACTGATTTAGTTTTATTTCTAAGTTTACAAAAAATTTTCCAGTTATCATCAGTGCGATCTCGTAGGTAAGCATCATATGCAGTGTCTCTCAGCGATCTAACTTGAATAATTTCCCTAGATTTCATCCACTTATTGTCATTTGAAAACGGTTTAGTTTTAAAAGTAGGAACCAAATTATGTAATCCATTTACCAAATCATTTAATGTTGAAAGTTGTAAATCTACATCATTAGTACAATAAACAGGCGATGTATTAAATCGACTTACATATTGACCAAATTCATCAAAATTTATTCGTTTATAGTTCTTAAGTTCAATTCCATTTTCCTGCTCCCTAGGGGCAAAATTCAGTGAAATAAATATAAGACTATGAAGGGAATTGAAAAATGGAAACAACATTTGACCCTTATGCACTACTAAAGATGGCTGGCTGAGCATGAAGTAATCAATTAACGAAGTAGTATTGTTTCGTACACACAAGTGTGTAAGTAAACAGTTATGTACACAAGTCAGACCACATCTGGAAATTAGAGAACGAACAGCTTCAGAAATCGAAACATCAAAGAGATTGCAATTGAAATCACCCATAGTAATAATATTTGGAAAACGATCAAATAATTCACCATGGAGTTCTTCAAATTCATTTAAATCCCCATTTGGCAGATAGACAATTCCTACTACAGCCGAAACTCTATTGCCAAAAACTTCAACAAATAAAGATTCACAGCGATTATATTGTTCCCCACGAAAAATAATTCTGTAACGCAACTTTTCTGAAATGTACAAACAAACACCGCCACCTCGATCTCTATCAGGACGATCATTTCTAACAAGATTGTAGCCTGGAAGAGCCAACGATTGAGAGTATATGTTAGATTTATACCATGATTCTGATATACCAATAATATCAAGACCAGAACGCATAAAAATACTTTTGAATTCCTCTAATTTAGCATCGGAGGCTGAAGGGTTTAAACTTTGAGCATTTACATGTCCGACCTTTAAGTAATTAGAATATGCAGACAAGTTTGATTGTAAAATAGATTCATCTCTAGCAACAGGACCAAGGTTATTATTATGGTACATCAAAACTCAAGCATTTGTGTGTCAGGGGGAGCCAATTATTAAACAAGAATTTACGCATTTTCAAAATTCATAAAACGAAAATTAATTTTTAATTATTTTTATTTTCTGATACAGAAATTTAAAACCTCTTTATTATTTTCTGATACAGAAATTTAAAACCTCTTTATATTATTTTCCAATTGATTGAAAATTATTTAACAGAAAAAAAAACTAAAACATCTCAGTAAGATAGCAAGTTATACAGCAAAAAAAGAATTTGAAAATGAGATGAATAGCATAACGGAAAAAAGATAAAAATAAGAAAAATATTTTACTTTAAGTGTCCAATTTAAAAAGATCAATACATTCATTTATATTTACAGTCTTTACATGACCATTCGGCATTGTTAACTTTGCTTTCAGATTTTCATGGTTTATAATGCTATAACGTATAATTTTGCCATCTTGAGCCAGCTTCCAGCAGATCCTTACAAATTTGTTAGCCAATGGAGAGTAGTTATCGTTCAAATAGACTCTTGAAGTATCATTTCCTCCTTCAACATCGGAACGGGTCAGAGACTTTCCTTGAAAGTATTCAGACATTATTTTATCACGAGTAGCAATTTGACGAAATTTCACCAGCACAGCTTTTTTCTTTTTAATATAAATAACGTTCTGGATATCTACCGGAACTATAGAAATTTTTAAATAAGTGCACAAAGCAATGACAGTTTCAGTTAGGTTTTTCAATGTATCAGAAAGGCCAGTTATTGCAATGTCCGATCTGTTTAACCTAAGTTGAAGAACATGATTCTGTAGCTCCAGTTCATACATTTTCTTTTTTGTAGCTACATCATTAGTATTAACTAGCTGTTTACAAACAGTAACTTCATCTTTGATTTCCTTCATGTTTACCGAAATTTCATTTCGTATTTCACCAATCACAGACTCAAATTTCGATTTAATTTCTGCCTGCTCCTTTTTTATATCATTTCCATGGGCACGAAGTGCATTTTTAAGGGCAGCAAATTCATTACGTATTTCTTCTTTTAAAGAGACATTTTCATCTTCACGCTCTGGTGGGTTTTGCATACATTCCTTACATGTGTACAACAAATTTCGGTTTTTATCTAATAAGGTAAATACTTCCTTGGATACACCTTCACAGTCAATATGGAACCATTGACTACATACTGTACACAACAAACTGCGCCTACGGCCAACACCAACATCAATATTGCAAACACCACAAGGAGAAATCATAATTATAAGTTATAAAGTTTTTTAATAAAATTTTGTTTTAAATAGTTTGTCCAATTTATCATGTAACTTTCCAACGTTCCAGATCTGTTTTCCTTTTATATTTGATTTGTATGTACATATACTAAGCAAGGCAGAAAACACCATTTAAAGACAGCAAAAAAACAGCAAACTAACAGAGGATCACGTTGCAAAGAAATGATATTTATTATTCTTTTATTTTGCAATTTTCAAAGTAATAACAAAATAATTAATGTTTTTTAATCAAGCCGGTGATATAACTTTAGTCAAAATATTTTATCTTTTTTTTTAGCACTTTATTGATAATAGAATTAATTTTCAATCAAGAGTTATATATTTTTACATCCACCACAACATAGTGTTGCCAGATTGACCAACTTTTGTGTGATCCTTTCGTGGCTTTGGCATCATGGTTACTAAGGAGATCTTCCATTCTTGAGGGTAGTATTGAAGGCGTAAAATAGCATTGAGAATAATAAGAACAATTTTTTTGCTATACTTGGTAGCTCCAAAAGCATTTTATTACTGATCTTATCAATACCGGGGGTCTTCTTGGTGTTTAAATCACAAATAACCTTTTCGATTTCTCTTAACTCGAATCTTAGGGGAATAGCTGCTCTAACATTTACAGGCGGTAACTCGAGTGCTATATCGTGAGATGTATTAAGGGTAAATACGTTTTTCTGATGATGAACAAACAGATTTCCTTTTTCAATGTCATCTCTTGCCCAACTTCCATTCAAGTTTCTTAATGGTGGCTTAGATATAACTGGTCTATTGAGATTTCTAGCTGCATGCTATAATGAGTAGTCTGATTGTGGAGTTGCATCAAGTTCCTTAAGATATTTTTCCAGGGAAGCCGTTTTATGAGACTGCAGTAACTTTCTCAGCCATTTTGTGCACTCTTTTAATAAATTCTTAAGTTGGGGGGATCTGTGCAATTGCCACTCTTCGAACTCTCCTTTTTTCAGTCAAGAGACGCTCGACATCTGTAGAATATATGTTATTATTTTTGGTTTTTTTGAGGGTTATGCAGGAATGTTGAACAGCTAGTTTGATATAACTGTCAAAATTAACAATAGCGAGATCCACGTTCTCCGGTGTACTAAGCGGAATATTTTCTGTGCAATGGGCACTAAGATATTTTTTATATTTTAACCAATTTATTTGTGTGGCTGACGTCGCTAAGTAACCAGACGTAGATACAATTCTATTTGGGTTCATTAAAGTTACAATTGTAGGTGTGTGATCGGAAGATAGTTCTAAGGAAGCTTCAACATGAATCATTTCTGCGGGGATGTTTTTAACCACGCCAAAATCGATGAAAATTGGAATTTTTTGCTGAGCAGTAGGCCAATAAGTTGGTTGTCCGCTCGCGACCACATTTAAATCCATTTTAGAGATTGTATTGTGCAAAACACGACCCTTTGGTGTTATGATCCGTGACCCCCAGAAGGTATGTTTAGCGTTGTAATCGCCAGAGGCTAGGAAACAGGGTCCTAATGATTTAAAATATTTATAATATTGGCTTTCTGATATTGAAAATCTAGGTAGAGAGTATAAAGATGAAAGTACTAAGTTTCGATTTAGCTCTTCAACACAAATGTTCGTTGCTTGCAGATAATCTTCACGATGATCACACATTAAGTAGTGTTTAATTCGGGCTTTTATCAAAATAGCAGAACCTACACAAGCTCTATCTCGAGGGTCCTTGGTATCATATAATATATAACACTTGATTTTAAACGTATTTCTTGAGGTCAAATGAGTCATCATTACATCAATCTATTTTCTTTTAAGAAAGTATTCTAGTTAATTTTTATGTTGGCGAATGCCGTTTGCGTTCCAAAAACAAAATTTTAAACAATTCATGGCTTGTTAAGTACAGCTTGCAATAACATCGATTGCTTTCTTAACATTTCCTGCATCATATTACCCATTGTGTTCGTAAAGTTAGTTACTGTTTGCACTAGTGTTTCCATAGACGACTTAAATTAGAAACTGGAGTCTCATCATTATTTGGCAAATCACCTTGCATTGGCATATGGTTTGATTTAGGCTGCGGTACCTGAATGTCATTAGTGTTAACTTGATGTGTTACCTGAATTAGAGGGGGATTAGGTTTCGGTCCAACCGAGCGCTTGACGATAGAGTATACAGGGCATCCTCTATAGTTGGCAGTGTGATTGCCACCACAGTTTCTGCATTTTTTGTACATTGGGGTCGTTTTTAGACTTATCGCAGAGAGCTGTACCATGCAATTCGCCACATACAACGCAAACAGGGGTTAAATGGCAGAATGCCTTAGTGTGACCAAATTCTTGGCAGTTTAAACATTGCACGTGACCATTCCTTTTCTGCGGCTCCTCTATCGTTATTTTCCTATACAGGATATATTTCAGACTGTAGATGGGATGCGTTTCGTTGTTTTAAGCTTAACGTCGCCGGGTTCTAACTCCACTCGAAATAGTGGCTGTGGATTTTATCTCTATTTTTAATATTTACTACATTTTTTATTTTGAAGCCCTTCTCTTCTAAAAACTTTTTTATCTCACCTGGGTCTACGCATGAGTCAATGCCCTTTATCACTACCTGAAGACCTTTACTGCTCTTCAGTTGGTATGTATAAAAGTTTTTATTAAGTGCTTCTAATTTGGTTATTACTTTACGAATATCATCTTCACGCTTTATTGCGACTACATAAAAATAATTTTTTTTTTTATTATTATTATTATTTATTAGTAGTATTTAATACTTTTTCATTACATTTCACTTAAGTACATTTCATCATATTTTTCTTTTTAAAATCAACAACTTTTTTTCTAAAAATAGTATTGTTTGTTTCATTTTTTATGTTGTTTGGCATCATATTGTAAGTTCTCAGTCCTTTGTAAAAAAATGATCGTTGTGTATCACTAGTATTTGATCGTTGCAATCTGAAATTCTGATTATTTCGTAGATTATACGGCTGAACATCTCCAACATATCTAATTTGCTCTACCAAGTTATCTGGTGCTTCTCTCATCTTCATTTTTCTTATAAAAATTAATGTGTTAAATTCCAGTCATTGGTGTATGTTCATCCATCTTAGGGTATCTAACATACATATATCTTATTGATGTAAAACAATTGAATTTTAATATAGACCGCATGGCTTTATTTTGCAATTTTTTTAATCTATTTATTTGATTATCCGTGCAACAATGTGGTTTTATAATAGTATTATAAATGTTTATTGCCGTAATAAGAGACACTTTGTTTCTTACAGGTTTAAAAAATCCGATCTTTTTTCCAATTTTTTTTGCAAATATATTCTAAATGTTCTTTAAAATTGAATTCTTTATCTATAAAAAACCACAGATATTTTATTTTATCTACTTTTTTAATTATTACATCATTCATCTTAAATTCTTTATCACTGTTCATGTTTATTTCCATTAGCTTGGATTTATTTTCATTTAATTTTAATTTGTTCATTTTTAGCCAGTTATTAATTTTATGCATATCTGTTTTTAATTTTTCATAACACATATCCTCTGTTTGAGCTTCTGTGAAAATCAGGGTATCGTCGGCATAAAGAACTATTTCACAATTTTCTAAAACTTTTTCCATGTCATTAATATATATAATAAATAAAAGAGCACCTAGAATGGAGCCCTGAGGTACACCAAAATCATTTTCTTTCTCCACTGATTTTACATTGTTAACTTTTGTCATTGTCTTCCATTAGTTAAGTAGGATTGAAACCATTTTAATTCATTATCCTGTATTCCATATTTTTGTAGTTTTTCTAACATAATATCTCGGTCAATAGTTTCGAATGCCCTTTGAAATCTAGAAATATTGCCACAATTTTATTATTTTGCTTCATGTATTTCCATCTATTTATGACATAATTCATAGCAGTTTCACATGAGTGTTTTCTTCTGAATCCTGACTGATATTTTGAAAGAATTTTATTTTGTTCTATATATTCTTCCAGCTGATTTTTAACAATTTTTTCCAACATTTTTTCACATGTTTTTAGGCTGTTTATAGGCCGATACTCTTCGCACTTCACCGTATTTTTTACTTTTTCTATTGGAGTAATAACTGATTCTTTCCAATTGTTTGGAAATATTCCGGTATCAAGAGATTTGTTTACAATATTAAGTATTTTATTGCTAACTATGTCCCAATTATCTAATATTAATTTATTACTTATTTTATTATAGTCTAGTTTGTTGTTTATATCCTTACATATAATTTTTAACTCTGTTAAACTTATTGCACGAAATTTAAATATGCTGTCTAGCATAGGTATATTATTTTCATATTGCACATAATCAATTGAGTTATTTATTTCCTTAATACTGTCTATAAAATAATTATTAAAATTGTCCGCTATTTGTATAATATCCTTATATTCTATTTCTTTAAATATCACAGTTTTTATCACAGATCTGGGGTTTCCTAGCACTAGTTCTTTTATTTTTCTCCACATATATTTTTGGTTATTTATACTGTTTATTCTATTATTAATATAATTTTCGATCTCAATTTTTACTTTATATGCATTTCTTATTATTTTATAGGCATTCATTCCATGCCTCATTTGTATTGTAATTAATTGTTCTTTGGTATTTAAAAATCTTTTCTCTTTTCATGTTTTAAGTTCATTGCTAAACCATTTATTTCCATGCTTTTCATTTGTTTTCTTTTTAACAGTAAATTTTTTTATTGTATTTTCTATACATTTATCAAAATTATGGACATAGTAGTCTAGATTGTTCACTTCATTACACTCTATTACGGCACTTAATTCATTATTTAAAAGGGGTTTTATTATATTTAAATATTTCTACTTCTTCTACTTGTTCATGTAATATATTTTTGTTTTTGATAAATATGTCTATGGTTTCGTGATCTGCTATTTTATTGTTTATATAAATTTTTTGCTTAAAATTTTTCATTATTTGTTATAACATAGTCTATTAAAGTTTTAGAATTTTTTGTTATTCTAGTATATTCACTAATTATTTGCTTTAGACCGTTATCATTAAGAACGCTTTCTATTTTAGATTTATAAAAGTCTTTTAACCAATCTATATTAAAATCTCCGACTATTATCATATCACAGTTTTCTTCACATAGTTCTTCCATTATTTCTTGAAAATCGTTGCAAAATTCCGGCTTTTGGCTACTTGGTGATCTGTATACTATTACTAATATAAAGGTTGTTTTTTCATATTTTGCTCTATAAGCACTAATCCAATATTTTGATTCTTTTACATATTCACTTATTTTGCTTATGTTCCATTGTTTTTTGAAATATGCGATTACACCACCTGTTTTGCTTGAATTGGATAATGTGTTAAAATGGTTATATTGCTTTATTAGAATCTCCGATTCATCCACTGTATTAGTCAAATGAGTTTCAGACAGAATTATGAAATTGAACAAAGTTATTCAGGAGTCCTTGAATGTTTGTATATATTCCATGTATTTTCTTTTCTATTTTGCAGCCTAACAGCAATGCCTATTCTTCTCTTTTTTAGATTAAGTTTATTTTGGTACACAGGGCATTCTCTATTATTTGTAACGTGATTCTCATCTAGTCCTAAGTTGAGCCTTGTATTTTCTTTCATGCAGTTGACGCATTTAGCTATTACTTCTTTATTACATTCACTACTTTTGTGTTTTCCATGACATCTGTAACATATATCTTCGTTTTTACATTCTGATGCTTTATGATTATAGCCTTGACATTTAAAACATTGTAATATATTTGTTCCATCAAAAACTCGGCATCTGTCCCATGCAACATTAATTTTTTGACTCGACATAACTCTAGCATATGACTCATTATCTATTTTAATTTTGGCATTATATATTGTTTTATTAAATCTTTTTGTTTCAAATATTTTTATTATTTCCATATGACTTTTTCCTAATATTTAATTTTGTTTTTTCATTTTTTCAATTAATTATCTTTCGGATATTTTAAAGTTCATGTCCGTTACGAATTTTTACATTTCGATTTGCTTTGGAACCGTTATTTCATATTTTTCACTTATTTCATTTTGTATAACTTCTTTCATTTTTTCTCTTTCTTCAACATTTTCACTCTGAATTACTAAAGTTCCATTTTTTCTGTTTTCTACATTTGTTATTTTGAAATTTATTGGATTTATTTTCTCATTAAATTCAGCTTTTGTTTTAACGACACTTTGTTTCTCTTTCGGCTTTATAATTAGCGGGATATTTTTTTGAGACATCTGGCATCACTGTTTTTGCTACTGTTTGTGCATAGGTCATTTTGGTTTTGACGTTTGTATCATTAATCGCTTTTTTTATTTCATTACACATCCTTGTATTGTTCTTTTCTATTATATCATACATGTTTTTATTTTTATTTTCTATTTCGCTTACATTTCCATACAAGTTTTTCGCAATTTCTACATTTTTTCACACATTGTTTGGATTTTATCTATTTTTTAAATCTTTCATCATAATGATTCTCTGTTGCTCCCAGCAAAGCTTTTATTTCACATTTGTTTTGTTTTAGGGAGCTTTCAAATTCATTTTTATAATCCACTAATATTTGTTTGTTTTTATTTACTCCTTCTTGGATGTCTCTTAACACAAGATCTACATTCTGAATATACAGCATACAATGATTGCAAATAAAACGCACAAAATTGTCCTTATCTATAATTTTTGCAGAATATTGATCGATACCGGCACATTTTTTGTTATAATGATAAACTTTATCACAAACACCGTTGCATCGAAAGCCGCTTTCACCTCTTATTGCTGATTTGCATTTACTGCATTCAGCCATTTTTCAAGTTTATTTCACAAAATTTTTATTTTATTTATGTTTTCAATAGTCACTATCTATTATAAACACTTTTTTATTTTTATTTAAAATTTTACACAGAACTTTGTTATTTTGCTTGTTTATTCAACCAGGGTTGCCAACGCAAAAAAAAGAAAAGATATATCTGGGTGGCTTAGAAGATTTGATAACGTTTTGTGCTTCCGAGGATTCCTCGTCCAAAATTGCAAAACAATTTTGTGAACTTATTCTATCAACTGTACCCTCTTTAAACTTTTGGGACCGAAGCAACTGCAGAAGAGGTTGGGCTGCGACCCCGTTTAAGCACTGTTATGTACCTATCAATTCCAACTTGCACTTGAGGCTTCTGACCACTTTTTACCTGTGATACTGAGTTTTCATCACTTATTAAGTTTGTTTTTGTCGCTGAGGTTTACTGCCCGTTCGCCGATATCGAACGATAACGTTCGCATAGTAAATAACATTTAAAACAAAAACAAAATTTCAAAAATTGTTTTTGTTTTAAATGTAATTTTCTATGCGAACGTTAACGTTCGATATCGGCGAACGGGCAGTTAATATTTTTTATGTATTGAAATCAACCGTATTATTAGACACAGAAGGTGATACAGTAGACGTTTGCAAATCAGAACCGCTTTGTTTTTGAGGCAATTCTAATTTCAGAATTATTCTAATTTCTGGACGTTTTTTTTTTCGATTAAAAAATAAAAAATTGAGTACATATGCATCCAAAAACTAAAATAAAACACTTCCGGTTTCGTCGACATTATATATTTGTGGATCCATTAACCCCATCTCAGCACGGTATCGATAAATAAAAGGAGTGACTAAAGTAACATCACTGGAAATAATATCGCCATAAATTTTTAAAAAACGGATACCGTGTCGTTCCTTAAATTTGGTAAATCATCCATCACTTGCACGGAATACATTTTTATTGGGTTTATATCTCTCTAAATATTTGTTTAGCTTTCTCTTTAAGTATGAGCCCTGTCAGTGTACGCTATTTTCTCGTTGATTTAAAAACCTCTCATACAGACGACATTCCATTTTTGGATATTCAGCGCTGTGCAAAGATTTATTGCTTGCCTCCTGATATGTGTTGGAAACAGCATTTAATATTGCTGTTCTATGTGATTTGATGTAGCTGATTGCAGATGTTGTCACATTAAAATCTAGGGCTAACCGGTTCCCTTGAACGCCTTTGTCAAGCTTTTCTAATAGTTTCCAATGATAAAGTTTTTGCGTTTATTTGACATTTCTAATGATACACTTTCACTTTTTAATAGAGACTGCCAAAATATATAAACATAAATGCGACAAAAAACAAAAAATAGGGAAAAACATATATTATTTGGTGATTTCCCCTTTTTAGTTTTACTATGTTCAAACAGAATAAAAATAAATTGGGAATTTCTTGTGTTCAAATAACAAAAATAAAAAAAAAACGCTCTGAAATTCGAATTTTTAATTCGAATTTAGAAATTAAAATTTTTAATTCGAATTTCAGAGCATTTAATGTATTGCAAACACTGATTCTAATTTCTGGACGTTCGAATTACTGTAAGCTCTAATTTGTGAGCGTCTACTGTACTGAGGTTTCTATTTCGCCCGATTGGGGTTAATATTTTCATCACTTATTAAAACTGATTTTGCCGTTGAGGCAACGATTGCAGGTTTTATATTTGAAAGTGTATCAATGGTATTATTAAACACAGAGGGTGAGAGGGGTCGCGTGCGAGTAATAGGTTTAGCCGTTAGGTATTTCTGCATTTGTTTCGTTAACATTCACTGTGGTATATGCGTTTCTATCATTCTGTTTTATTGTTTTTGCATTATTTGCACTCATAAGCGTTTTTTTTTACTTTTCTGTTTTCAGTTGTGATATTCTTATTATTTATTGTTTATCAACACCGAGTCTAAAAACAAAAAATATTTTTGCTCAAAATGTGTATGCTTATGTATGTATGTATGTACATTAGGGTTTTTATCCCGGGAAATCCCGGGACAAATTTCCCGGGAATTCCGTTAATTTTTTTTATTCCCGGTATTTTTTGGAGGGAATCCCGAAAATTAAAAACTACAAAAATTGCAACCGTGTGTCTCTTACAAAAAATCAGCAACTATGTGCATATGAGGAATTGAAAAAACGGCCGAATACAATATTGCAAAAAAAAAATAAAAGAAATAATTATTAGTTTGGCTATTTATTTGTTTCAAAAACAAAGAAGGAGAAAAACGACTAAAATTATTTTACTGAATCCGCAAGTACTCTATTTTTCAATTATCATTATGTGGAACTAATTTTTACTTTTGTTATGCAGAAAATGGAGCAGCTATCTCGTCCTTTTTTAAAGTATGTAAACACTTTAAAAAAGGACCAAGGAAAGTTTATGTCCAAGAGTGCTCGCTTATAAATATTCTTCAACCAGTAGTTTGCTTAAACATCTTTCAAATATCCATAATACATATATGCATATATACATGCATCCAACTCAGATTACTAAACCGATCTGGATAATAGTGATACTTTTCAAGAAAAGCTTAATAGTCCGTTTTAAAATATAGCAAAAAAAAGCAAAGGTTTTGACAAAATCAGATATTATAAAGGAAGATATTTCAATGATTGAAGCAACTGGTACTAGAACATCCAATTTAGATAATTTATTTGAAGCACTATTGACGATAAGTCCTACATCTATCGAAAGTGAACGTGTGTTTTCTATTTCTTAAAATTTTGTTAACAAAATTAGGAACCGGCTTTTGGATAGTGCTATTAACGCGCTTATTGTTTTAAAGCACCATTTAATTGAAGCCAAAGTTAATATTTCCTAAATAATTTGTGAGTTAAAAAATCTTTTTAAAAAACAAATTAATTTTTTTTTTAAATTACTAATAATTTAATTTTTTGCAATAGGTACAATTATTTTAAAGTTTAATTAAAATAGTTTAAAACTTCAACTTTAAATTGTACAAAATATATAAAAACTACTTCAATTTCCCTAAGTGTTTCAAAGTTTTTATTTTTTTCGCTTTTGCGATTTACACGATTCCTAAATTACAAGATCACCAAACATTAATTTTTTTTTATATAAAATAATTAATAATTAGATATGTAAACTTTTAACGGCCTAAGTTTGTATGAAAATCCGTTTTATAACCCCTTTATTAATCTGCTTTACTTTTTATAACTTAAGCCGTAAAAACAATAACTTACTTTAACTTTAATTTTAATGTTATATCTTTTAAATACAATTGTAATAATCTTGTTTCTAAGATTATATAAATTGTTCATTTAATTGAACAATTCGACGATTTAAACGCAAACGTTTTATTTACTAACACTTTTCTTCAAAAACTTACAACTCGTCCGGTAAACTAGTACTAAACAAAGTTGTTGATTGGTTGAAGGCAGAAAGCAAAGTAAAAGCCCAACTAAAATGTGCTTAACCAAACTTACGCTAGTGTCAAAATTCAACGAAAAGCATGTCAAATGCTTAAGTAAATTACTGAAGACTTTTAGGTGGCTATATTGTACTTATTGAGCTTAAAGACTTTCTACCACTTAGGGCTAATAAATCAGAGCAAGTTAAACTCTCTTTTTGGTTTAAAATGTGTTTAAACCAACAAATCTATAAATCAGAAAACATATAAACCACCTTTAAACGCATAAAATTGGGCGTTTAAACTACTAATACAAACCATATGAATTTGTCAACATTTATCGTAGTGCTGCCACATGTTACTTATTAAACTACATATAATACATGGGACACTGATTTACAACTGTTGAGTTTAAACTACATATAAGTTTAAGTTTAGTTCAACTAAACCAGCGTTTAAACACTCACTGATTTATTAGCCATTAGTTGCAAACATTTGTACTTTTGGAAAATTATTTTCGTTTTTATTTCTTTAAAATGTAATATTTTTGACGAAATGCCATTTAATTTGTAAAAGTTATAAATATATTACCATAAACAAGTAATTCTATGTTTATCTTTTATTAATTTTTAAAGTAAACGAAAACTAAAATAAAAAAGTACTAAAAAAAGCAACTGCGGTTGCATCTTTTAATTGTAAACAATTATATGTATCTATTATGTGTCATTTCCTTAAGAAAGAGCGAAATTGACCGCACTTTCCTTAAGCAAATGAAACTTGACGAAACTTAACGAAAAGTGTCTTAAGTAAATTATAGTTGTATACATTTGATTGTGTGTATTCGCACATTTGCTTAAGGTTCATTAAGCACTTTATAGTTAGGCCTTAACTTTATTCATGCATTTGGTGCTGCTTTTATACTAATTTCTAACATGAGTGTAAAAATAAGTACTAAACAATAAACATAAACAAAGTTGTACAAAAAGGTATTAATAATATTTGACAGGGTTGTATTCAACTAAAATACGTTGAATTTCCGTTAAGTTTAAAAAAAAGAATTTAAAATAGTAAAATTCAAACCAACACTATATAATAAAGAAAAGGAAAAGTAAATGTATAAAGAAATAAATAAATAAATAAATAAAGAAATAAATAAATAATCAACTGCTTCAGTCTCCCCCTTTGATGTCGAAATCGTCCCGATGAGGCTTCAAAATATTCATTTTTTTTGGTCGATCTCTAGTTCTCATCCTGCCTACGGGGGTTACAGATTCATTTGTTGACCCCACTACTGGTGTTAGGGCTGAAGCAGGTAAGTTCCCAGGGGTAGATTCAAATCATCCACATGAGCTATGGTGTAGGAAGTTGTGCCCTTCTTTTCTATGACAATATAGGGGCCATCTCGTTTGGAACAAATTTTGACGTAACTCCTTTGATGCTGTTGCTTAAAACGTGTGTGGTTACTAATACCCTTGAGCCAATTTCCAATGGAGGTTGATTACGTCTGTGTTTATTGCTGTTTTGTTTGTTGTGATCTTGTTGCTTGTAGACATTATCCTTGACGTCCTTAAGAACATTAACCAGGTTTTGTAGAAATGGTGTAATTTCGGCTATTAAATTTTCAGACTGAATTATAGTTTTCAAATCATGTTGTACATCATCAAGTGTGCGAAGCTCCCTACCAAATGTTAAGAAAGCTGCTGTGTATTTTGTGCTTTGGCAGAACGTCGTGTTCATTGCGAAGCGAATGCTGTGTAATTTTCCATCCCAGGCCTTGTGATCATTTCCAACTAAAATGGCAAGTTGGGCTTTCATATCCCGATTCTTACGTTCAACTGGATTAGCCTCAGGATGATAAACAGGAGTCAGTGTATGTTCAATGTTTAAGCAGTAAATGACTTTCTGCATTACAGCTGAAACAAATTGAACGCCGTTGTCGCTGATAACTTTCCTAGGTATACCATACCGCAAAAATATTTCGTTGATTAAAGTTTTAGCGCATTCTTCAGCTGTAGCAATTTTTAAGGGAAACAGTTCAACCCACCTGCTAGCAATGTCCTCTATTATAAGAATCCACTGAAACCCATTTGGAGTGGTAGGCAAGGGGCCAAAGAGATCGATTGCAATTACCTCAAATCTTTGGTTACATGATACTGTTTGGTAAAGGCCCGCAGGTCTTAGGTTTGTTGCCTTGTATCTCTGGCATTCTATACATTACTTTACATGTTTCTCAATATCCTTTCTTATTCCAGGCCAGTAGTATATAGAGGTTATTTTACGTGTGGTTCTATCAATACCATAGTGGCCGGCGGTTTCATCATTATGGTAGTAATTAAGGATGCCGGATCTCTCTTCACTAGGTATGACGAGTTGGCCATCTTCAGAGTCGTCATTACTGTAGCAATAAAGGACGCTATTATTCGTAACGAATCCTCTTTTTGACCAGTAGACTAGGTCCTCGGTGTTATCCTTAAGGCATTTTATGATTGTCATCAGTTGAGGATCATTAAGTTGGCTTTGTCTAATTTCGCTTGAGTTTTTCCTTGGCATCTCAATAGAAAATGAGCAAATTTCACAAGCGTCTGCTTCAATATGATCGTCTTCACACGGTGGTCTAGAAAGAGTGTCGGCAATAACATTTGTCTTACCTGGCCTATACTCAATTTGGATATCAAAGGGTTGTAGTTGTAGAGCCCAGCGGGCCAGACGTCCTGTAGGTGTTCTGAGTTTCATCGACCATTTCAAGGGCTGGTGGTCAGTGACGAGTTTTATGGGGGCTCCTTCAATGTACCCACGATATTTTTGTACAGCCCAAACAATTGCGAGCGCTTCACGCTCAATAGTATAATCATTTCGTTCTGCATCGGATAATAGTCTGCTTGCGTATTCTATTCGATGTTCATTGTGGCCCTCCCCCTGAAGCAAAACTGCCCCCAGTGCGTAACCACTAGCATCCTGATAAAGGCTTCGACACATCAGATTCTTTTAATATTTTTATATCCAGAGAAAATAAAGGTGTAAAATAATCATCCGTGTCTTCTACTTTGCGTGTCTTGATTGGTGATGTAGCTGTGCCGGAAGAGTTTTCATGCATATGCGTTTTTCTTCTAAATATTGGTTGAATGTATTGTGGGGAAAAATCGGAACGATCCGGTGATTCTTTTTGTGTTATTAAACCACTTGCCTTAAATTTTTCCTGCAATAGTTTCTCAATGGCATATGTTGGGTCATCTTGGAAACAAAAAGTTGGAGTCTTTGGTAAGGGTGGGGAATATATCCCCGGTTTGTTGTATTTCGGGGTCCCATGGATAGGTGAAAGAACGTTTTTACCTTCGGCGAATGCTATGAATGCTATGATTTTAAATTTACGAATGCGAACCTTTGTTTGGGTTAATCCTCAAAATACCAATATTTCTGAGCCCTGTTGAGCACAATACCAGCCTGTTCGAGAAAATCGGCACCAAGAAGTGTTCTGCTTTTGGTAGCATTCTGTAAGCATATAAGCCTTATTTTACGTACCCTTTTACCAATTGATACATCGCAAATTGTGGACATCACTTTGTTCGTAGAAACGGAACCATCGGCCAGGGTGACTTCAGCATTAACATCCTGAAAAATGCACTTATTCAAAGTGAGTATATGCTTTAGTTCCAAGCTGGCAACGCTGGTTTTTGCTCCACTATCAAATATAACTTCCCCTTTAAGACCGTAGAACTCCACTGGTAGTGAATGTCCAATGGTAGTAGACGAAATTGAGTTAAAGGACAAATACTGCGGGCTCTCCTTACCATCAGAATTACAAGAAGGGCAGTTTGACCTATATACGCCAGGTGATCCACATCCGTAGCAAGAAAATGTAGGTTTTCTCATCAAATCAGGTTTTGGTTGTTGTTGCTGGATATTTGAAAATATTTTATCATCTTGTTGTGTTGTCTGTTCAACATTTTGTCGCTCATCGCGATTTTTTGAAACACGTTTATATGGAATGACCCTTAATTCGGCAAAAACTACAGCGGTTTGTTTGCACATCCTTCTTATCTTCGTTACTACTCGTCTTTATAGGGCGGGCTTCGGCAAAAAACATTTCCGCTTCACGGCTGGCAGAAATAAGAGCTTCAAATGATGTTATATTTTCACGGCGTACACGCTTCCTTATACTGATATTAAGGAGTCCATACAACAAGTTTAATTGTATATTTTCGCTCGGAGGCGTTTTAAGCTGGGCGAGGAGTCTCTTCTTGCATATAAAACTGTCAGTTGGCTCATTCCGTTGTTGTTTTGTTTCAAACAAATTGGAAAATATGCGCCAGTCGGGAACAGAAGGAGTAAACGTACTTCGAATGAGAGTGGTAGCCTGCTCAAACGTATTTACGGTGTCCTTAACTCCAATCCACCACGATGCAGCATAATCCTCCAATAGAAGTGGCATTCCACGTAAGGCATCAGCGTCAGCAATCCTCTCAATGTCTTTAAAGACACTAATTGCTGCTAAAAATTCCTCTACTACGGCGGGATCTCTCTGCCCTTTAAAACGAGCAGTGCAACTGGTAAATGATCCACCCCTGGCATTTCCACCCATTGCAGCTAGTATTTGCTGGAACTGTTCAGCAGAAAAAGTAGCCATTTCTTCCACGTTTATGTCCACGTTTATGTCCACAGGTAGGCTTTCAGCTTCAATTTTAAATTTTGGCGGCGTTACGTTTTCTTCGTCAACTCGGTTGTCTTCTGGTGTGGTTTTTTTCGTAGCCACTAAGTTGGGCGCCAATGTAATAATCTTGTTTCTAAGATTATATGAATTGTTCATTTAATTGAACAATTCGACGATTTAAACGCAAACGTTTTATTTACTAACACTTTTCTTCAAGAACTTTAAAGAATTTACAACTCGCCCGGTAAACTAGTACTAAACAAAGTTGTTGATTGGTTGAAGGCAGAAAGCAAAGTAACTTTATTCATGCCAAGGCCTATTCAATAGGTCTGCTTACCGCTACAACAATACAACAGTACAAAAAACAACAGGCATTTTGTTTGTAAACAAAAAGTAAACAAAAATATATATGTATAAGCAAAATGTAACAACTTTTGACATGGTTGAGGAATAAACCAAATAAACATCTGGCTCCTTAAGCAGACCTAATGGCACAGATTACTACACAGATATGTCACGAGACGGAAGATTTTGCGTTTTTTTTTTGTCTCTTTCTACGAATGCTGCCCTTTTTGCATTTCTCTTTGCATCATCTTTGTGGCGCAAACAATGAACACAAAGCAAAATCGAACAACAATTTTTCATTGTTTTCTAGATTTTGTGAAGGTAAGTAAAATTTTTTGGTGAAATATTAAATATTTTAAAAGAATTTTTTATTTTTCATTATTTATTTATTAAAACAAATATTTTTCCGTTTGTTTCATGTAGATTACAACAGAAAAGGTTTTATTTGGCATTAAAAAATGTAAGTACTACATAAAATGGGCCAAAAGAAAATTTTTTAGCAAATTTTAATTTTTTTTCTTCTTTCAGGAGCCCGAAGTGTATTAAAGGATGTCCTCCCGGAGAAAAGCTGCACATCTTTCCTAAGGATCTGAAGAGGTATGTAATTGTGTATTTAATTATTTAAGTAAAAAGTGAAAAATAAGAAGAAAAAATAAAATAAAAAAATTGGCGCAAACGTTTAGTTTTCGAGTCATGGTACTCTGTGCTAATGGGTAGACCTTGATTCATGCATTTGGTGCTGCTTTTATACTAATTTCTAACATGAGTGTAAAAATAAGTACTACACAATAAACATAAACAAAGTTGTACAAAAAGGTATTAATAATATTTGACAGGGTTGTATTCAACTAAAATACGTTGAATTTCAGTTAAGTTTAAAAAAAAAAATTTAAAATAGTAAAATTCAAACCAACACTATCAGGGGTGTCATAGAAACCAATCTTATCGGTATTGGATTTGAAACCGACAAAAAAAATACATTGGTGTCATGAAATCCAATTTTATCGGTTTTTTGTTCGAACTGAAATTAGTGTCGGTTTTAGGTGTCACAGAAACCAATATTATCGGATTTTTATTGAAAATAAACCAAGCAGCTTACAGCTCTTGTTTTTATATTGGAAATAAATATAGTTGGTTAAAGTTTAATTTTTTATTTAATTTTTTCAACAGATAGTTATTTTGCATAAATGGAAATAAATAAAATTGGTAAATTAGTATTTTTTGCATGTCTCCGGTAGTCTCCGGCAGCGGGCTGCTGCGAGCTTGCAAAAGTATTCTCACTTTTTCTGCGTACAGAAAGTTCGCAACACATTTATTTATTTTATTTATTAACAAGAAACATTTTATTTTTAATTAATTTGCTTTATAATTCTACAAAACAATAAAATTACACAAATGTAAACAACAAATGCAAATATTTAATACAAAGATGGCATTTATTGCATATGTTTAGTGTGTTTTCATTCTTATTTTCTATTCTATAATTTTCCTTTTATTACAAACACAAGTTTTAACAATATTTTAGAGCACAATCATAATTTAAAAAATTATCAAACAAAAATTGCATAAAAACTATAAACACATGAACCAAAACATAAAACAGCTGTTTCGAATATCGGTTTTATTTGTATTCGAAAATAACAAAACCGACTTGTTTTTATGACACCAAATGAAACCAATATTGGTTTGAAAAACCGACAATTAGCAAAACCGACTTGGATTCTATGACACCCCTGAATATAATAAAAAAAAAGGAAAAGTAAATGTATAAAGAAATAAATAAATAAAGAAATAAATAAATAATCAACTGCTTCACAATTTATATTTAAAGTTATAGGGAATTAGATATTGGGAATTATTTCTTTTTCATAAGCAACTTTATTATATTCAACATTTTAATTTTTTCGAATTTATTCTATGAGTTAAATTTGAGCTATGTATTTTATAAAGCTTTTTGTAATAGCTCTATTCCTTAAATTTTTTTTTTAGAAATGACTTTATACACTACCAGACTATTATATTGTATTTTTCTTGTTACATTTTACCTTAGCTTTCCGTTGGATAGCAATGAAGTATATTTATGTACAGAAACATTTACAATTATTAGACACCAGCAGAATGTAATGCATTTTCTGGCCCGCTACGGCCTTCGTCAGCATTCTTTGTGTCAAACTGGATAGTGATACTTTATAAATTGAATGTATTCAACTCAACTATTTTAACAAATAGATATTGGGAATTATTTCTTTTTCATAAGCAACTTTATTATATTCAACATTTTAATTTTTTCGAATTTATTCTATGAGTTAAATTTCAGCTATGTATTTTATAAAGCTTTTTGTAATAGCTCTATTCCTTAAATTTTTTTTTTATAAATGACTTTATACACTACCAGACAATTATATTGTATTTTTCTTGTTACATTTTACCTTTGCTTTCCGTTGGATAGCAATGAAGTATATTTATGTACAGAAACATTTACAATTATTAGACACCAGCAGAATGTAAAGCATTTTCTGGCCCGCTACGGCCTTCGTCAGAATTCTTTGTGTCAAACTGGATAGTGATACTTTATAAATTGAATGTATTTAACTCAACTATTTTAACAAATAGATATTGGGAATTATTTCTTTTTCATAAGCAACTTTATTATATGCAACATTTTAATTTTTTCGAATTTATTCTATGAGTTAAATTTCAGCTATGTATTTTATAAAGCTTTTTGTAATAGCTCTATTCCTTAAATTTTTTTTTAGAAATGACTTTATACACTACCAGACTATTATATTGTATTTTTCTTGTTACATTTTACCTTAGCTTTCCGTTGGATAGCAATGAAGTATATTTATGTACAGAAATATTTACAATTATTAGACACCAGCAGAATGTAATGCATTTTCTGGCCCGCTACGGTCTTCGTCAGCATTCTTTGTGTCAAACTGGATAGTGATACTTTATAAATTGAATGTATTCAACTCAACTATTTTAACAAATAGATATTGGGAATTATTTCTTTTTCATAAGCAACTTTATTATATTCAACATTTTAATTTTTTCGAATTTATTCTATGAGTTAAATTTCAGCTATGTATTTTATAAAGCTTTTTGTAATAGCTATATTCCTTAAATTTTTTTTATAAATGACTTTATACACTACCAGACTATTATATTGTATTTTTCTTGTTACATTTTACCTTAGCTTTCCGTTGGATAGCAATGAAGTATATTTATGTACAGAAACATTTACAATTATTAGACACCAGCAGAATGTAATGCATTTTCTGGCCCGCTACGGCCTTCGTCAGCATTCTTTGTGTCAAACTGGATAGTGATACTTTATAAATTGAATGTATTTAACTCAACTATTTTAACAAATAGATATTGGGAATTATTTCTTTTTCATAAGCAACTTTATTATATTCAACATTTTAATTTTTTCGAATTTATTCTATGAGTTAAATTTCAGCTATGTATTTTATAAAGCTTTTTGTAATAGCTCTATTCCTTAAATTTTTTTTTAGAAATGACTTTATACACTACCAGACTATTATATTGTATTTTTCTTGTTACATTTTACCTTAGCTTTCCGTTGGATAGCAATGAAGTATATTTATGTAAAGAAATATTTACAATTATTAGACACCAGCCGAATGTAATGCATTTTCTGGCCCGCTACGGCCTTCGTCAGCATTCTTTGTGTCAAACTGGATAGTGATACTTTATAAATTGAATGTATTTAACTCAACTATTTTAACAAATAGATATTGGGAATTATTTCTTTTTCATAAGCAACTTTAATATATTCAACATTTTAATTTTTTCGAATTTATTCTATGAGTTAAATTTCAGCTATGTATTTTATAAAGCTTTTTGTAATAGCTCTATTCCTTAAATCTTTTTTTTTAGAAATGACTATACACTACCAGACTATTATATTGTATTTTTCTTGTTACATTTTACCTTAGCTTTCCGTTGGATAGCAATGAAGTATATTTGTCGTCAGTCGAAAGAACGAATATTCCTTGCGTCACAAAGTTGCGTTTATCAACAAAATGAAACCAGGTAACATGTTAAACGGTTTAAGGAAAATGTATTCTCTAATAAAAAATAAAGATTACATAGTAAGGTTAAATTAATATAATGCCAATTTTATAATTACTTATTGTTAGACGACCTTATTCTCTTGACGACAAAACTATATTAAACATGTGGCGGCGATTTACACAAATCCTTAAGATGGCGGTATTCATTTTTCGGCGGTAAACTAGATTTTGTAAGTTGTCAGTACTTCATATAACGAATTACAGAGTCGCACAAAAAGGGATTTAGATAACCGAGACGCATAATTACTTATCAACAATTGTATTTGTATTATCCACATCCCCGCCCCCGTGAATGGACCCCAAGTCGTCCACTTCACCATTATTCTCCACGTCTAATACTGCCAATTTTGAAACAGGGCGCCGCATCAATCCTGACGAGGTATTAACTTCGGCGGATCTTGCTACTCCATCTTTGCCAACATACAGCTTAAGAACGCGTCCTCGTTTCCATGTCGATCGGGGCTGATCGGTTTCACAAATAAGTATTAAAACTCCCGTTGTTATGGGCATAGTAGGGCGGCACCATTTGGTACTTCGTGTTAGGTCGGGAAGATATTCTAATACCCAACGTTTCCATAGGCAATTTTTCAAGTTTTGTAAAACTCTCGACTGTTTCCGTAGTGCACACAATCTCGGGTTAAATGGAATCGGAGTCCGCGTAGAATTAGAGCAACCCAACAAAAAATGATTCGGCGTTAACGGGTCCGCTTCATCAGGGGAGACAGGCAGATGCGTCAGAGGTCTCGAATTCACTATGTTTTCACATTCGATCAGTAGACTATGGAAAGTTTCTAAACGTGGGGTCATTTCTCTTAAAGTTGCACTTAATGCCCTTTTCACCGATTGCACGAGACGTTCCCAGGAACCACCAACACTGGGATCGGAAGGGGTATTAAACTTCCACCTTATACCTAGTGGCCTCAAGGCATTATCTATTTTCCCAAAGTCCATAAAGTTAGGCTCGTTACCAAGTTCCTTACGAATTCCTACAAAGTTGGTCCGATTGTAGCTTCTGATTTGCACCGGTACACCGCGACGATTTACAAAATTTCTTATACAAGTCAGGCACCAATCACTAGAAAGATCCGTTGCCACTTCTAAATGCACAGCGCGTGTAGTCAAACACGTAAACAGCGCCACCCATCGTTTCTCACAACTACGACGAATATTTACTTTGACAGGACCAAAGTAGTCCAACCCCGTGTACGAAAAAGGGCGTACAAAGGCGCGTAGACGGTCTTCGGGTAGGGGTCCCATTATTGGTTGACGAGGCTTACACTTTCTAATTTTACAGCCACAACAAGCAGACTTTACAGTTTTAAGCACAACTCGTGTAGACGGGATCCAATACTTGCGTCGTATTTCACAAATCACGATACTGTCGTTTATGTGCCGCTGTTGTTCATGAAACGACTGCACTAAAATGTGCGTCAATCGGTCATTTTTTGGTAGAA
The DNA here is from genome assembly GCA_943735925.1 of Pollenia amentaria. Taxonomy (NCBI): domain Eukaryota; kingdom Metazoa; phylum Arthropoda; class Insecta; order Diptera; family Polleniidae; genus Pollenia; species Pollenia amentaria. Next base: position 101,667,456 of record OX031007.1, read on the forward strand.
TATATGGCCTCTTTGTTGAAAACGGAATATGCGGTGCATGATCTATCCGTCCGCCACATCTAATGTTTCCTGACTCATCCAAAACCGGGTTCAACGAAATTAAGGTACTATTTGCACTAATGGCTTTCCCTTGAGCAATACAAAAATATTCATCGGCATAAGCAGTTTTTTGCGTGGATCTGATAACCAAACCTTCGGCTTATTCTTCTTCTTCTATTGATAAATCTCCACTTATCTTCGACTGCTGTTTAGCCTTAAGCTTTAAGTTGTTGACGTATCTATAAATCCATCCTACATGCCTTATCAATCTTCTATATTTTGAAAAGCGTCTTATATCAAATAGAGGGGTGTTGTCGATACGGGTATTAAACACAAAATGTCTTTTATTAAGTTCTTCGCCGCTTGTATCCTCTACATACCTTACACCGCTACAACTGAATGGCCATTGCTCGGGGGACTAACTCAGAAATTCCGGACCCTTTTTCCAGCGACCATTAGGGCTATATGATAAATTTGGCCGGGTAGCTTCATCAGCTGCGTTGATCTTACCTGGAAGCCAGCGCCACTGATTCATATCTGACGATTCCAATATTTCAGCCACTCTGGTAGCCACAAACTGTTTATAACGACGATGTTCCGACGTTAGCCACTTCAAAACAGTACTGGAGTCCGTCCAAAACCAAATTGTGTTACAGCGTACATCGTGGTGTTTAATAATGGAATTTTTTAATCGAACAGCCATTACTGCCGCCTGCAGCTCCAGCCTTGGTATTGACACCAATTTGGTTGGTGCACAGTTCGCCTTGCCAGCCACGAAACTAATTTGAACTCTATTTGTTGCATTATACCGCCAGTACGCCACAGCTGCCATTGCCGATTCACTAGCATCACAAAAGATATGTAAATTCTTTTTCAACCCAGAGGTCCAAGTACCCCAATAATCACACAAGGCCTTCGGCAATTCATCATCCCATTGTAAGCCATGCTTCCACAGTAACTGCATTAGAATCTTTCCTGATATTGTAAAATCACACAAAAAGCCAAATGGATCAAAAATGGACATGACTATACTTAGGACTTCTCTTTTGGTAGTCGTCCGTTTATTTTCTAGAATATCCGTATATGCTGCCTTTACTTTAATGTCAAATATAAACTCATCCTTTTCAGCTGACCACTGCATACCTAAAATTTTCTCAACGTTGCCATTTGTCATATTTACGTTTTTTACTGTAGGGTTGCCAAAGTGTTGATTTATTATCTTCACATTGGATTTTATTTTATGCATCTTAAACCCGGCTGCATTATGTATTTTGTTCACGTCTTCGACAACCTTAATGGCTTCCTTCGTTGAACTAAAGCAATCTACGTAGTCATCTACATAATGATGTTTAATTATAGCTTGGACAGCTCTAGGGTTGTCATTCATAAATTTTTCTGCATTTATGTTCTTGATAAATTGTGCTATTGTGGGGGAACATTTGGCCCCAAAAATGGCTCTAGTCATAACGTATTGGCCAATTGGCTGATTAATGTTCTCCCTGTACAAAAAACACTGCGAATCTTGGTCTTCTTTACGGATTGCTACTTGCAGAAACATTTCTTTAATGTCACCACAAACTGCAATTGGTTTCTCACGAAATTTAAACAAAACAGCCATTAGAGGCTGGTTGAGATCTGGCCCTGGCAATAAAAAATCATTTAGAGAAAAGCCATTTACCTTTGCTGCCGCGTCGAACACTAAGCGTAAACCTTCTTTGTTTGGGTTAAAAACTGCGAAATGTGGTAGAAAAAACGTATTAGGAGAATATTTTTCTTCTTCACGGCTTAGTCGTCTAGCATAACCTTGAGTTAGAAGATGTTGCATCTTTGCTCTATATTCAGTTTCAAATTTTGGGTTAACTTTAAATTTATTTTCAATAAGTTGTAATCTTTTTAACGAATGCGAATGACTGTCAGGAAAGGACCGGGTTTCATTTTTCCACAGCAACCCACATTCATAACGACCATTGCCAAACTTAGAGGTCAAATTTAAGATAGACAAAGCTCTTTCTTCCTCCTTTGATACTACCGGCTTTGCATCGAGTTTTACCAGACACGACTCAATTTCAAAATACTCTTTCATTTTTTGTTCCATTGACATATCTTCGTCTTGCCGTTTTGCATGGAGCACTCTATTTATTCGACGTTCCTTTTCACCACCAGTCGGACCATATACCACCCAGCCGAGTCTTGTTTTCGATCGTATGGGACCATTTTCTTTTGGACACGTTGGTATTTCTACTGGGACCGTTAAAAATGCATGTGTTAAACTTAAAATCATTTGGGGTCTGACTTTGTAATATTCTACAATTGGTAACTCCAAAATTTTACTTCGTCTATCGATTTCATTTAACGAGAATGTTTGCATTGGCAACTCTAAATTTTTTACCAAATATATTTCAGAAATTTTGTACTTAGTATTTTCTCCTTGGGAGCCACTAATTGCCAGATCTACAATTTCCGTTTCTTGACTGCTACAATGCCCACTTAACCATTGCAATTTTAATTTTTCATGTTTACCTTCAAGACCAATTTGTTTCCCAACATCCCATTCTAGCATTGTAGCGTCAGCGCCGTCATCAATAAATGCATAGATTGAAATATGCCCTTTGGGCCCATATAATTTTACTGGTATGATCTGAAATAAGATTTCACTCCTTTGAGTACCTGTATGCAAATTAAGAACAGTTCTGGGTATCTCATTTTCGGCATCAACGGTAACACTGTCGGTTTGTTTACCAATTTGTTCGTCATTTGCATGTAATAATTGATGGTGTTGCTTTTGACAACTATTTATACCACAACGCTGTTTTTTGAAACATTTTCCAACTTGATGATTTCCCTTGAGGCATTAAAAACACAATCGCAGTTCACGAGCCATCTTCCATCGTTCATTTACTGAAGATGCTCTATATTTTTGGCAATCAGAAAGTGAGTTACAATTCTTCGAGCAAACTATACACTGTCTTGCAACACTAGTGGTTAATGCCATTTTATTTCTAGGTTGTGGTCTTTTATTACTAGTCTCACTCCATGATGACAATGGCAATCCGTCTGAAACCATATTTGCTATTTTTCTTATACCATCAAGCCATTCCGCAAAGTCTGCCAAATCTACGTGTCTGCCGAGTGTAAAACATTTTTCCGCCCACTGCATTTGTTTTGTTGGAGGAAGCTTTCCAACCAATTCACTAAGCAAAGTTGGGTTGTTTAAATGATGTGTGCCGTTTGCTGTTTGTAAAAATGTATTACTTACTTTTGTAGAGAACCTGGTTAATAAATCCAATTTTCCCTCAGAAACATACGGAAGCATTTTAATTTTTTCTATCTGGCTTCTTATTAATTGTTCAGGGCGACCATAGGTTTCTGCTAGCAGATCTATAATGATGCTTACGTTCTTTGAACTAGATAGCAGGGATTCTACTGTTTCCCTTGCTGGATCATGAAGAGCTTCACGAAGCCGAATAATATTTTGCAATGAACTATATTCAAATTCTGCTGTTGTTTGTTTGAATTCCTCAATAAACGAGGGCCATTCCTCCGGCAAGCCACTGAATTTCGGAAGGGGATATAGCTTCTTGGCTCTTGTGGACTCGGGGACTCGGCTAAGGGAAGAATTGTTAGTAAAGAACTCACCGTTATATTCTGTAGTTTCTCTTCTTGGGGGTTCGTTCACAGGCGGTACTTCTCTACCATATATTTGTCTGCTCACTACCACTTGTTCGGATATTAATTTAATTTCTTGTTGGAGTGATGCTATGTTGGCACTAGTTTCATCTTTTTGAGTCGAAATTAAATTATTTAACGTGATATTAACCGAATTTATCTGCTTCATCATTTCCTTTTGCATATCATCTAATGCACGTAAAACGTTGGCCTGGGACGTGTTTTGTTGCGACGACTTACTTCCAGCTTGGGCAGTAGGTGTTGCTGGAAGTTGTTGATTAGACACTTGAACTGCGGGTGAAACTTGTCCTCCTGGAGGATCCATATCGAATCGTTTTGGTGGCACACCTTTCGTTATTCGGTCACTTGTTCTTGAAGGCTCCTCTGACATAATTGTAACACAATACACAACAGTGATTTGACAATGACTCTACCAAAGACACTATAGACGAGGACCAAGATATTATTACGATTATACACAATATAGACTGCCACAAACGAGTACAATAAAGAATAAAGATGTCGTCAGTCGAAAGAACGAATATTCCTTGCGTCACAAAGTTGCGTTTATCAACAAAATGAAACCAGGTAACATGATAAACGGTTTAAGGAAAATTTATTCTCTAATAAAAAATAAAGATTACATAGTAAGGTTAAATTAATATAATGCCAATTTTATAATTACTTATTGTTAGACGACCTTATTCTCTTGACGACAAAACTACATTAAACATGTGGCGGCGATTTACACAAATCCTTAAGATGGCGGTATTCATTTTTCGGCGGTAAACTAGATTTTGTAAGTTGTCAGAACTTCATATAACGAATTACAGAGTCGCACAAAAAGGGATTTAGATAACCGAGACGCATAATTACTTATCAACAATTGTATTTTTATTATCCACAATATTTATGTACAGAAACATTTACAATTATTAGACACCAGCAGAATGTAATGCATTTTCTGGCCCGCTACGGCCTTCGTCAGCATTCCTTGTGTCAAACTGGATAGTGATACTTTATAAATTGAATGTATTTAACTCAACTATTTTAACAAATAGATATTGGGAATTATTTCTTTTTCATAAGCAACTTTATTATATTCAACATTTTAATTTTTTCGAATTTATTCTATGAGTTAAATTTCAGCTATGTATTTTATAAAGCTTTTTGTAATAGCTATATTCCTTAAATTTTTTTTTAGAAATGTCTTTATACACTACCAGACTATTATATTGTATTTTTCTTGTTACATTTTACCTTAGCTTTCCGTTGGATAGCAATGAAGTATATTTATGTACAGAAATATTTACAATTATTAGGCACCAGCCGAATGTAATGCATTTTCTGGCCCGCTACGGCCTTCGTCAGCATTCTTTGTGTCAAACTGGATAGTGATACTTTATAAATTGAATGTATTTAACTCAACTATTTTAACAAATAGATATTGGGAATTATTTCTTTTTCATAAGCAACTTTATTATATTTAACATTTTAAATAAATTGGCTCTTATTCGACCTTTAAAATTTTTTAATTAATCCTTTTTATTAAGCTTGAGGTCTTTTTCTTTTTTTTTTATAAATAATATTAAATTTTATTGAATCCAATATTTCGGCACTCCGTTGTGTGCCTTCTTCAGGGATTTTTTCTTTAATATTTGACAAAAATTAACAATTTTCAATAAATTTAACAAATTTAACAAAATGTCATATTTTCAATTAAATAAAAAAAGGTTTTCCAATTTTAACCTAATCTATTACAGTTTAAATAAATTTTTAATATCCGTTTCTATTTTTATAAATTAAGTGTCTATAATTTTGGGCTACATTTTCAGTATCTGACTTAAAATTAATTCTTGATATTGTTGGTATCTTTATAATTTGCAACATTTCTAACATAAATCTACGCTTATAATTCTTTTCCGTGTTCAAAACTGATACATTCTCAAAATCAGGATAATGGTTTAGACTTGCACAATGGGTTGATAAAGCTGTTTTTTGTGATGAAATATTCCTATATTTTTGATCTGACTTATGTCCTGCTATCCTAGTTTTAAGTTTATTTTTCGTTGTACCAACATACACTCTACTGCATTGTCCATTACCATTTCCCTTACAAGGTATTTTATAAACTACATTTGACATTTCCAACTTATTTATTTTATCCTTCATATTAGTGAATAATCTACCTATTGTGTTATAAGATTTATGTGCAATTTTATATATTTTCGCATCATAAATATTTGATTTTTCTAACCTTTCCGAAAATCTTGGTACATAAGTTACCGACTTATAAATTTTCGGTTCTGCGTTACTGTTGGAATTGTTTATTCTATGGTTATTATATTTTAATTATAAATCAGATATAATTTCTTTTGGAAAACTATTTTCCATTAATGCTCTAAAAATTTTTTCCTTATTATTCCTATGGAAACATGTATCACTTATTGTCAATACCCTTCCTATAAAATTTTTAGCAGTGTTAATTATTACTCTCTTTGGATGATTTGAAAAATAGTTAATTATTCTACCAGACGATGTTGGTTTTTGATACCAATCAATTAATAAACTTTTTTCCTTTCTTATTATCAAAGTGTCTAAATAAGACAATCTTGATTCAAACTCCTTTTCCATTGTAAACTTTATATCCGCATGAAAAGAATTAAATGTATTTAAAATGTTTGTTATTTCTGATTCCCTAATTATACAAAATAAATCATCCACATATTTTGTCATAATTTTAGGTTTAATAGTTAACTGATCTATACATTTATCTATTAATTTCTCCATAACAATATCTGCTACAATAGGAGATGCAGGTGAACCCATAGGAAGTCCTTTTAATTGAACATATATATTACTATCCAATTGAAAATACCTATTATCAATTATGCAAAATTTCAGAATACGTAAAAATAAATCCTTATCTATATTAGTATGTTCCTCTAACTTATTCCATTGTTCCTCTATTATATCTATAGCAAGATCTATAGGTATACTTGGAAATAATGAAACTACATCTAAAGAAATTAATTTCTCATCATCATTTAATTTAATATTTTTAATTTTATCTTTAAATTGAAGAGAATCCCTTACATTATATTTTGAATTTTCCGTCAATTTTTTAAGAATTGTTGTAATATATTTACAAAGTTCATATGATGGAGAATTTATACAGGAACATATTGGTCGTAATGGAAAATCTATTTTATGAATTTTCGGAACACCATATAATCTAGGTGCAATTGCTATATTAGTTTTAAGTTTATTCTTTTCCGTAACTGATATTATACTTCTCCTAAAAAGTTCCAGAACAAAATCATTATTTATCCTTTGTAATCTATTAGTAGGATTCTTACCCAGTTTCTTATAAACTGAGTTGTCCTTTATAATATTATTAATCCTTAAATTATAATCCGTTCTGTTCATTGCTACTGTGGTATTACCTTTATCTGCATTTAAAATAAGAATATTCCTATTAAGTCTTAAAAACTTTTCCGTTTCCTTTACTTTATCAAGAACAAATTTATCCCTATTAGTCAATCTCATTTTGTTCATGTAGCTATCTATATTTGTTGTTAGTTTTGTCCTAGCTATTTCTTGTTCTTCCTTATTATTCAGTGTTTGAACTAAATCCTCTCCTTCAGTTATAACTTTTAAAATCGGAAAATATTTTCTTTCTGTTGGTAAAATGTGTTTGTGTCCTAATGAAAGAACCCATTGTGCATCTATTGGTATATCTATCTTAGATTTATTAACAAACCATTTACTATTTAAACTTATTCCAAATTGTTTCTTCTGTAAATTCACCAGATTTTCGAACTTTCTCCTATGTCTATTCTTGACCTTTTCATTAAAATTTCTTGCTAATTTATCTTCAAATTCCAAAAATTTTCCGTATTCCTCCTTATTAAAATATCTTTGTAAATTCTCTGTGGTCATTCTATATTCCTTTTGAACTTCCCTCATTAAGTGATGCTGTTGATTTATTCTCAAATTTAGAATTTTATTCTGTAGATCTTGTAGATAATTTTTTATAGTTTGACGACATGATGGTAAACGTTCATTCTCATGAAAAATATTTAAAATGTTATTAGTAGAATTCTTTATAAAATTAGGAATGATACCTACATTACGACACCGAATTAAGAAAGTTATTGTTGCTTTAATTTTTATGAGTTTATCTCTAACTGTTTTGTATCTATTAATATGTCTTCTTATATCTTGATTCCTTTTAAACAAATTGTAATTGATTGTAGATGTGCTTCTCATTTTATATAAATTGGCTCTTATTCGACCTTTAAAATTTTTTAATTAATCCTTTTTATTAAGCTTGAGGTCTTTTTCTTTTTTTTTATAAATTATATTAAATTTTATTGAATCCAATATTTCGGCACTCCGTTGTGTGCCTTCTTCAGGGATTTTTTCTTTAATATTTGACAAAAATTAACAATTTTCAATAAATTTAACAAATTTAACAAATTTAACAAAATGTCATATTTTCAATTAAATACAAAAAAGGTTTTCCAATTTTAACCTAATCTATTACAGTTTAAATAAATTTTTAATATCCGTTTCTATTTTTATAAATTAAGTGTCTATAATTTTGGGCTACATTTTCAGTATCTGACTTAAAATTAATTCTTGATATTGTTGGTATCTTTATAATTTGCAACATTTCTAACATAAATCTACGCTTATAATTCTTTTCCGTGTTCAAAACTGATACATTCTCAAAATCAGGATAATGGTTTAGACTTGCACAATGGGTTGATAAAGCTGTTTTTTGTGATGAAATATTCCTATATTTTTGATCTGACTTATGTCCTGCTATCCTAGTTTTAAGTTTATTTTTCGTTGTACCAACATACACTCTACTGCATTGTCCATTACCATTTCCCTTACAAGGTATTTTATAAACTACATTTGACATTTCCAACTTATTTATTTTATCCTTCATATTAGTGAATAATCTACCTATTGTGTTATAAGATTTATGTGCAATTTTATATATTTTCGCATCATAAATATTTGATTTTTCTAACCTTTCCGAAAATCTTGGTACATAAGTTACCGACTTATAAATTTTCGGTTCTGCGTTACTGTTGGAATTGTTTATTCTATGGTTATTATATTTTAATAATAAATCAGATATAATTTCTTTTGGAAATTATATTTTCTTATATTCTCTTTTTTTTAATTTATTATAAAAAATAAACCGTATGCCGAGCTTGAGGACACGTCTATCTTCAACGAGCGCGACTGACGTAATGAAAATTGGAGATGATAGTAAATTTTTCCTGTTTCGCAGCTTGTTTCAGAATGGAATGTCCTGTTTCGCTCTCAAAACTTTGTATGGCAAAACATGTTGCTTCAATCACAGATTACAAACAGATATGGCGGATTTCATGTCAAGCGACCCAACTTTTGAAATCGAAGTCTTTCGATTTGGATGAAATTTGCACCAAGGTTAGTCCTATTGGATAGTAGTTTAGACACAAATTTTCAAAAAGATTATACACAACCCACTCGCGGCCTAAAAGGCGACCAGAACTACCTTAAAGGAAAATACCTAAGCTTTCTTTTGAGCAAAAAAAAAAAAAAAATAAAAAACCCGCATAAAAAAACATAAAAATAAGTTTTAAATTTAAAAAAAAAAAAATTTTTTCAAAAGCTTAAAGATATAGCTATCTAATTTGTTTGGGGCAACTTTTGCTAACACCAATAGATAATTAGTTACATGGATGAGAAAGAACACCTGTTTGGCCAAAATGTCAAATTTTGAACCCCTCTAGCTCAGAAACTTTTTCACTGATCTTGTTGAAAATTTGTGTCTAAACTACAAGGTGGCGCAAAAATAACCTTCCGATGTTTTTTGGCTGTAATTTAAAAAAAAAATGAAAAACTTTGATTCTTCTTGTGGATTATTTTTATTTGGTCTTTTAATTTTTTTTACATCAAGTCGAGAATATGATGTCATGTAAATGGCCGCCGCCACAATTGATTGTCATTTGAGCCCTTTTTATGGCATTTTCCATCCCTTTGGCCAAAACTTCCTGCGATAGGTCCTCACATTCTTGACGGATATTGTCTTTAAGAGCTGCAAGAGTCTGAGGCTTGTTGACATAAACCCGCGACTTCAAAAAGCCCCACAAAAAGAAGTCTGGAGCGGTCAAATCAGGCGATCTTGCTGGCCAGTGCAAATCGCCAAAACGGGAGATAAAGCGCCCGGGAAATGCATCCTTCAGCATATCGGTTGTGGCACGTGCAGTGTGTGCCGTTGCACCGTCCTGTTGGAACCACATGTTTTCCAATCCCTATTCATCAAGTTGCGGCAACAAGAACTCGTTGATCATTGCTCTATAGCGCTCACCATTCACAGTAACCGTTTGGCCCGCGACGTCTTCGAAGAAAAAAGGTCCGATGACTCCTCCAGCGAAAACAGCACACCATACAGTGACTTTGAGCGGGTGTAATGGCTCTTCGTGGGGTAAGCGTAAATTTTGCTTATTTACGTACCCGCTAAGATGGAAATGGGCCTCATCACTCATGATTATTTTTGATGAAAAATCATGTTCCTGTTGGTGGTGATTAAGGATGGCTTGAGCGTATGTTAGACGCGATTGGCGGTCAGCAGCTAACAGCTGATGCACCGTCTGGACTTTGTACGGAAACATCTTCAAATCTTGTACCAAAATTCGCTGTAAAGACCGTCGACTGATACCCATTTGCGTGGCACGTCGTCTGGTCGATGTCAACGGCGCTTCCATGACATCCTCGGCTACAGCAGCAATATTCTCTGCAGAACGGCTACTCCGGGGTCTGCCACGCCTGGCAGCATCTCGTGTTGTGCCAGTCTCTTCGATGCGAGCAGCTAAACGTCACAGTGTTTCACCAGTAGGCGCTGGACGGCTAGGAAATCTGCAACGAAATTCACGTTGTGCCAAAGTCACCGACTAATTATTGGTCAAATAAATAGTCACCAATATTCCGCGTTCTGGAGCAGTGTAGCGTAACATTGTTTATTAACGTGTATTTCGCATGTGTTTACTACACAAATGTCAAAACAGAACTGACATTAGGGGCCAATCGCAAAATTTATAGCATTTTCTGATAGGAGGATTACTTTTGCGCCACCTTGTACTATCCAATAGGACTAACCCTGGTGCCAAATCGGAAGACATCAATTTGAAAAGTTTGGTCTCTTGACATGAAATCTTCCATATGTAAAAAGTGACGTATGAAAAAGGCCCAAATCAGTTGCGAGGTCAGCTTTCGAAGAAAGAGACAAAAAGCGTTTTCTTGTATTGAAGTGGCAATGTGTAAAAACAGGCCGCTACAATCAACACAAATTGCGTTATCAAAACAAAAATAACAAAACACAAACCACGTTTAACATTCCGTCACGTGACATATTTGTGTGTAATCTGTAGTTTCAATCATGTTTGTTGCGTAAACAGGAATAGGAGAGCGAAACGTGAATACTGTGGTCCGTGTGAACATGGTATAAATCGCAATTGTGATTTTGCTAATTGGGCAATTACACATGAAAGTAGTTTCTTGAAAGTCGCAATACACTCACACTTTTTCACTAACACGTTGACATTTTTCTACTTTCAGGCCAACTTTCAGCTAGCTTTCAATGAAAATTTCAAGAAAGCAATTTCATGACCCTACCACACGTGCAATTTGTGATGTCTTAACACAAGCAATAACGCCGGCAGAATAACTTCGTCAAATTGCCAATGTGTTTTAGGTGGAGAGCACGTAAATATCTTACAACATAAGTTAAATAACAAGCTAAAGACAGGTTGTGTGTTATATTCATAGCGAAGAAAAAGTTTAGCGCTTAAACATAGTATACATCGCTAAAAATAACAATATTAAATATTAACGTGCTTGTTATATTTTTTAACTTATTTTGCACTTTATTTTGCGCTTTAATTTTAATTATTTATCAGCCACGCGCGTAGTTTTGACAAGTTGTATAAAAAAGTTAATAAAAATCAACAAAAAAAAGCTGTCTGTCAAGCTTAAACGTCAAGTTATGTTATAAAATAGCTTTCAAGACAGATTGCTTAACAACGCTGTTAAAACACAAACAAAACACTAACATGAGGAGGCTATACCTAACACTAACATGATTTTAGTTTTAATGTTAACCATTTGGTGTCAGTTGTAGCCTGGGTGTGAATGTAAATGACAATAACTAAGCAGTGTTACCAATTGAAATTTTTTTTTTCGTATATATAAAGAATTTTAATATATTTTTTCAACTTAATATTAAGAACACAATGATTCTAATTAAAATTTATAAATATCATGAAAACTAATAAAAATAAATATTATTTTGAACGAATGCGCCTGAAGTTCGGCGTAAATAATTGGCTCGGCAACTCTTAAGCTTGAAATAAACAAAACAATAAAAGAAGAAGAAGAAACATTTTTGATAGAAGCCTACCCTTTGATGACATTTTGAAAATGAAATTTCACTTTCATGAAAATTTTCATGAAATTTTATTATAATGTTTTTGTGAAATTTGTGGTGATAAGTCCCCTTTTACAACGTGGCAAGTGGAAGGCAGACATTTTTCTTATTCTCTTTTGAACTTGCCTTAACCTTTTACAATCGCGAAATTAATAGACAGACAGAAATTATTCGTTTCCTTTCTTCGTTCATTTTCGCTGTTGACGGAGACGAACATTTAACAGGCAATGATATATAAAATTACATTGGTGTGAGAAAAATGATATGAAGCAACAACATGAAAATTGCGAACAGTAAAAGAGAAACACGAAAAATGTCTAGTACAGATAGTCATGTACTACACTCTCTACCTCTACAACCCCTCGCCAACAAACTTCGTCTGTCTGCCTCCCACTTGCCACATTGTAAAAGGGGACTAATACGTATACAGAATTTTCATGGAAGTACTTTCATGTGTAAATGCAGCGTAATTTACTTCACGTCTCCCTGCGCTATCGATTTGAACAAGACATAAACATAACGTGTTGCTGTTGATGTTCTGGTTCACCACAATTTTTGTTGTTGTGCGTTTGGTTGTATACAGAAAATGACATTGTAAGGCGAACATCATGGCGAACATGGTTTATAAAGCAGACCATACACGATTCAATTCAATTGTCAACTGAGTCGGTTGTTGTCCAAATCAAAGCGTGTATGGCCTTGTCAGTTGATTAGTTTGACGGTTGTCGAGTTGGTTGAAGCAAAATCAAAAGATTTTGATTTTTTCAAGTTGACTACTAAGTCTTTCAATTCGATTGTACTGTGTGTACTCATGTCTCTTGATAAGCTGTCAAAATGTATGTAAATAAAATCTAAATTTAACAGTTGAATTAAAATCTTTCAATTCAGTTGAAGAAGTGTGTGTCCAAGTATCAATTCAGTTGAAAGACTCAGTTGACAACTGAATTGAACCGTGTATTGGGCGCATAAGACATATGTTTAGCCAACGACGAAACATGAACAGTCTACACGAGTAGAATTCATGTGTGACATGATGTTCTTACCGAGTTGATGGTTAGTGGAGACGGGTAGTTTAATTTAAAATTTTGATTAAAAATCGCTAGATGTAACGAGAAAGTAGGTAAATTGGCAGCAGTGATTCTGACTAGTATTTTCCACCAACAAAATACATGCGTTTTTGGTTTTTGTGGAACTGTGGCAAGGCGAATTCAACTATATCATATACTGCACATAATAAGTATATATTGGAATAAAAAATTATCTTGTTTACAATAATTAATTATACAAATGTCTGATCTCGTGTGGAGTATTAAAAATGGAGAACTGGATCAAGTTCAAACATTAATTCGTGAAAAGGTAAACATGTAAAAATTGTTAATATTAATATGGGTATGTAAGGTATGTATGTATAGTAGAGCGACTCAAAAAAAAAGTGATTTTGTTATTCCTCTGAAAATAAAGGCTGATATGTTTTATGATGATTCCCAAAATATTTTGGTTCTAGCGTTGACCATCCGTGAGCTGGACCATTTTTAAAAAAGGTCTTTTTTTTCAGTTTTTCGAATTTTTTTGTACTTTGCTCCAAGACGACATAAATAAAATTTGGTATCATCGAAAATAGTTTTTGAAGCAGCATCCAATGGTATATAAAACTTGACCACTTGCTACTAATTGAGATATTTAACTTAATACATATTTTCGTTTCGGGTTTTCATACAAATTCTACGTATGTGGAAGTAATGTTCTGCTTTTCAAATTGAATCTGTTTTTAAATAATGGATTTTTTTTTCTTTTTTGTAATTATTCACATAAAACGCGAAAATCGCGATATATTTTATCTCTTTTTCATATATAGGCAATATGGGTATAAACATTTTTAATTTTTCAATTTATCAAAATGTGAAAAATACAATAAAAAAATATAAAATTAATAAAAAAAATACGTAGAACTTGTATGAAAACCCGAAACGAAAATATGTATTTAGTTAAATATCTCAATAAGTTGGTCGCAAGTGGTAAAGTTTTATATACCATGGATGCTGCTTCAAAAATCCTTTTCGATGATACAAAAAAATTCGAAAAACTGAAAAAAGACCTTTTTTAAAAATGGTACAGCTCACGGATGGTCAACGCTAGAACCAAAATATTTTGGGAATCATCATAAAACATATCAGCCTTTATTTTCAGAGGGGTAACTAAAACACTTTTTTCGGCTCATTCCAACTTGAGTCGGTCTAATGTATAGGGAATTAATTTCTACAAAAATGAAAAAGTACATATCGACATCTCAATTCCAAAACATGCTTAGTTGAAAATTTGCGTTTTGCAGAAGTTCTTAAAGTTTACGGACGATACAACATTCAGTTGTATGCTAACTACTTTTTATACCCTTCATTTGATCATAACTTTGGATTAGATAAGACGATCAACACCAAAATTTTACAGAAATTTATTTAAGCAATACAATTAAAAACGACAAGTTGATGTACCATAATTTGGATTTGTGCTGTCGGTATACATACATACATATATATGTATGAACATACATATATGTATATGTACTGTACTTTTAATAGCCAAAATGTTCCATCTATATTTGATCCACTGATGTATAATTTTTTCTCCACTTCTCATCCAATAAAAATTTTGAATTTTTGCAAACACTTCATCGCATAGATTTAAATCGTCAATACAGAATGCTACCCGCCAACTTAGTATGCCGAAATGCACTATAGGAAATTTCCCCCTTTTTTGGCCAAAATTTATTACAAGCCAAACGTGTGGACCGATTTGAACGATTTTTTTGATTTGACTTTTGGTGAACACTTAAGAGAGGGAGTGACCGAGTGACACTCAGAAAAAACATAAGTAAATTTAACTAAAAAATTAACAAATAATTAGTTCTAAGAAGGGGTTGCGGGTGATAGGTTCCCGCATCCAAGATTTTTGGTTTTCTAAACTGCTTTTTTTTCTAAAAAATTTTTCGAGTGTACACTTACCTTTCGAATATAACAGTAGAAATAAATTTTACCAATTTAATGAAGTAACAAACAATGTCATGTTTAAAAGGGATTTTATTCAACAATTTGATTTTCAAGTTCCAAACCGTCAACTAAATGTATTATTCATGGGTTCTGTAAAAGAAAGGCTAGTCCTTCATCAGCAGATAGCTTAGTTGCCGCAGCTTTTGAAATTATTTTCCGTATTTTCGAAGCTCTAGTTGGAGTACTGACAGCCTCTTTTAAAACCACAGCTAAATCTAATTGGGCTGAAGTGCACTTTACGGGGCGTACGAAAAAAAAATATAAAAAATATGCCACCCGATCCAGAATTAAAAAAAAAAATACCAAAGTTAATATATAAGAGGGCTGAGGCCCGTGGGAACCCCTGGGTCCAAAAAACCGCCCCGCCCACTGAATGGTATGTATGGGTACTCAAATTAAAGGTAATTGTGCAACAAAAACGAAAATAATAAAATTTTGGGTAAGCGGCACTTCTAGGGCCCTCTGGGGCAAAAAAAGTGTCCCCCCATAACACTTATGTATATCTGTGTGGGTACTCAAATCAAAGGTAATTTGCTCACGATTGCAAATATGTATTTTGTTTTTGTATTCGTTTAATATTTTCCTCTCTATGTTAATTTATGTATCTTTTATAGGTATGCGAAGCCGGTCTTTGTTATACCATAGAGGAGAAAATCCTTTTTCCCGCCGAAGGCCGGCTATGCAGAGAAGCTTTAGTTAGCGAAGCCGGTCTTTGTTATACCATAGAGGAGAAAATCCTTGCGCCCGGCCGAAGGCCGGCTATACAAAAAAGCTTTAGTTACAAAAAATTTTTATAACAAATTGTTTGTCTACGGCGCTATTCCCTTAAACAACCGCATAGGTATAACATTAAAAAAGCAAAATAAAAACAAAATATTTACAATCGTAAGCAAAATACCTTTCATTCGAGTACCCACACATAGTTATAAGGGTGGGAGGGGCAATTTTTTTACCCCCAGAGGGACCCAGAAGTCCTGCTCGACCTAAATTTTATTAATTTCGTATTTTTTACACAATTACCTTTAATTTGAGTACCCACACATACCACTAAGTGGGCGGGCCGCTCAGTCCCCTTAAATTTTAATTTTGGTTTTTTCTTTTTTTATTCCAGAGGGAGTCCAATTTTTTTTTTCCGTACGCCCCGTAAAGTGCACTTTTGCCTCTAATTGTAACATTTACGAGCAGATGCAGATACATCATTAGGGATTCCACTTCATTATAATGA
This sequence comes from Pollenia amentaria, assembly GCA_943735925.1. Classification (NCBI taxonomy): domain Eukaryota; kingdom Metazoa; phylum Arthropoda; class Insecta; order Diptera; family Polleniidae; genus Pollenia; species Pollenia amentaria. The sequence continues at coordinate 101,683,918 of OX031007.1, forward strand.
TCTTTAGATATGCCTGCTGCAACTCGTCGTTTTGTTCTCCCGGATTTTTGCAAAAAGGTATTTACAGTCGTCAAGGCTTCGATTTAATGGAGGCACACTGCTTTTTACGTTTTCTGATTGAAGTACTGGCTTTAAGCCAAACAGCATTATGTTTTTAAAAACTTTCAAATTTCTGGAATTATTACGTCATTTTATATTCATATTTGAACAAAATAATCGTGAATGCTCTTCAAAATACTGTTTAAAGTTTTCGGAACAATTACTATCAGAAATGTATGACAAGAAATAGGCGTAAATAGCGGTTCTTTTGCCAATTTCGTTGTGTTTATCTAGCCATATATTGAATAATTCTGAATTTGGCACGCAGTAGTCACCTGAAAAAATTTATTGTCTTAAACTCGCAAAAAATTCGCAGATGAAATATATTAAATTTGGAAGATAATTGATTGTACTAGAGAACTATTATGTCTTACATGTGCTATCATTTTTTTGTAAGTCTATATATAAAATTCTAATTCATTATTCCATTAGTTCATTTAATTTTTCCAATTTAATCGATTTTAAAGATGAGTTTACCAACATTTTGCTATAGAATGTAAAAGTACTTACAGTGCCAGTCAAAAAAATAGCACGAATAACCTATTCTATGTTTATTCTAGTGAAAACAAATATCTTGTGCTAATTATATTAAATTAAGTTTGTCATACTGTTATAATATGTATATTCTCTCTGAGCGTCTTTATTTTTTCAAAAAAATGTTAACGGTTTTTTTCCAATGATCGAAATTATACGAAAACTCTGCATCAGCGCAGTCATTCAAATAGTACCGAATAACAAAAATTCTTTAAATAATATTAATAGTGATTTAATAGTTGAAAAAAGGATCAAATACTAAAAGTAAGATATTTTTTTTAAAAAATAAAATAATTCATCGCATATTACATTATTGATTTTCATAGAAGTGGGACTATTATAAAAAAATGGTTTCTGAGCATAAATCATATTCTGAAATAAGAAAATTGATTGTGTGCTCCAATAAAATGATTGTAAATACAATAAAATTTACTCAAAAGTCGGAAAACGTGGTCGCAAGAAAGTTTTGCCACCATTAATGGTTAAGCGTTTGGTCAGACAATGCAAGAAGACCCCGTTTATGCCGGCTACAGAGCTAAAACAGGAGCTAAGTGTGACCGCAAGTGTTGAAACTATTCGTCGGAGATTGCGAGACAACAACTTGAATGCCTGTAGTCCCCGAAAAGTGCCCCTGCTCTCACGTAAGCATGTTGCAACACGTTTTGAGTTTGTCTGGACTCATTTGGAATGGCCAACTGAAAAATGGAGCAATGTTCTTTGGACAGATGAATCCAAGGTTGTTTTATTTGGAGGCAAAGGATCGCGTTCTTACGTCAGAAGACCCCCTAACGCTGAATTCAATCCCAAATTCATAACGAAAACCGTCAAACATGGTTGTTCAAGCATTATCGTAGGGGGTGCTTTTCCTACTATAGGGTAGGACCCATATATTGGATCAGAACAATCATGGGTAAGACTTTATACGTTAGTATCCTCCAGGGAGTAATGCTACGATATGTTTCTAAGGAAATGCCGCATGGTTGGGTGTTTCAGCAAGACAATACCCGAAGCATACCAGCAAACTTGCCAAAAAGTGGTTTCAGGACAATAACAAAAAAGTTATGGAATGGCCAGCTCAGTCCCCAGATCTAAATTCAATCGAGAACTTATGGACAGATATAAAGAAGGGAGTATCCCAAATACAACCAACAAGTAACGAAACCCTTTGGGTGGTAGTTCAGCAATACTAGAACAGAATTTCGATGGAGAGGTACCAAAATCTAGTGAAATCGATACAAAAACGTTGTACAGAGGTTATTGCCAATAATGGGCACGAAACAAAATATTAATTTCAATATGAGAAGACATCATAAAAACAGAATTCAAAATCTTTAATTTGTTTTTAGTTAAAGTATATCTTTTTAATAGAATAAGAGCTGTAGTGCTATTTTTTTGACTGAAAGTTTTTTAAGTTGTTTTAAAAAAGTTAAAAATTTTATATCAAATAAAAAACCAAATCAATTGCTTTTTATTAAATATTGTTTGACAGTATCTTATGACAAGTATTCAATGAAATCAGTTTGACCTATTTACAAATATCTAACGATGAACTTTTTTTATGTCCTGGTGCTATTTTTTGACCGCAGTTGTACCTTTGGATAGAAGATGTCACAAAATTCACTGCACTTAAAGGTTTTCTGATAACTGATTTAGAAATCGTAATCAAAACAACTGTTAAGTAACAGAAATTACATTTTTTTTTAAATTTAAAAAGCTGTGTTTACTTTGCTATCTATGTTTTTTATTATATTAAAGCAAAAAAAAAATAAACTTTGCAAAAATTCACATTTTTTACTTTTGGCCAAAAAAGGGGATAATTTCCTATAGTACAATTCTTTTAAATATAAAGTCCTTTAAAATGGAGCGGGCTCAGGCATTAAAATGTGTTGTACCTCTAGATGACAAATATATTTATGGAACATAAAAGCTTGGCTATGTGACAAAAGTAACCACAATCCAGCACATGGATCATCAAAATCATTTTTGCAATATCATAGGACACCTTTGTTGAGAGAAAATATTCTTTCAATGGCACGAACAGTTGTAGAATTTGCTCTTACGCTGGCATTAATGTGGTTTGCTGTATTGATGTTGAAATTTTGATTGTTGAAGGCTTGGGGAAAAAACTTGTAGTTTTTGAGCTTAAAGAAAAAAAATCATCTAACAGAAGGAAAATTCACTCTAAAAAGGACAATCTACTCCTCTCTTCTTTTTTTTAATTTTCAAAGGACATCGCATCAAAAAAAAAAAGGAATGTCTTATTAAAAAAGGACGAATGGTCACCGTTCATATATGTATGTGAATTAGGCTTATAGCCTCAGTAGCGATATAGTCCACGCATTGCATGATTTTTATACCCTACTTGCGTTCTACGTTTCAAGTTACATGCAACGCTTTTTATTCGGCGTTACAAATAAAAATAATATTTCATTTGTCAACATCAGCTGATTTGTTCAAATGCTGTTTGCGACGCTTGCAAAAGTAGAAGAAACCCTCAATGCATCCTACGGTTTTGTGCATGTAACTTGTTACATATAATTACACAGATTCTCCTTTTTTGACAGCCGCAAAGGCTGCAAGAAGGCGTGTAACGCGTAATGTGGACCTCCAGCTTAAGCGAAAAGTGCTGTAGCTGTATGTACATATCGCACTTGTTCGTAACAGAGTCAACTCAAAATTTATAAATTTTCAGTAGAGACAAAACACTTTTTTTATATGTATTCTTATATTACAAATGTGGATAAAACTGCATTTTTTAGGCAAAATACTTGAGAAATAGATCTAAGATTTGAACAGTGGGTAGATATGGCCACTGTTTATCGTTTTCTTGCAAAAAGTGAAAATTTAAAAATTTTGAGTTGACGCTGTTTAGAGGAACAAGTGCGATATGTATTTTAATTGGTAGATGTAGCGTTTCTTAACTGTCGAAAAGGCACATAATTTTCACTTACATTTTTTAAATAATAGATACAAGGAGATCGATTATTCGACTTTTTTCAAAAACTGGTTTTCGAAAATTCCGGTTTTAGGTTAAGCATTTGTAAAATAACCGGCTAACCAATTTTAATTCGAATCCATAAAAACAGAAAAATCCAATTAGTTTGTAAAATAAAAAGTTAATTTGAAACAATTCACAAAGGTTAGGAACTAACAAAATACTTAGATTTGACTTAAGGAATCCAATCCCTAATAGAATTCAAAAAAGCGTGACTATTTCATTGATCAAACTTTAGCTTTACTTTTAACGATTTTTATTTATTTACTAAACTTTATTTTTAAAAAGATTATTGTATAATGTTATTTACAGAGCAATGCTAACCACTTAACAGTCATAGTTATATACTACGGAGACAAATAATCATGATTTGAATGACCATTTTGGACAAATATGGAGTTGCACACATATTACACCATATAGAAATGGTAGTCCAGAGGGTCCTAAATACGATTCCAAAAGTCACATTTCTGAAATAATTTTGGAATTTCAGAAAATTAATTTTGAAAAAAGTCTTATTATTTTGAAATTTCTGGAGAAGATCCATGACCATTTTGGGCAAATATGGAGTTGCACACATATTACACCATATAGAAATGGTAGTCCAGAGGGTCCTAAATACGATTCCAAAAGTCACATTTCTGAAATAATTTTGGAATTTCAGAAAATTAATTTTGAAAAAAGTCTTATTATTTTGAAATTTCTGGAGAAGATCAATGACCATTTTGGACAAATATGGAGTTGCACACATATTACACCATATAGAAATGGTAGTCCAGAGGGTCCTAAATACGATTCCAAAAGTCACATTTCTGAAATAATTTTGGAATTTCAGAAAATTAATTTTGAAAAAAGTCTTATTATTTTGAAATTTCTGGAGAAGATCAATGACCATTTTGGACAAATATGGAGTTGCACACATATTACACCATATAGAAATGGTAGTCCAGAGGGTCCTAAATACGATTCCAAAAGTCACATTTCTGAAATAATTTTGGAATTTCAGAAAATTAATTTTGAAAATTCTTATTATTTTGAAATTTCTGGAGAAGATCAATGACCATTTCGGACAGATATGGAGTTGCACACATATTACACCATATAGAAATGGTAGTCCAGAGGGTCCTAAATACGATTCCAAAAGTCACATTTCTGAAATAATTTTGGAATTTCAGCAAATTAATTTTGAAAAGTCTTATTATTTTGAAATTTCTGGAGAAAATCAATGACCATTTTGGACAAATATAGAGTTGCACACATATTACACCATATAGAAATGGTAGTCCAGAGGGTCCTTAATACGATTCCAAAAGTCACATTTCTGAAATAATTTTGGAATTTCAGAAAATTAATTTTGAAAAAAAGTCTTATTATTTTAAAATTTCTGGAGAAGATCAATGACCATTTTGGACAAATATGGAGTTGCACACATATTACACCATATAGAAATGGTAGTCCAGAGGGTCCTAAATACGGTTCCAAAAGTCACATTTCTGAAATAATTTTGGAATTTCAGAAAATTAATTTTGAAAAAAGTCTTCTTATTTTGAAATTTCTGGAGAAGATCAATGACCATTTTGGACAAATATGGAGTTGCACACATATTACACCATAAAGAAATGGTAGTCCAGAGGGTCCTAAATACGACTCCAAAAGTCACATTTCTGAAATAATTTTGGAATTTCAGAAAATTAATTTTGAAAAAAGTCTTATTATTTTGAAATTTCTGAAGAAGATCAATGACCATTTTGGACAAATATGGAGTTGCACACATATTACACCATATAGAAATGGTAGTCCAGAGGGTCCTAAATACGATTCCAAAAGTCACATTTCTGAAATAATTTTGGAATTTCAGAAAATTAATTTTGAAAATTCTTATTATTTTGAAATTTCTGGAGAAGATCAATGACCATTTTGGACAAATATGGAGTTGCACACATATAACACCATATAGAAATGGTAGTCCAGAGGGTCCTAAATACGATTCCAAAAGTCACATTTCTGAAATAATTTTGGAATTTCAGAAAATTAATTTTGAAAAAAGTCTTATTATTTTGAAATTTCTGGAGAAGATCAATGACCATTTTGGACAAATATGGAGTTGCACACATATTACACCATATAGAAATGGTAGTCCAGAGGGTCCTAAATACGATTCCAAAAGTCACATTTCTGAAATAATTTTGGAATTTCAGAAAATTAATTTTGAAAAAAGTCTTATTATTTTGAAATTTCTGGAGAAGATCAATGACCATTTTGGACAAATATGGAGTTGCACACATATTACACCATATAGAAATGGTAGTCCAGAGGGTCCTTAATACGATTCCAAAAGTCACATTTCTGAAATAATTTTGGAATTTCAGAAAATTAATTTTGAAAATTCTTATTATTTTGAAATTTCTGGAGAAGATCAATGACCATTTTGGACAAATATGGAGTTGCACACATATTACACCATATAGAAATGGTAGTCCAGAGGGTCCTTAATACGATTCCAAAAGTCACATTTCTGAAATAATTTTGGAATTTCAGCAAATTAATTTTGAAAAAAGTCTTATTATTTTGAAATTTCTGGAGAAGATCAATGACCATTTTGGACAAATATGGAGTTGCACACATATTGCACCATATAGATATGGTAGTCCAGAGTGTCCTTAATACGATTTCAAAAAACACATTACTGAAATAATTTTGGAATTTCAGAAAATTAATTTTGAAAAAAGTCTTATTATTTTGAAATTTCTGGAGAAGATCAATGACCATTTTGGACAAATATGGAGTTGCACACATATTACACCATATAGAAATGGTAGTCCAGAGGGTCCTAAATACGATTCCAAAAGTCACATTTCTGAAATAATTTTGGAATTTCAGAAAATTAATTTTGAAAATTCTTATTATTTTGAAATTTCTGGAGAAGATCAATGACCATTTTGGACAAATATGGAGTTGCACACATATTACACCATATAGAAATGGTAGTCCAGAGGGTCCTAAATACGATTCCAAAAGTCACATTTCTGAAATAATTTTGGAATTTCAGAAAATTAATTTTGAAAAAAGTCTTATTATTTTGAAATTTCTGGAGAAGATCAATGACCATTTTGGACAAACATGGAGTTGCACACATATTACACCATATAGAAATGGTAGTCCAGAGGGTCCTTAATACGATTCCAAAAGTCACATTTCTGAAATAATTTTGGAATTTCAGAAAATTAATTTTGAAAAAAGTCTTATTATTTTGAAATTTCTGGAGAAGATCAATGACCATTTTGGACAAATATGGAGTTGCACACATATTACACCATATAGAAATGGTAGTCCAGAGGGTCCTAAATACGATTCCAAAAGTCACATTTCTGAAATAATTTTGGAATTTCAGAAAATTAATTTTGAAAATTCTTATTATTTTGAAATTTCTGGAGAAGATCAATGACCATTTTGGACAAATATGGAGTTGCATACATATTACACCATATAGAAATGGTAGTCCAGAGGGTCCTAAATACGATTCCAAAAGTCACATTTCTGAAATAATTTTGGAATTTCAGCAAATTAATTTTGAAAAAAGTCTTATTATTTTGAAATTTCTGGAGAAGATCAATGACCATTTTGGACAAATATGGAGTTGCACACATATTGCACCATATAGAAATGGTAGTCCAGAGTGTCCTTAATACGATTCCAAAAAACACATTTCTGAAATAATTTTGGAATTTCAGAAAATTAATTTTGAAAAGTCTTATTATTTTGAAATTTCTGGAGAAAATCAATGATCATTTTGGACAAATATAGAGTTGCACACATATTACACCATATAGAAATGGTAGTCCAGAGGGTCCTTAATACGATTCCAAAAGTCACATTTCTGAAATAATTTTGGAATTTCAGAAAATTAATTTTGAAAAAACTCTTATTATTTTAATATTTCTGGAGAAGATCAATGACCATTTTGGACAAATATGGAGTTGCACACATATTACACCATATAGAAATGGTAGTCCAGAGGGTCCTAAATACGGTTCCAAAAGTCACATTTCTGAAATAATTTTGGAATTTCAGAAAATTAATTTTGAAAAAAGTCTTATTATTTTGAAATTTCTGGAGAAGATCAATGACCATTTTGGACAAATATGGAGTTGCACACATATTACACCATATAGAAATGGTAGTCCAGAGGGTCCTAAATACGATTCCAAAAGTCACATTTCTGAAATAACCATTTCATATGACATCATTTCTATATGGTGACAAATGTGTGCAACTGCATATTTGTCCAAAATGGTCATTGATCTTCTCCAGAAATTTCAAAATAATAAGACTTCAAAATTAATTTTCTGAAATTCCAAAATTATTTCAGAAATGTGACTTTTGGAGTCGTATTAAGGACCCTCTGGACTACCATTTCTATATGGTGTATTATGTGTGCAACTCCATATTTGTCCAAAATGGTCATTGATTTTCTCCAGAAATTTCAAAATAAGAAGACTTTTTTCAAAATTAATTTTCTGAAATTCCAAAATTATTTCAGAAATGTGACTTTTGGAACCGTATTAAGGACCCTCTGGACTACCATTTCTATATGGTGTAATATGTGTGCAACTCCATATTTGTCCAAAATAGTCATTGATCTTCTCCAGAAATTTCAAAATAATAAGACTTTTTTCAAAATTAATTTTCTGAAATTCCAAAATTATTTAAGAAATGTGACTTTTGGAATCGTATTAAGGACCTTCTGGACTACCATTTCTATATGGTGTAATATGTGTGCAACTCCATATTTGTCCAAAATGGTCATTGATCTTCACCAGAAATTTCAAAATAATAAGACTTTTTTCAAACTTAATTTTCTGAAATTCCAAAATTATTTCAGAAATGTGACTTTTGGAATCGTATTAAGGACCCTCTGGACTACCATTTCTATATGGTGTCATATGTGTGCAACTCCATATTTGTCCAAAATGGTCATTGATCTTCTCCAGAAATTTCAAAATAATAAGACTTTTTTCAAAATTAATTTTCTGAAATTCCAAAATTATTTCAGAAATGTGACTTTTGGAATCGTATTTAGGACCCTCTGGACTACCATTCCTATATGGTGTAATATGTGTGCAACTCCATATTTGTCCAAAATGGTCATTGATCTTTTCCAGAAATTTCAAAATAATAAGAGTTTTTTCAAAATTAATTTTCTGAAATTCCAAAATTATTTCAGAAATGTGTTTTTTGGAATCGTATTAAGGACACTCTGGACTACCATTTCTATATGGTGCAATATGTGTGCAACTCCATATTTGTCCAAAATGGTCATTGATCTTCTCCAGAAATTTCAAAATAATAAGACTTTTTTCAAAATTAATTTTCTGAAATTCCAAAATTATTTCAGAAATGTGACTTTTGGAATCGTATTTAGGACCCTCTGGACTACCATTTCTATATGGTGTAATATGTGTGCAACTCCATATTTGTCAAAATGGTCATTCAAATCATGATTATTTGTCTCCGTAGTATATAAATATGACTGTTAAGTGGTTAACATGGCTCTGTTAACTGCAAAATGAGCGATGTTAAAAAATATGGTTTGCGTCTTTGCTAGTTAAATTCGAATTTATCTTCACACACATAAATAAAAAAGCAGAGTTATCCATTCGACCAAGAATACCGGAAACCCTAAATCTCTCAGTGCCTGCCTTATGCCCTCTATTCTCACATTGTTAAAGGCCCCCTCTATATCCAGGAATGCCGCCAAGGTGTATTCCTTGTCTCGCAATCCCCGTTCTATATAACCCACCACATCATGAAGCGCACTCTCAACAGACCTACCCTTAAGATGGGCATGCTGAGCGTCGCTGATGATGCCGGCGTCAATCTTCGTCCTCAGATGTAGATCAATCAGTCTTTCTAATGTCTTCAAAAGAAAAGACGATAGGCTGATAGAACTAAAATCCTTGGGTTTAGAGTGACCCGTTCTACCTGCCTTAGGTATGAAAATAACCCTGACCTCTCTCCACCTTCTAGGAATGTAGCCATATAGCAGACATACCCTAAATAGTTCCACCAGCAGTAGGAGTGTTGATCCATGGATATTCAGTAGCATAGCCGGAAATTTACCATATGGTCCTGCCGATTTGTAAGACCCAAAAGTATTAACCGCCCATGTAACCTTATCCAAGGTGATGATGTCCCCCAAAAGGGTTACCACACCCCACCTGTTCCCCCGTCCCAGAAACCACACAACCCGGGAAGTGAGTCTCCATAAGCAAACAGAGAGATTCGGAGCTAGATTCCGTCCATGAGTCGTCCGATCTCATCCCGGGACCACAGGGTCCTTGGATAAAATCCTTCTGAACCTGGACATCTCATTTACAGATTCCACTGACTCGCTAAATTTGATCCACGAGTCCGTTTTAACCCTTCTAATATCTCCCTTATACCTATTATAACTTATCCTAAAGTTACTCCAATCCTCATCCCTACGCGTATGCTTCGCTCTATGGAATAACCTTCTGACAGTGGTCCTTTGAGTCCTCAAATCACCTGTCCACCACCTCGGCTGCAAGCGTCTACCCGGAAAATTCAGCGGACAAGATCGCTCATATTTACTGGTCAACACCTCCGTAAAGGTACCCACCAGGTGCTCCACACCGGCCGAAGTCGACCACCAATATTCACCAATCCCAAAAAGGAATCCCAGTTCGTCCTCCATGGATTCCTATAAGGACTCCTTTTTGACTTTTTGAAATTTAGATTGAAGGATATACGACCATGGTTAGAGAAGGAAAATTCCAAAGCCACCCTCCAATCATCTACTAAGTCTCTATAGTTCGTCAATGTTACACCTATAACTGCCTCCCTATCTTAATTACAGAATTAAAGATTGCTAACAATAATAAAATCAAACATAGACTCTCCCCTTTTGTTGATGTCGGTACTAAAGGGCTGCGCAAAATATTCTTAATGTTCTGTGTTCTATTTTACACAACTATCAATCATATTATTTCACTGTAAACATACATAGCAAAACAAACATAACAACACATTACTCTCACCAAAACAAAACAAGCATAACTTGAAAAGTTTTTCTCTTCTGCTTTGTTAGTGCTTGTATTATCAAAACAAACAGAATATCAACACAAAACCAGACAATGAATTAAAGAAACGGTAAATTATAGTAAAAGCATCGAGTGCACGTAATTAGGAATTTAAAAAATTTAAAGTGATCTTAGCATATAACAGAAATGGATGCATTAAATGTAAGCAAAATTGATTTTTTTGAATTATTTCCTAAATGTATATTTTATTTTAGTCGACCTTTATTATTATATTATAACTAAATTATCAAGCTTGATGTCTTTTTTTATTTTTATATAAAACTTTAAACGTTTATTTAACCAATATTTCTAATTAAAAAATTTTTTAATTTGTCAGTTATTGTTAAATTTGTTAAAAATTGTTGAAAATTTATAAAATAAGGAAGAAAAAACCCTGAAGAAGGCACTCAAAGGAGTGCCGAAATATTGGTTAAATAAACGTTTAAAGTTTTATATAAAAATAAAAAAAAATACTTTAAGCTTAATAATTTAGTTATATTATTTCCTAAATTTTAAATAATATTTTAAAGGAACCTACAACCGAACCCATTGAAAACAATTCAAACGAAATTAAATCAAAAGTTTCTCCCTTTGCAATTTTCTCTTTGGTTTATGTTTACAATCAAAACATTCAAACATGCTTGGAATGTTCTATTTCTGTTTTAATGTTCTACTTCATCTTTGTTCTAATTCAGCTTTATTCTAGTTCAGCATTGTTCTAGTGCAGTTTTGTTCTATTCTTCTATATTTTGATCGTAAAGCAAAACAATTGTTTTTGGAAGTATGGGTTTTGTAATGAGAGAGTAATATACACCTACTATCTGAATTTAATGAAATTGCTTGTAAGCAATATTTGTTATGCTTGTGCAGCTCTTTAGTCGGTACTTCCCCATTGGGTATGGTGTGCATTAGCGTCGCAACCCCGTACCAGTCTCGAGCTCCTGCTCGAGTGCTCCACCAACTCACGTACTTTCACACCAGGTGAATCGGTAGGACCGTTTTGTCCCTAGATTCACCTGTCAACCGTGAGGTCTCCATTGCTGAAAGAATGAGACAACATACATTTGAGCTCATTTCTTGCCATTATACAAGTTCGAACCTTCTCATCCGTGTGGGGTACGAACAGTGTATATCCCTTGGCCTTTAATCCAACTACCCGATTGTTGTTGATCCAGGGCTCTTGGATCAAGGTCACGTCCACGTTGTTATCGATGAGGTGGGTTACTAATTCGGTTGAGGCCGCTTCACAGTGATGCAGGTTTATCTGCACCACATTCTGCCTCTTAGGGTTCATCATTTTTGGTAAACCTAAATCTGAAAGACCCCAACCCAAATATCGCAACCCCACTCATCGACTTCATCTTCCTGAGAGACTCCTGGTCTACTGTGGGTAATTCGTACCCAGGCCTAGCTCTCTTAACCGTGACCAAACTGTCACCATTAAGAGGGCTGGGTAGTGAACTCTTACCCTCCTTCTACCTTCCTTGTAAGAGGATACGCCAGCAGTCTGGTGAGGATCCTTTGTCTTTACTGACAACATTTGATTCCTCAGCATCCTCTGCTGTATACCCCGCAGGATAGGGAAGCTCTAGGATGACACCGACAGAACCGTGGATTCTTTCGAATCTAGCATCGTTCTTCCGGTACATCCTCAGCAAATGCCTATCCCGCCCATCGTACAGGAAAGAGTATTTCTTAGTTATCTTTTCTAGAAAGGCTAAGGAGACTCCCCCACCACTCTTGGCTTTTTCGAGATTCGATCGGCTCTTTGATGTGACCTGTTCTGTCGCATCCTGCCGAACAATGGATTCCGATGTACTCGCCAATTTGCTCTCTGTCTCGAATGTGACCACAGAAGTCGATGGTTCAACCCTCTGGTCCTGACCATGAGCCGAAATCATAGCTATTTCACGCTCATCGTCAGAGTCCAAGGTCAGACCACCGAGTCTTTCCGAGGCCCCAGAACGTGTCAGTGAGTCCATTGACGAGCACATCCAGTTGGTCTCTGTCAGTTCTGTCATTACCTGACTTTCTTGCAGCAGAATATCCCTGTGAACATCCAGCAGATCCGAGTCTGAATCTGGCATCGGGCCTGTTGAGTTGTCAGTGATACTCCCTGCACCAACTTCCGTCACTATGTCCGTTTTTTATTTTATTTTGGAATTGTCCAGTTCCAATCCCACGGGTATGCACGTATACAAAGGACCATCTCGCACAGTGACGGCTTGCACGGACTGGCTAGAATTACAACTGACCTTTGCCATCAGCGTCAGAGGGAAGCTGTTCGCGACTAGTTTATTTAACCACTAACTAGCCATCCAGGTCCTCGGCACAGCTATCAACAGCTGTCCGGATTCAGGTTCCAAGACAGACACTACAGCCGACACTTAAGCCACCACATCGCGGCAAGATAGTTATCCAGGTGGTGACTCCAGAGATAAGATCTATATAAAAATATAATTAATACTTTGAATGCTCTCGCACAAATAAATATTTACTTTTTAACTGAACACTTTTTTGTAGTAATTTAAACTGTTTTTCGTTTTTTTTTTTACAAGAACGCACGCTTTTAATTACATTGTTTATAATTTTTTTGACTAAAAGTTTAAGTTTGCCCAATATTCAATTAGAAAAATACTTAAATTACGGGTATACATATTTACAACAAACTTAAGGAAAACGTATATAAATTACAGATTAAAATAATCGGTTTATTATACCAAAATAACAAGTTTATTTGATATTCGAAAAATGGTAATTTTAAAATAACCGGCTTGTGCAAAACTAAAATAAACGGTTAAAACCGGTCGAATAATAACCGTTTGATCACCCTAATAGATACTCAAGATTTTTGTACTTCTATTTGCATATACATTAGGGTGGGTCGATTAACCAATCGATATTGTGCCATCGATTTTTCGATAGCATTTGGCATGGGGAAAAATATTACACTACGTCATATCAAAAAAATCATTTTCGAGGCGTCAAAATTTCAATTTTTTTACTTTTTCTCAAATTTTATTTTTAAGGTTTTTTAGTAGGTAATAAAAAAATTGGCTGATTTCATTTTTTTTTGTAAATATTCAGCTGTGTTCTAGAAATCGAAAACGCAAGAATTTTTAAGTTCTTTTTAATACACTCTTAATCCAATTTTTTATAATTTTCTTATGGAGTTCTGTTTAATAGAGAAATATTTTTTTTTTGTATTGCATTTGTATTCCTTTTATTACAAAAGTCTTATTAAAAAACGACTTAAATTCTTGCGTTTTCGATATCCAGAACACCTCTGATTACCTTTTCAAGGTGAAATTGTACGCTAAAAACGGGTTTCTTGAGGTTTTGGCCGAGTTTTTGTCGAAAAGTTTATTGTTTTTACGCGTTAATTTTTAAGGTTTTTTTAAATGTATCTATCCAAGGTAAAATTGTACGCTTAACACGATAGTGTTATCATCGTTTTCGAAAAAAAAAAATTAGGTGCAAACGTATCGGTTATCAATGCACAACATTTCACAAAATGTGGGCGGAGTTGGAGAAGTGGTCGTGGCACAAATTAGATTTATTAACATCTCAAGAATTGCATTTACATAACTAGCTATTCTTATTGCACCATGGTGAAGGGTATATAAGATTCGACATAGCCGGATATAGCACACTTGTTATGTATTTCCAAGCGAAAAATATTGCTGAAAAATATTTTTGAAGTTAGTGAAGGTTTTTGAAAATAAATTTAATTTTATTGGAAATTAACATTGAAAACAATTAATTAAAATTGAAAACAAAAACAAATTTTGTTTTGTTTTGTTATTTTAATATAAATGTAATTCCTAATGTTGTTGCATTTACCCTTGATGGTTTTTTGTTTTTTTTTTTATTTTTAATGTTTTTTCCTACAACCGACAACACTGACGTTTATATCATACTCACTTAACCCAGCGTGCTTCGCTACCCTCATTAACAGAGAAGAAAAATTTGCTTTTTTTGCTGTTTTGCTTCTTTTTTGCTGTTTTTGCCCATTTTTGCTTTTTTTGCTGTTTTTGTTATTATGGTGCTTATTTTTCTTTTTTCCTATGTTTTTGCTGTAAAATAGCTTTTTTAACATAATTTTTACGTAAAAAATATTTTTTTGAGAAAACATGAGAAAAAAAATAATTGACAACTTTTTTCTGGGTTAAAACAAAAATATGTTAGTTGTGGACTAAACTTACCATCCAAAAAAAAAACAGCCATGTTACTTATTTGAGTTTAAAACAAAATAAGTAAACCGGCCGTTGTGAACGAAAAAATAATAAAAAAAAAAAATGCCGAAAGAAAAGTCAAATATGTTATTTTTGCTAAAAATGGTAAAATTGTATCCTGAAGTTTTTAAAGTTGAAAAAGATTGGCTTTTTTGTAATGTGTGTTCGAGTAGTCGAAAAAAAGTGCAATGTGGAGCAACATTTTAGTATAAAAACACAAATTAGCTGCTTGCCAAGAAAATCGTTCTGGAGAAGTCCTGTGGAATGCTATACCTGACAGGAGCACTTAGATATGTCCTAGAGAAATTCAGGAGCCTTACCACTGGTGGGGGGAATCTTGAAATAAAAAAGCATCACGTCTTCTAGAGATGTCCTGCGGCTTTTTATCCTTGACAGGATCACTTATGCGAGAGATATCCTTTAAATTATTATCCTTGACAGGAGCACTTATGCTGCAGATGTCCTGTGGATTGGTTTCCTTGACAGGAGCACGTCTTCTTGAGATGTACTGCGGATTGATATCCTTGACAGGAGCACTTATTCTGCAAATGTCCTGTGGATTGGTTTCCTTGACAGGAGGAAGTTTTCTGGAGGTGTCCTGCGGATTGGTATCCTTGACAGTAGCTCGTATTCCTAGTGAATTTCAGGACCCTTACCATTGGTGGGAGGGAATTTTGAAACCAAAAAGGATCATGTCGGGGTCACCAGATGCTTAATTCAGTGTATACTGAATTAGGTTGAACTAGTTTATTCAACCTTTAATAAATTTGATTAACAAGGCTATTAGCCAGGTTACGTTTGTGATATTGTCCAGGCAGTATCACCAGGACAATCTAAGGCGTAACACAAGCACTTGGAACTTGGTTACTGTGGAGTTATTGCGGAGAAACAACGTTTCAAGTTAATTGATTTATTATTTATCATTTTATTGAACAAAAACTTATTCTTATATACTAATTTTCATAGAAAATTCGTTTTATGAACCTTTTGTAAACCTAAAATGTTGTTAATGCATAAGGGCTTGAATGTTATAAGTGCATATCCGAAGAAAGTAAAATATTTTTGATTGATGATTAAAATGTATATGCAAATAAACGAGTTTTCGAGCTAGAAAGAACAATTTTACAAGTTTTAGTAATGAGAAATGTCAAACACATCGTAAAGGCTATTCCAGTTCAAAGAGAGAATATTAAATAAAATACAGATACAATTTAGGTTTTATTTCACCTGTAACAAAAATGTTAAAATGTTAAAAACAAAAATGATCTGTATAATTCAGAACGGACGGTCCATTGAATAGATGAAATTGTTGTGAGTGGCTTACCATACGGCATGGACAATCTTATGCACCTATAGTCGAAATTGGTTTTTTTTTTAATATAGAGATTTCTCCTTTGAACATTTATCATGCTTGTTATTTTAATAATCAAAAGGCTGTTCTATATAAATTTTATAACGTATTTTATATAATAATATCATATCAATAACGTATCATGAAAGCATGTTTTCAGACCAAATCCCAGCAAATTAAATTATATATGTTGGAGGTTATTGCATAAGAAAATCATCACTTTATATAGAATATTAAATAGAGATATTGTTAAAGCAAAGCTTATATTGGTTAATGGTACAGAAGTTGTTTATAACTTGTCAGAAAGTACTTCTCTTCTTAATGAATAATCGAATATTTTGCTTTTACATACCATATTTTTATATTTATATATAGTTATTCTTTATCTTTATGGTTTCCCACTGCATCATTTTGTTTTTACTTTGATGTCTTCTAATAATAATGTTGGTCCGGTATTCAGTAGTAAATCCAATATAGGTGCAGCTTTGCGATTTTATGAACATAAATTCAACGTAGCTCATCTTAATTGCCAAAGCATAAGGTCTTATGCAAGTTTTACGAAAGCTTACGAGCTTAGATAATTTTTAGTTGGTTCATCTCTCAGTGTTTTTGCTGTTACTAAGACGGTCTAGTCGAGCTGTTGAGATTTCTGGCTATAAATTTTGTCGCAATGATCGCTTAACTCAAGAGGACGTGGGGTTGGTATGTATATTTCTGTTTGTCTTAAGTATAAAATAGTCATTAAATCTTCTGAGCCTGGAATTTGTGAGTCTATTTAAATTGTTGCTAATGAATAAAAAATTTTGTTCGGAGTTATCTATTTACCTTATGGTGATCTTAATTCATTCGAGAATTTTCATAGTGATTTGTTTCTGGCTTATTTAAATATTGGTGTGGTTGGTGCTTTTAACTGTAATATAGTTGACACAGTTAAATCTATTAATATGCGGACTATGTGTTTAAGAAATAATTTATCGGTTTTTCATAATTCTATGCCCAACCACTTTGATATAGCTCATGGGTCTACATCTTTAATTGATCTTTGGTTGGTAAGCAGTGGTTGTCGGACTATTTGTTCGTATCAGTTCCAATGTCCTTTAATTTCTCACCATGCATTAATATTGGCGTCTTTTGATGTGACGTTTAATATAATCGTTGAATTTATTGAATATCGTGATTTTGATACTAAATACTTGTGTTTTCTAAATCTATTTGTTTTTTGGCTTACCGTTCCTATACGGCTAATCGTTCTGAAGCAAACTGGAAAATTTATTGTAGACACCGTAATAAAGTAAAACCTGTTGTTAGGAAGGTTAAAAGAAACTATTTCTCTAAAATATTTCGTAATATGGATGCTCATAATGTATGGAGAACACTTCTTGAGCATATAATGAAAATGCAAATGTTGGATTCCACTTTCTTAAATATAAGTAACAGCTAATATGCATTTATTACTCACCCTTATCGTGGTTGGCGAATATAAAATACGCCTACGACTGTTTGGTAATAGATTAAAGCAAATGAGTTTACGTTCTCTTTAATCTATAGCCAACCTGTCGCAGGCGTATTTTAAATTCGCCAACCACGCTAAGGGTGAATGTCTGTAGTTCTACGCTGATGAGTTATTCACTCGGACTTGGGAAACGAGCGCTGAAGGAAACTCGTGACTAGGAGGACCCCACAGGGGGGAGTTCTCTCTCCCTTATTGTAGCTCTTGGTTGTCAATATCGTTCTGGGACTTTTTGACAGGATAGGTCAGAAGTTCGTCGCCTACGCGGATGGTGTAGTTATATTGGAATCGGGCAAGTTTCTGCCGACAATTAGAATGTCATGCAAGGGGCGCTGGGCGAACTTTCAGCATAGGCGACTGATAAGGGTTTGGGAGTTAATCCGGAGAAGACAGAATTGGTTCTTTTTACTAGGAGGTACAAGGTGGAGAATTTTAGGCTGCCGGTACTAGGGGGAATAGAGCTTAGGCAATATGATAATGCTAAGTATCTAGGAGTTTTTCTGGACAGTAAGCTGTCCTGGCGGAGGAATACTCAGGACAGACTAAAGAGGGGTCTCAATGCCTACTATGCTTGCAGATCGTCGTTATGTAGGAGCTGGGGACTCTGGCCGTCAGTTGCGGGATGGCTGTACACTTCGGTGGTTAGACCAATTCTTAAGTATGGATGCTGCGTTTTGTTGGAGGCATTGAGACTGGCTAGTCTGTCTAAGGCTCACGCAGGGTCACTCGCGGATCTTGGGTGCAATAGTACTGGTGGTAATCACCTGCGGTCGCCTGCCTCTACGGATTATTTGGGCACTGGGGTCGATTTAGGGCGTTTTCCAAAGGTGATATTGCCTTCTAGGGAGAGCTGTTCAGGCCAGAGCAGATTGTATACGGGATTTGCTATTTTCACTGATGGCTCGAAGATGAAGGGCACGGGTGCGGGGGTCTACATTGAGGATCTGGACATCAGAAGGTTATATAGACTACCCGAGGACTGCAGTGTATTTCAGGCGGAGGTTCTGGGGGTTTTCAGGGCCGTGGAATTGGTAGGGGCTAACATTGCCAAGGGCTCGGAGGCCACTATATACGTGGACAGCCAGGCGGCTCTTAGGGCCTTGATGGGCTGTTATGTGAACTCCAGGCTAGTGGACGATTGCAGGAGGGCTCTAGGAGGAATCTTAGGGAATTATGTTGTGAGGCTTTGCTGGGTACCGGGTCACTGCAACATCACCGGCAACGAGATAGCTGATGAGTAGGCAAGACTGGGCTCGGAAATGGAGGATTCTGACAGTTTGCAGGTGGTCAGGCCTCCAATGGGCTTCTACTTTGGGAGAAGTAGGGAATGGGTTCTGAGCGGGAATAATCGGGCTTGGAGGGGCCGCATGGACTGCCGAGTATTGCGCACGCTGTGGCTGATGCTTAGTAGGTAAAATTCGGACGCGCTGCTGGGAAAGAGTAGGACCTGCGTCAGGACCATGAGTATTATCACGGGCCACTGTATGATAGGCAGAATGGCAGTGAGAATAGGGTCTGGATTATCGGATATATGTAGGCTGTGTAAGGACCCAGAGGAATTGGAAACAGTTGAGCACTTTCTGTGCCACTGCGCAGTCTACAGAACAGTAGGCTGAGGTGGCTTGGTAGCAGATTCTTGCACGAATTGGGAGATGTCTCGGGCTGCGGGCTCGAGAATCTGACGGGATTCATAATGGGAATGACTTGGCTGCGCGGCAGGAGGCTGGGGACTGGAACATGTAGGGTAGTTTTCCTGTTTGATAGGGTTGTATTTGCTTGTTCTGTCCGATTTCTTATCTTCCACTATCTTCCTTTCCTGTGCTTTCACTATTTACTTTTCCTACTCTTTCATACTAGATTTCTTTCACTTCTTTCCTTCTTTCTTTCACTAATTAAGGAGTCACAATGGACCATATTGGTCTCTGGGTGAGGGTGTGAAGTTTGCTTCACACCAGCCCTTCTGACCTAACCTAACCTACGCTGATGATTCTTGATCTTAATGAGCATATCCGTCAAAATACCCAGTAATACGTTTTAATTTATTACTGGTAATAGGTTTTGTTGTATTTACCTAAACTATAGTTTTTTCCCCCGTACTAAAAATTGGGAAAAATTAGGCAAAAGCGTTCCAGTACTCGAAAATTGTGTGCTGTGTGGTAACATTTTAATTTTAAGTACAGGAATAAACCTAACATGATTTAAATTTTATTGCTTAATAAGTGTACTAAAAAAATATTTAAATTGATTTAAAGTATTAATATATTTTGTGTTTTTAGTCAATAGATGTAAACTCTGAGTTAAACGGAAGGTATCCTTTACATTACGCTGCTGATTATGGTCAATACGATGTTTTAGCCTACCTTATAAGTATAGGTGCAAAAGTCAATGTAAATATAATAGTTTAGTTTTAAAATATTAGTAGAATTTTGTATATGTAAGATATTATTGCAGGTAACAGACAAGCATAAAATCACACCACTCTTAGCAGCGATTTGGGAGGGTCATACAAAGTGTGTTCAATTGCTTATAGAAAAGGGTGCAAACAAAAAAGGAAACACACCAGATGGAAGCAATTATTTAGATGTAGCTGAAAAAGACGAAATTCGAAATCTTCTTTTATAATTTAATCAGTATTCGTATCATTCTTCTTTTAACAATAATTTTAAGATTTTTAAACACCTTCCAATATATATTTTTTTGTTAAAATTTTTATGAAAAATTTAATTGTGTATTTAATTGTATGAATAATTTAATATTAAAATTGTTTTTAATCCATCTAATTGCAAACATTGAATTCGACATTTTAGTGTTTTCAATATACATACATACATACATTTATTTAAAAAAATGAAATATATGAGCCATTTAGGTTAAATTCGAAATGAAGAATAAAGGACTGCAAAAAATAAACATTTTTTTGTTTTTAAAAGCGAGGTTGATTGTTCAGGAAATCGAAATTATGTGGAATTGAAATGGAACGAGATTTTGAACCTTGCGCCACGGAAACCAGAAATATTCTCTAAAAAAAATAGTTTTTTGCGCATTAAAAACTTGAAAATGGTTAAAAATATGTTAAAAATAATCAAAAATTTGTTAATTTGAAAACAAAATATTTAACAATTTAATAACACTACTGTTTGCCTAATGGTCGAAACTCTACCATAAACATAGTACATCTAAGTATATATGAATCAACATATTTCGAGCATTAATTTTTCCGTCTTAGGGGATCGATTTGGCGAGTATGTTAGCTTCCACGTGAGTCCGTAAGTGTTTAATTTGAGTTTGTAAGCTCAATATAAAAAATATCAGAAAGTACTAATTGAAAAACAAATAAGTTTCAAAAAGTCTCCTCTTATAGATTATCATCCACTCAGGACATTGCATGTTGAATTCTCTATTTCTATGTATTATATTGACGAAAATTGATCAAGGTACCAGATGTAGAACGGAAATTGACCAAAAAGCCCCTCTTAAATATTCCTATTAAATCAGGACCATGAATGTTTAATTTCATCTTTATAGGTTTAATTTTAAAAATACCCAAGTAAGATTTCATCTTAAAGGTTCTTATTTACTCAAGAAAATTACCACATGCAGCACGGAAAAGTAAAAGAAAGAAATTTATTTCACCCTTTTTGATACTTTTTTCTCCCCATTGGGGTTCGGTTGACAAACAAGGAAGAAAAGTTAACTTAAATTCAAATATTCGAAAGCTGGTTTCTGAAACATATCGAATAATCGATCACCCTATATATTTTTTATTTTTTGATAGAAAAAACTTTGTGTAATCGCGTTTAACAAAAGCATTAGTTCAACAAACGGTTTATTTTGTGCAAAAAAAATGTATTTAGTAATATTGTTTTGGTCTATTTATTAGTGCTGCGGTAAACTTAAAAGTTAATTTTTACAACAGTTTTGCAAATAAATCTCAACTAAATAAATTTGTATTCATTGTATTTCGGCATAAAAGAGACAAAAAACCGCAAAACATTCCGTCTCGTGACCTTTATGTGTAGTAATCTGTGACTTAGTCCCTAATTATGTAAAACGCAACGCACACAAAAGAATTATATTAAATTTTAATGATTAAATGCAAAAACAATGTCATAACAAAGACTATAGCAGCCGTATTCATAACAAAAAGTTAGCCACAGTTTGTACACTACATACAACGAGCTGCTAACTAGAATACCGATTAAACTTAGCAGATTGTTAGCACAGAGCTTATTAATAACAAATTTTATCCGTCTGCTAACTTTTAATAAATCAACTCTGAATATTAATGATGCCACATTATAATACTCAAAAATGCAACACGTTTTGCATTAATCATCGCTGGTTTTGTCACTTCATTTCATTTTTTTTATTTTCCCTCTTCATATAAAAATTTTAAATGTTTGTATTAAAAAGTGTATTAAAAAAAAAAAAAAAAAAATTATTCAACATAAAACGGCTGTTTATCACAAGTTGGCAAACGTTTGGCAGCTGGTTAACGAGAGTTTAGCAAATCGTTAGCCAGAGTTTGGTAAGTGTATTTATTTATTTTATTTATTTTTATTTCATCGACTGTCCTATGCAACAAGATTAAATCTTATAATTACAGCATAGGATTTTATAAAGCTAAACAGGTTAATTTGTTGATTGTAAGAATTACATATAAAATTCAAAATAAGATTATATAATATAAAATATGTAAGTATATATGTACATATAATAGGTATCACAAAGGGACCGCTATAGGACCCAAGTGAGCTGTCTCTTGATGGCTGCCCATGGAACCTACATATAATAGGTGCGTTTGAGTACTTTTACAGTAAAATGCAGTAAATGAGTAAACTTAAAAATTTGCTCTCACGAAAAGCTGTTGTCCAAAAAAGTACGCGAACGCAAAATTTGTAAAAATTCGTAAAATAAAGGCAACAGCTGATGGCAAATAATTGAAGTGTTGAAAAATGTTTACATTTTTGACTACTTAACTCGTTTTCTTATCGGTACTCGATTAAATACTTTTTATAACACGAATATTTTTGGAAAATACAAACAAACTATTTTATGTAATCTTTCATATTTGTTTGTTTCTTATTTTATTTGAATTTGCTAATTTGTGTCCGGCTAAATTTGATCAATAGTACACGAATACTTTTTTTTACTATTGATAACTTTAAAAACAAGGGCTGTTCTAAGTACCCGAGTACTTGACACTATTACAACTCCACAAAATTAACATAACAAAACAAAGTTTCAAAAGTTGGTATTTAGTAAAGGGCTGCAAGAATACATTCATTTGTTTATCACACACAAGCATCCCAATATTCATTCAAATATTTAAATAGTTAAAGAGTGGTTTACAGAGTTTAAGAGTAAAATATAAAAGAGAGTGTAGTCTGTGTTTTACTTTATCATAACAAAGGCACACATTCTATTCACTCTTTTTCTTTGAATATTTATTTACTTAATTTGCAAATGCAAACAAACGCAAGTAGATGGTAACAGTTAGACTGTGTGCAAGAAATACTACATAGTAAAACTAGTACTTATTTATATTCTCATTACAAAGTAATGCTTTAAACACATTCGAGACAGCAGACTACCGACTTCAATATGTCAACAATAGAATACATGTGTTTATATGGAAATGATTATTTTAACGACGACACGGCAAAATGGCTGCAGGTTGTTGTCTATGCTAATTTTGTCGTTGTAGTCAAATTAAACTAATTTCTATTTTTGTACGCTACAAAACAGAAAAAGTGCTGCTAATATAATCAAAAATTAGAAGAATTAGTGCTTATAATATATAATAATAATTTTTTGGTTAAACAGCAAAGAACCGGATTGAAACAAGAAAATAGCGCGGCTCACCACCAAATTTATATTATTATTACTTTTTAGTATCCTTAAAAGAAGTTTTAGCAGTATGGGTATCATTGAAAGTGCTTTTCACATGGTGTTTAAAGCACACCCATTTATTAACCCATTAAGAGCCCATTTCAAATGCTCATACTTGACTGACTTTTTTACTAAATTTGCTTTATCTTTAAATTATGTCGATATAATAATAATTATTTAACAATAATATACACATGTTACCAAAGTTATTAGGACTTTGATTAATAAAGTTTTTCTCTATTGCGGGTTTTCAGCCTTCCGGAACACATTTCAAATATTTACATATTACTATATTTCACTATGTAACAAGTGCATAAACTATTACCACTATATATTTTAACTCAAACTTATAAATAAATTGTGAAGTTTTCCAAAATAAAATTTTTTTAACCCTAATAACTTTAAAATTTTATATGATGGAGTTTCTAAAAATATAGCATACAAAAACTTGGGGTGTTCTCTATAACATATTATATTTGAGGAAATATTATTATACATATCGACAAAATTTTAAGATAAATCCTCTTAAGGGGTTAAAAAATCGGTATATTTAATACATCATATGAAATGTGTTTCGAAAGACTTTATTATGATACCAATACTTTAAAGATTCAGATTATATTTTTCTTCCTATACTATTGAGAAAGTGCTCTGAAACCTTTACGACCTATAATTAATAAACTTAGTGCGTTGAACTAAAAAACCAAACGTTAACCAAATTTTAGCGCTTCTGTGCCGCTATAAACGTTAACTCTAAGTTAACTTTTCAGATCGTAAAACTACTGATTTGTACAAACGATAACAAATTAGATTAAATTTTATGCTGAAAGATGAGAGTTTAAACAAAATTGAGAAATACATTAAAGAAAAACTATCGGCGTTGTATTATTGTATATCTGAAGTTGCCATCTCAAAAATAAAAACGAAACGTCACAAAATTTTCGAGGCTTTGAAGAATACATAGGAAAAAGCATACAGGAATCAGTACATAGACCAAAATATGCCGATCTTAAAGCAAGTTTCTACAAATGTTTTCTTGAAGCATCGAAAACGTAATTGCGCAATCACTGTTCTAATTTCAATATCAATAGCTTAGCGCGAGTTCGTGTAACTGCAACCTGAAAAGACAATAATGTCAGTAATGGATGGCTGGCAAATGTTTAGAAAATACCCAGAATTCGCTTTCTGAAAATTTTTGAAGAACTAATTTTCTGACAAACGTCATATGTAGCACCTAACACATAATACATGACTGATTGCATAATTATTAATTATAAATTGTAGCTGCTAACTAGAATACCGATTAAACTTAGCAGATTGTTAGCACAGAGCTTATTAATAACAAATTTTATCCGTCTGCTAACTTTTAATAAATCAACTCTGAATATTAATGATGCCACATTATAATACTCAAAAATGCAACACGTTTTGCATTAATCATCGCTGGTTTTGTCACTTCATTTCATTTTTTTTATTTTCCCTCTTCATATAAAAATTTTAAATGTTTGTATTAAAAAGTGTATTAAAAAAAAAAAAAAAAAAATTATTCAACATAAAACGGCTGTTTATCACAAGTTGGCAAACGTTTGGCAGCTGGTTAACGAGAGTTTAGCAAATCGTTAGCCAGAGTTTGGTAAGTGTATTTATTTATTTTATTTATTTTTATTTCATCGACTGTCCTATGCAACAAGATTAAATCTTATAATTACAGCATAGGATTTTATAAAGCTAAACAGGTTAATTTGTTGATTGTAAGAATTACATATAAAATTCAAAATAAGATTATATAATATAAAATATGTAAGTATATATGTACATATAATAGGTATCACAAAGGGACCGCTATAGGACCCAAGTGAGCTGTCTCTTGATGGCTGCCCATGGAACCTACATATAATAGGTGCGTTTGAGTACTTTTACAGTAAAATGCAGTAAATGAGTAAACTTAAAAATTTGCTCTCACGAAAAGCTGTTGTCCAAAAAAGTACGCGAACGCAAAATTTGTAAAAATTCGTAAAATAAAGGCAACAGCTGATGGCAAATAATTGAAGTGTTGAAAAATGTTTACATTTTTGACTACTTAACTCGTTTTCTTATCGGTACTCGATTAAATACTTTTTATAACACGAATATTTTTGGAAAATACAAACAAACTATTTTATGTAATCTTTCATATTTGTTTGTTTCTTATTTTATTTGAATTTGCTAATTTGTGTCCGGCTAAATTTGATCAATAGTACACGAATACTTTTTTTTACTATTGATAACTTTAAAAACAAGGGCTGTTCTAAGTACCCGAGTACTTGACACTATTACAACTCCACAAAATTAACATAACAAAACAAAGTTTCAAAAGTTGGTATTTAGTAAAGGGCTGCAAGAATACATTCATTTGTTTATCACACACAAGCATCCCAATATTCATTCAAATATTTAAATAGTTAAAGAGTGGTTTACAGAGTTTAAGAGTAAAATATAAAAGAGAGTGTAGTCTGTGTTTTACTTTATCATAACAAAGGCACACATTCTATTCACTCTTTTTCTTTGAATATTTATTTACTTAATTTGCAAATGCAAACAAACGCAAGTAGATGGTAACAGTTAGACTGTGTGCAAGAAATACTACATAGTAAAACTAGTACTTATTTATATTCTCATTACAAAGTAATGCTTTAAACACATTCGAGACAGCAGACTACCGACTTCAATATGTCAACAATAGAATACATGTGTTTATATGGAAATGATTATTTTAACGACGACACGGCAAAATGGCTGCAGGTTGTTGTCTATGCTAATTTTGTCGTTGTAGTCAAATTAAACTAATTTCTATTTTTGTACGCTACAAAACAGAAAAAGTGCTGCTAATATAATCAAAAATTAGAAGAATTAGTGCTTATAATATATAATAATAATTTTTTGGTTAAACAGCAAAGAACCGGATTGAAACAAGAAAATAGCGCGGCTCACCACCAAATTTATATTATTATTACTTTTTAGTATCCTTAAAAGAAGTTTTAGCAGTATGGGTATCATTGAAAGTGCTTTTCACATGGTGTTTAAAGCACACCCATTTATTAACCCATTAAGAGCCCATTTCAAATGCTCATACTTGACTGACTTTTTTACTAAATTTGCTTTATCTTTAAATTATGTCGATATAATAATAATTATTTAACAATAATATACACATGTTACCAAAGTTATTAGGACTTTGATTAATAAAGTTTTTCTCTATTGCGGGTTTTCAGCCTTCCGGAACACATTTCAAATATTTACATATTACTATATTTCACTATGTAACAAGTGCATAAACTATTACCACTATATATTTTAACTCAAACTTATAAATAAATTGTGAAGTTTTCCAAAATAAAATTTTTTTAACCCTAATAACTTTAAAATTTTATATGATGGAGTTTCTAAAAATATAGCATACAAAAACTTGGGGTGTTCTCTATAACATATTATATTTGAGGAAATATTATTATACATATCGACAAAATTTTAAGATAAATCCTCTTAAGGGGTTAAAAAATCGGTATATTTAATACATCATATGAAATGTGTTTCGAAAGACTTTATTATGATACCAATACTTTAAAGATTCAGATTATATTTTTCTTCCTATACTATTGAGAAAGTGCTCTGAAACCTTTACGACCTATAATTAATAAACTTAGTGCGTTGAACTAAAAAACCAAACGTTAACCAAATTTTAGCGCTTCTGTGCCGCTATAAACGTTAACTCTAAGTTAACTTTTCAGATCGTAAAACTACTGATTTGTACAAACGATAACAAATTAGATTAAATTTTATGCTGAAAGATGAGAGTTTAAACAAAATTGAGAAATACATTAAAGAAAAACTATCGGCGTTGTATTATTGTATATCTGAAGTTGCCATCTCAAAAATAAAAACGAAACGTCACAAAATTTTCGAGGCTTTGAAGAATACATAGGAAAAAGCATACAGGAATCAGTACATAGACCAAAATATGCCGATCTTAAAGCAAGTTTCTACAAATGTTTTCTTGAAGCATCGAAAACGTAATTGCGCAATCACTGTTCTAATTTCAATATCAATAGCTTAGCGCGAGTTCGTGTAACTGCAACCTGAAAAGACAATAATGTCAGTAATGGATGGCTGGCAAATGTTTAGAAAATACCCAGAATTCGCTTTCTGAAAATTTTTGAAGAACTAATTTTCTGACAAACGTCATATGTAGCACCTAACACATAATACATGACTGATTGCATAATTATTAATTATAAATTGTAGCCGGTACAAATTAGATCCAAGTTTCTTTTTTGTACAGATGAAAACTAAGTCATTGCAAAAAATATATGTAGTTACTTATGTTTATTATTGCATTTTTTACAATTGAGAAAAGTTAATAAATAAGACGAAAAAGTTAACAACCCTTAGGACATTTCAGTTTACTTTTTCGCGATTCTACTGTATATTAGGATTTTTTTATTCAACCTGCCATGAAGATGATATTCTTTATGAGTTCCAAAAACAATAAAATTAAAATATTTTAAATTTTTTTTAATAAATTCATTTGTTTTTACGTTAAAAAATTCATCATAAATAAGTATTTATATTTTTGTAGGCTTAAATTAAGTTTTTGTACGAGTCTGCAATTATGCATGTTGTTAAATTTATAAAAATTAAAAATGATAGTGGCACCACTGAAATATAAATACATAATAAAAAACACAGCTGTTTATATTTTTTCAATTGTAGCTGTCGTCTTCAAAATAATTCAGTAGCTGATTACGTGACTACAATTACAACCTGCAGCATTTGTAGTTGTCGGATAAGATCACAACCTTAATAAACTTGTAATATTTTTTTTTATCTGTTTATTGTTAAAATTTTCATTTATGTAAATAATATTTAATTTATTTTACATACTTTTAATTCCACCCACGTAACCTTAATTTACTTTTTTTTTGCCTTTTCTGTAGCACAAATAATATTTAAATATGCATATTTGTTCTTGTTGTTGCCCAAAAGAATTTATGCAAATATTTAAATAGAATACCCGAAAACTGGTTTTGATTACATACATATGTATGTACCTACATACATACATACATATGAAATCAAAACCGGTTGTCTCGTTAAGTTTTTTTTGAATGCAATTGTTGCTATTTTTTCAAAAAGCAGATTGCACCACAAATGTAGTTTGTCTTATAACAAAATAAATCTTAATTCATTCCATTTTAAATCTGCAAAGGAAAGAGAGTTGTAATTTTATCGTCGAATGAAAGATTTAAATAAATCATTTTTAAATTATATAAAATTAAATCGTTTGTTTTTCCTATTTTAACCTCTTAGTGAGTTAAACAAAGTTTTTGCAACATTTTGGCGACCGTGACAGGACGGTCTGTAATAAGAAGTTACATAAATTACTAGTTAATCCGTAAGCAGTGATTTTTTTTAGAGCTACGAGAAAGCACAAATTTTATTGAATTGGCATCGGTGCTACACATTAATTATTACAAATTTGTTGCGTGAGTATAGTGACAAATTTTATTGGAGCTTATCAGTGTGGTGTATCATAATTTCAAATTTGTTGCTCTATTAATACGCTCGTCAATTGCTGTTATTACGGAGATTTTGGGCTACAACTTATTACAGCCGACCGAATATTTGTAGAAGAAAATTACAATTGGTAATTTTTTAAGCGGAAACTTTTATCGTCGTTAGTTGTTCATATCATTTACAAATTTTAAATTTTTGCTTCGAAAGTGATTTATAACTTTAAAGCGTCAAATAAAATTGTGGTTCGTTAGTTGTTATATAATTGTCGCTCAATTTGTAAAGGACAATGGCCAACAACAACGCTGATGGTGTACCGGAGGCTGCTGCTGCTAGCTCAGAGTTGGTAATGTTAAAACAACAACGCAGCAGCATGAAGAGAAACATTACAAATATGCAAAAAAAGGTAGAAAAAGATGGCGACAGTTCTGACTCCACCATTTTGGAATGTCGGCTTCAAATTTTGGAGTCATATTTTAAACAATTATGTCACATTCAAGGGCAAATCGAAAAACTCAGCCCTACCGATGCTGCAAGGAGTGATTTGGAAGAAATTTTTGTTATTGCTAAGGCAAAAATAATGGGTGTACTAAATAAACAACGTGGGTTTATGCAAATGGATCAAACATTATTCAACGCTTCAGTTTCTTGTTCTCCACATCACACTCGATTGCCCTCACTTAAGTTGCCTAAGTTCGATGGGAAATATGGTGATTACAAACGTTTCATCACCACATTTAACAACATGGTACATGAAAATTCTTCAATAACTGGCGTCGACAAATTTAATTATTTATTAAATTGTTTGTCGGGTCCAGCTTTAGCAGTTGTGGAACCATTCCAGGTAACCGAGGAGAATTACCCAACGGCGCTAAAGAGGCTGGAGGACCGATATGATAACAAGGTGCTCATATTTCTAGAACATATTTCTACGTTGTTCAATATTACTTCGATGTCCAAGGGTGACAGTTACTCATTACGAAACATCATTGATACTGTTGCAGCGATCCGTGGGTCGCTTCTATCGCTCGGGTCAGAGATGGATGTTCTTAATGGACTTTTGACTCATATTGTTTTATCAAAATTAGACGCGGATTCTAAAATGAGCTATGATGAAAAACAAGATTTCAAATCGTTGCCTTCATGGGATACCTGCTATGACATGTTAAGCCATCGCTGTCAGTTTTTGGAGAGTCATGGTAAAAAGGTTGAAGTACATGACAAATCGAAAGGTGCAACCCCAAAGTCAAACACCAACAAGTCGTCTCGCACCTTTGTAAACTCCAACTCTAATTGTGCATACTGTAGCTCCTCGGACCACAATATATCAACATGTTCATCGTTTTCATCGCTTGCTGTTCCCGAAAGATTTAATTTTATAAAGGGCAATAATTGCTGCATCAATTGTCTCCGTAAAGGTCATATGGTGTCGAAATGCTTATCGAAATCCCGTTGTCGTGAGTGCCACTCTCTGCATCATACTTTGTTGCACAAAAATTCTGGTTCTGCGAATGCTGATAATTCAACATCACAAGCTCAACCTCAACCTCAACCATCAGCTGGAAATCAAACCAACCCAGTCTCATTCGTAGTCCGCTCATTCAAACGAGCGATCATTCCCACTGCTGTTGTTCTTTTGAAGGATTCCAGTGGCACATTTCATCCGGTAAGGGCTCTACTTGATTCGTGTTCCGAAATTAATTTCATTTCAGAGGAAACTGCAAAAAGATTCCGATTGAAGTCTCAGCCGTATTATCAAGAAGTTTCTGGAATTGGCGAAGTGCGCACGAACATTAAATCATCGGTTTGCGCTACAGTAAAGTCTCGTGTGAGTTCATTCCAGTGGTCCTCTACTTTTGCAGTTACCAAATCAATATCAGCCTGGCAACCTGGTGAGTACATTCAAACATCTCATTGGAAAATACCACAGACTCTAGAACTAGCAGATCCTTTGTTCTACAAACCACAACATGTTGATCTGTTAATAAGTATCGAAATATTTTTCGATTTGTTGCTCGATAAACGAATCTCGTTGGGAGAAGGTATGCCGTGCCTCACCAATACAGTTTTTGGATGGATAGTTGGTGGAACTTTTAACACGGGAACAAGATCTTCACTGCCCACATGTAAACCACTAGTTCTTTAAACATTGACTCCATTTTGGCCAAGTTTTGGGAAGTTGGGGAGTACGTTAATTCCACAGCGAAACATTCACCGGAAGAAGAAGAATGCGAACGTCATTTCAAAACTGCAGAATTGAAGTTCGTTTGCCGTTCAAGAAGTCGCCCGAAGTATTAGGAGACTCATTTGAAATGGCTCGTAAACGTTTTCTGTCGCTCGAAAGACGATTGGAACGTGACGCAACTCTAAAATCAATGTACGTCGAGTTTATGGACGAATATTTATCGCTTGGACACATGTCGCCCTACAATAAGTCGTTGAATGGCCCGAATTATTTCATTCCACATCATTGTGTTCTTCGGCCACAAAGTACTACAACAAAAATCCGAGTTGTCTTCGATGCGTCAGCTCAAACTTCGTCGAATCATTCGCTTAATGATATTCTTATGGTAGGCCCTACAATTCAGCAGGACCTTATTACAACGCTCTTTTCGTTTCGCTTAAATAAATTCGCTCTCACCGCTGACATATCTAAAATGTATCGCCAGTTTCGCGTCGATGAGCGTGATGTAAAGTATCAGCTCATATTGTGGAGAAGCAACAAAGAAGAAGAATTAAAGGTGTTTCAGCTAAACACTGTCACTTATGGTTTGGCATCGGGTCCATTTCTAGCAATCCGTAGTTTAGTTTTCATTGCAGAGAAATATGGTAGCTCTTATCCACTTGGCTCGCAAGTTCTTCGTGATGACCTCTATGTCGATGACGTTCTTACTGGATCCAACGACGTGGAAACGTTGCTAAGGAAGAAACACGAACTTGTAAAAATCCTGGAACTACATGGTCTGGAGTTAGCAAAATGGAACAGCAACTATGGCAACATCAATAACACCCAAGATGACGAAATTCAATTTAAAATGGCTGAGGATGACGTCACCAAAACATTAGGTATGTCTTGGAAATCAAAAATTTTTTGTTTTCGATTCCAGTTGCCCAAGGTTGTCGCCCCCACGAAGAGATCCATTTTGTCAGTCGTGGCAAAAATTTACGACTTACTTGGACTTTTGAGTCCAATTGTTGTTCGTGCCAAAATTCTACTCCAGGAAATGTGGGTCCAAAATTGTAACTGGGACGATATCATCGGTAATCCCCTTAAATCCCTTTGGCTACAAATTCACGAAGATCTTGAAAATATCGGAAAAATTGAGGTACCTCGATATGTGCTTACTACCTTAGAATACCGAGGAGAAATTCATGGTTTCGCAGACGCGTCTTTACGAGCATACGGTTGTTGTATTTACTATCGCGACTGCAGTGATGGTGCTTATAAAACTTCTCTTTTGATCGCAAAATCCAAGGTTGCTCCTATCAAGGCCTAATCACTTCCTCGCCTCGAATTATGTGCCGCTGTTTTGTTAAGCAAAACATGGCACAAAATCAAACCAAAAATTGAAAAATTTGTTGCATCAGTCTATTTTTGGACAGATTCAAAAATAGTCCTACAATGGCTAAAATTACATTCATCAACTTTACAGTGCTTCGTCGCTAATCGAGTCTCAGAACTACAAGAAAACACTAGAGGTATATTTTGGAGACACGTTCCTTCTAAAAGCAACCCAGCAGATATCGTTTTCTTCACTTTTCTTCAGGAACACAATTCAAATTGGCCACCTACTGAAGAATACACTTCCGTTAGCCCATTAGAATGCAGAAAGGCAGCTGTTTTTAAATACTCTGATATCACAGCAAGCATCATAGAAGGCGTTATCAATAAGCATTCATCATATTTTAAAATTATTCGAATAATTGCTTATATTTTTCGTTTATTTAACAGATGCCTAGTAGACCATTCATTGAAGCCCCAGGACCTTGTTCATCTTCAACCTCTCGAGCTAGGCCACACTTTTTTAAGAATCGTTGCTCATATTCAGCGTCATTATTTTACAGATGACTTGAAGGCTATGGCTAAAGGAAAAATTCTTCATCCATCGCTGCAGAAATTATCCCCATTTCTCAATGAAACCAATGTTGGTAGCGGCTTTGTCAATTTAATTCGAGTTGGTGGGCGATTATCAAATGCTCCTATTCCATACGACGCACGGTTTCCAGTTTTGTTGCCCAAAAACCATCGTTTCGTAAAATTATATATTGAACATTTGCATCGAAGTCATTTGCATGCAGGTCCAAAGGTTTTACTGGGCATCTTGCGGCAGAAAGTATGGATAATCAACGCTAGAGACGTGGTTAGAAAGGTGTTTCGTGACTGTGTTCACTGTTTTCGCTATAAGCCGAAATTGTTAGAGCAAATCATGGGTAATTTGCCAGCTGACCGCTTCAGAGCTCAACGTCCGTTCGTAATTACCGGCGTAGATTTTTGTGGCCCTTTTCTAACGTCTTATCGGATTCGAGGTAAAGTTCCATATAAAACTTATATTGCCGTTTTTGTTTGTTTTAGTTCAAAGGCAACGCATCTGGAACTGGTGTCTGACTTGTCCACCAACAACTTCATTTTGTGCCTCAAACGTTTCGTTGGTCGCAGAGGAATACCAGAGAAGCTTTATTGCGACAACGCAACTAATTTTGTTGGAGCTCACAATAAGCTGAAAGAGTTGAAGCAGTTGTTTTTTCATGAAACCATGGCTCAGGAAATACGAACATACTCATCACAATGTAATGTTTTATTACTAAAAGTAAAACACAAGCGAAGGTT
The DNA here is from genome assembly GCA_943735925.1 of Pollenia amentaria. Taxonomy (NCBI): domain Eukaryota; kingdom Metazoa; phylum Arthropoda; class Insecta; order Diptera; family Polleniidae; genus Pollenia; species Pollenia amentaria. The sequence continues at coordinate 101,718,012 of OX031007.1, forward strand.
GATGGATAATAATTGATTTTTATTTACAAATTTTGTTTGCTTAAATACTATTTATGAGAATAAAACTTAACCTAATATTGAGTGACTACAATAAGTTCACTCAATCACTTATTCTAGTACTTAGCATTAACTTACATACAAATGATACGGTATTGTATCAGGCACACAGAAATCTTTAAATTACTTTATCAAATTGTATTTTCATTAATTATTACTCATATCGGTGTCCAGTGTATTAAGGAATTCATTCATAACTAAAGAATTTGTTAGATCAGCATAAATGTAATAACGTACATTGAACTACTGTTGTCGATTTTGTTGTCAAAATAAATAAGCGAACGTTGACCGTTGTTTATTTAAAATATCGAATTACACAAAAAGAATTTATAATTGTGACAACGAAAACAATTCAGTTATGTTACTGACCTAACTTAATAATATTATCTGTTTGTTTATTTGTAAGAAAGAATGAATTGTGTGGATACACTACACCCCCAATCTTTCAGTTAAAATTTTATAATTTTGTTTGGAATTTTAAAATTTTAATTTATTATGTAATGTGATGTGTGCGTGGAACAATACTCATATGCTTTATATAGATTTTACAGTTTGGTTTTGGTTTTTGGTTTTGTTTCATTTTACAATGTTTATATTTCTTTACTAAATTCTTATGTACGATTTTTGTTTTTCCATTTATTTTTATTTCTACATTAACATTATCGATATGCACTACCTCATAAGGGCCAATGTATGGTGCTTCATTTTTTCTTCTATTTTCTAATTTTACTAACACTAAATCTCCTATATTAAGATCTATCCTATTCATTTTATTGTACGATTCTATACTTCTATTTCTTTTTGTTATTTCTATTAACTTTCTAGCATTTTCTAAAGAATGCTTTAACCTTGTCTTTAATTCATTAGCATAGTTTTCTAAATTGTAAACCTTTGGATGATTCATGACTTCATCCCCTGGCAAACTTGGTAATTTTCCGAAAACTAGCTCAAAAGGTGAGTACTCTGTGTCTACATGAGGTGTTACGTTGTATGCGAATGCATAGTAAGGAATCCACTCTTCCCAATTATCATCCTTTACAAATGATAGGAAATATTCATTCAGAACTCTGTGGTTTCTTTCCACAGTACCAAGAGTTTCATGATGGTATGGTGTTGATAATTTTTGTTCTATTTTCAACAGACTACATATTTCCTTAAGCAACTCGTTTACAAATTCTGTTCCTCTATCTGATTTTAGTGTTTTAAATATACCATATTTTAATATCAAGTTTTCTGTTAAGCATTTTGCTATTGACTTTGCTTCCTTGGTTTCCATTGGTGCGGCTATTATGTATTTGGTTAGTTCACATTGCATAGTTAGTATATACCGGTAGTTTCCTGATGGTCGTAGAGGTCCAACTGTATCTATGACTATAGTAGAAAAACTATCCTTTGGTGTGTCTGTGATACATAATGGTTCCTTGGTGTGTCTCACCTGTTTATTTCTTTGACAAAGGTCACATTTTAATACATAATTTTTTACCATTTTGAACATATTCTTCCATATGTATTTCTGTTTTAATTTTATTAAAGTTTTTCTAACTCCGAAATGTCCTCCGCATGGTGTGCTGTGATACAATTTAATTAATTCATGTTTTTTATTTTCATTTTCAATTCTTTGAGGATTTTTATACAGTAGAATTCTGACGTCTTTTTCTTTACCTTTATTTATGATTTCTTTCAATCTTTCTATTTTTATTTTCTTAAATATCTCGTCACTTTTTTCTAGTGCGAACTTTACACAATTCAATCTGCTTAAAACAGAAGGTAGTTTCTCCAACATATTATCTAAATAATAGGGATTATCGCTACATCTGACGGCCGTTTGATTTAATGCATGATTGTTTTCCACTACGAATTCTTTGGTCGACTTTTCTAATATAAATTTTAACTTTCTTGCAAGTTTTATATCTTTTATGGATGTACAATCCCATATTTTGAGTTGATCAGACTCTTCAGGATTTATATTACCATTTTCTTTGGATCGATCTCTTCTCTGTTTGTTTTTCTTTTTATTTTCCTCATTTTTCATTTCCTCATTTTGTATTTCTTCATTTTGTATCATTTTCTTTTTCATATTTCTTGTGATCACCAGCGTTTTCTTTATATTCTCTTCATTTTTTATTTCCTCATTTTGTGTAATTTTTCTTTTCATATTTGTTGTTATCACCAGCGTTTTCTTTATTTTGTAAGTACTGTCATGTATCGGGATAATTACTGTTTCGTTGTTGATGTTAAATGTTAGCACATATTTGTCATAGTCAATATTGCATTTATATCTCATTAAAAAATCTCTGCCAAGAATTCCATCCGTTTTTATTGGAAATTTATTTTCTACTAATTGTATTTTTTGACTAATTACATCGTTATTTATTTTAATTTTTATTTTTGTAGAACCCAGTGATTTAATTACATTTTCTGTGATTCCTGTTAAGTTGCAATAATCATCTTGATTTTCCTCATAACTTTCTAAAAATTGTTCTTTGCACAGCGAGACATCTGCTCCTGTATCAATCAAAAACGTAAGGCTGTTCTTAACGCCAGCGATATGTAAATTTACATAATTTCTGAGGTTAGATGATATGCTATAGATTCTTTTCGTGTCTAGTTCATTCCCAATGGAGTCTCTGTGCGGGTTGACTCCGGGATTTGGAAGTTTCCCTGATCTTCCATGTGATTTATATTATAACTTCTGTTGTTTGTGTTTCGGCTTCTTTGGTTGTTGTTATTGCCTCTGTTATTATGAATTCTGTTATTGTTATTACCTCTGTTATTGCTGTTGTTAAAATTTATGTTACCATTGTTATTGTTGCTGTTATGATTTCTGTTATTATTGTTACCGTTGTTGTTATAATTTCTGTTGTTGTAGCCTGGTGTTTTGGTCAAACACATTTTTGCAAAGTGGTTGAATTTTCCACAGTTATGGCATTTATTTCCATCTGCGGGGCATCTACCATTATGGTTTCTACCACATTTTCTACAGTTTCTGTTTAACGAATTTTGATTCTGTTGTGTGTTGTAATGTAGTATCCGTTGTTGTTCTACACGAGATGAAGCGCTTTCGGCAATTTTCAAAGCTTCAGAAAATGTCGTTACTTGGCTTGCGTAGATAGTAGATATTAGTTGTGGGTCGGTTAACCCATTCAAAAATGCATTGAAAGCTATTTTATTGTTTGTGTTTACTATAGTGCTCCTACTAGATTCACCTTGTTCTAATACCTGCACCTCGTTTAATTCTGTAATGAGTTTCTCTATTTTTGCAGCAAAACCCAATATGTTGTTATCCTTTTGTGATATCCGTGTTATTTCATTCAGCAAAGTATTGGATGTCTTAAATGATTTGTAAGTCGTTTTTAATATCGATATTAGTTCTTCTATGGTTGTGGGTACTTGTACTTGTTTAATTCTGTTTTGTACACATAATTCCAGTCTTGATTTAAAAACGAAATTGAAAAAGGAAACGTGCTTATCTGATGAAATAGATGCAAAGACCATTTCTAAATTTGATAAAAATGTTTGCAATTCATTAGTTTTACCCGAAAATTTTGGTATTAACTTTGTGATAGTTGAAAGCTCATTTAAATCTAAGGATGCCATGGCTACGACTTGTCTTTTCTGTATTGAAGATTTCCTATCTAAATGTATTTTTAATAAATTGAGTGCTTCTTCTTTTAATTTTGAATTCCTTGTACATTTCGTTCTATTGCACTAACAATGCTAACTTTAATCCAAAAGCCTATCAGTACTATGACTAATACTATTATAATTATTGTTATTAAAAATTTCCTCATTGTGGTTTTTCAAAAATGCTTCTATTGTTAGAGTTGCCTATAATTCCCCAAATATTTGTCAATAATTCTACTTTTCTTTCTTCACTGATCTCCTTAGGCTCCTGGTAATCCTAGCTTATTAGGTTTTTTGGTTTATACATTTGATTTTGTTAATAGTTGTTCTTATTTATATATTTATTATTGGTTTTTAATTTTTTTTTTTTTTTAAATAATGTTTCTAACATTAGTAATATTGTTTTGTATAGTAACAGAAAACATATTTCAATTAATATTATTGTTATTAAAATTTTTATCATTTTCCTATATTTCTAGTTTTTCTTTTACATATAATTATTTTTTTTTTTTTTATTTATTTTTTTTTTTATTCTTTAACTTTCTTATTTGAATTTTATTCTTCTTTATCGCCTCTTCCATTTTTTCTAGGCATTCCCCTTGTTCGTAGGTCTGTTGGTGTTTTAAAACTTCAAGCTGCTTTTTAAGCCTGTTGGCTTCTCTACCTCTTGATTTGCTTATATTTGGCAGCGGGAATATTTGGTGCTTTGCTTCCTTCTCAACTGTTCATTTTCTTGGCTTCACTGGCTTTGGGCCTCTTTCCAGTATGGCTGGTTTTTGCTCCGTACTTCCTTCTTCTAGCAGTTAAGCCCAGTGTTCTTCAGCTTCCTTTAGACTCCGAAGGATCTCCTCCCAGGTTTCCGTCATATGTAGGGAGAAAAATAAAAAAAAATTTTTTTTTTTTTTTTAAACGCCCATAGATCCTGACTAAGCTTAAGCTGTGCCTGTCAAGGATCTATGCTCAATTTAATTTAAACACTTAAGAGATAAGCAAGACTGCTGTGAAGTCTCTTAGATGTGCTATGTCTAATTAAATTAGAGATTTGGCAGGATCGCCATGTAATGTTTTATTACTAAAAGTAAAACACAAGCGAAGGTTGATGGATAATAATTGATTTTTATTTACAAATTTTGTTTGCTTAAATACTATTTATGAGAATAAAACTTAACCTAATATTGAGTGACTACAATAAGTTCACTCAATCACTTATTCTAGTACTTAGCATTAACTTACATACAAATGATACGGTATTGTATCAGGCACACAGAAATCTTTAAATTACTTTATCAAATTGTATTTTCATTAATTATTACTCATATCGGTGTCCAGTGTATTAAGGAATTCATTCATAACTAAAGAATTTGTTAGATCAGCATAAATGTAATAACGTACATTGAACTACTGTTGTCGATTTTGTTGTCAAAATAAATAAGCGAACGTTGACCGTTGTTTATTTAAAATATCGAATTACACAAAAAGAATTTATAATTGTGACAACGAAAACAATTCAGTTATGTTACTGACCTAACTTAATAATATTATCTGTTTGTTTATTTGTAAGAAAGAATGAATTGTGTGGATACACTACAACAAACCGGATTTGAATTTTGTTTTATACCCCCTCGTGCTCCACACTTCGGTGGTCTATGGGAGGCTGCCGTGAAATCTGTAAAAACCCTGCTCGTAATGTTGCCCAGGCCCACCTCACTTTTGAAGAGTTGCAGACCCTTATCATTGAAGTCGAAGCAATTTTGAATTCACGCCCAATTTGCCCACTGTCAGATGACCCGAATGACGGCGAAGCGCTCACACCAGGTCATTTGCTTATTGGCTCATCACTAGTCGCTTTACCAGACCAGAACTTTGATGCTACCACACAAACGTCGCTCAACCGCTGGCAACGTATTTCATTTTTAAAGCAACAATTTTGGCATTTGTGGTCCCGTGATTACATTTCATCGCTGCAACAACGCTCAAAATGGTACCACATACAACCTAACATCACAGAAGGGCAACTAGTTGTAATTCATGAAGACAACGCTCCCCCTCAACAATGGTCATTAGCTCGAGTAACCAAAACTATAGCCGGCTCTGATGGACGAGTGCGAGTGATTGAGTTAAAATCAAAAAATGGCTCATTTTGTCGTCCAATACAAAAGGTGGCTCCCTCACCCTCTTTAAATGATGGTTGAATCAAGAGCTTCAACGGGGGGAGCATGTCGGATAAGATCACAACCTTAATAAACTTGTAATATTTTTTTTTATCTGTTTATTGTTAAAATTTTCATTTATGTAAATAATATTTAATTTATTTTACATACTTTTAATTCCACCCACGTAACCTTAATTTACTTTTTTTTGCCTTTTCTGTAGCACAAATAATATTTAAATATGCATATTTGTTCTTGTTGTTGCCCAAAAGAATTTATGCAAATATTTAAATAGAATACCCGAAAACTGGTTTTGATTACATACATATGTATGTACCTACATACATACATATGAAATCAAAACCGGTTGTCTCGTTAAGTTTTTTTTGAATGCAATTGTTGCTATTTTTTCAAAAAGCAGATTGCACCACAAATGTAGTTTGTGTTATAACAAAATAAATCTTGATTCATTCCATTTTAAATCTGCAAAGGAAAGAGAGTTGTAATTTTATCGTCGAATGAAAGATTTAAATAAATCAATTTTAAATTATATAAAATTAAATCGTTTGTTTTTCCTATTTTAACCTCTTAGTGAGTTAAACATAGTTTTTGCAACAGTAGTCGTGCCTTCGTGTTGCCTGCTGTCTTGAATGTGTTTAATGCATAAAACTGTGTGAAAACAAGTGCTTTTTTAATAAGTTGTGTGCGTCATAGAGTTAAAAAAAAGTAAGCTAAAACTGAAATAAACAAAAAAAAAAAAATAGTGAAATTTTAATGATTAATACATTAGCATTATGATGATAACTTTTTTTGTTCATAGTCGAACTTCCTAATAATGAATCTGCGTGGGACTAGATTCTCTTCATTATATAGAAACTTTATTATACAGAAATTATTTATTTTTGGCACTGTTTTAAATAGGTTGATCTTTTTTTCATTCTTTAACTTCATTGATTAATAAAAACTTTTTGTAAAAGAAAAGTACTGCTGCGTCATTTTCACTTATCACAACGCAACTGTTGTCTAAATTTTTGTTCATGGGAATTTGTTCTTTTTCTTTTTTGTGTTTTGGGAATCCCCTAATTATGTATTACTTCAATCTCTTCACACAGTGTTGTTAGTATGCGAAAGAAAATTTTTTTAACATTTGAACAATAAAGCTGTGTTTTTGAAATTAATTAATAATAAGGAAAACTTTATTGTATATATATTCTCCAAAGAGAAGTTCGACTGTATAGCTAATACCTATGTATAGCTATATATTTTAATTGCTAATATTTTATACTGTGAAATATGTACAGATGGCCACGAGTGGATCAGATAATGCAGATGAATTAAGCCAAAATGTCTCAATTGTACTTAGTAACTCAACACTAAAATTAAAAATTTTAAGCGGCGAGTTGAAAATTAGCCAAAAACGAGGACGAAGTAAAGTGTGGAATATGCTTGGCAAAATAGAAAATATGTCTGGTGAAATGAAAAACGCAAAATTTTAAAAGTCGTTTTTTTAAAAAAGATTTTTATAATAAAAGAATTTGATGACTAATATTATACAAATATATCTCTATTAAACAGAATTTTGTAACAAAAATTATAAAAATTGGATTAAAAGTATATTAAAAAGGACTTTAAAATTCTTGCGTTTTACGTTTTCGATTTCCATAATAAAAGTTACTAGTAATAATATTAATATATTCATGTAAGGAGTAAACATTCAAATAATATTATATTCGAAACCTATACACATTTTATTATGTCTGTTTCATTTGAATGCGGTAGTATTTTTATACACATTTTATTATGTCTGTTTCATTTGAATGTGGTAGTATTTTTTCTCTTCAAATACAGTTGTTTTCATTTCTCTTTCGCTTTGTGTGTTCATTCATTTGTTTTTTTAACACAAAATGTTAAGCACTGCGTACTTAAATCGTGTGTTGTATTTAACTTTACCTATTTAAAAAACAAATGAATGTATTCATATGCCTTTTAAATGTAGTCATGCAGACCTTTAGTATTTAGCCATATAAATTCTTCACAAACAAGCTTAATTAATTAATATTTATTCATTTTTTGTTTTTATTTTAGTTTTATTTCAACTTTTCTTTTTTTAAACAATTTTTTCACATTTTGTATGCCTTTTGTTTTTTTACGTTTTGAAACATATGTTTTTTTGTTTTACTAAATTTTACTGCAAAAATTTCTGCAGTAAAAATTTGTAAGTACTCAGTCAAAAACTGTCACTTTACGCTCTCAATTTGTGTTCTCATTTACTGTATTTTGTGTACGCGAACGCAATTTAGTAAAATGCAGTAAAGTTCAGTAAAAAATAGTAAAAACTTTTGTGTTCTCGAATGCAGCTAATGTTAAAAATATCTAATTTAAACATTAAACATTTTGACAAAAAGAAAAAAAAAATAAATTAGAATTTATTATTATAAAGATTATCAGGAAAAAATAAAGAAAATCATAAAAATCATGAAACAAAAACCATTAAACAAAATCATTATAAAAGTTAAGCGTATGATTTCAGAACTTCAATTTTAAATTTTGATGCGTTACTATATAGCTGGATGTGATATGGCAGTTCGTTCCAAAGTCGTATGGCGTTGATAAAAAATTGCCACTCAGATACACGCGTTCTATACCTAATGGCGATAATTCTTTTACCCCTACTGGATCTCCCAAATCTATATAAGTCATGTAGATACTTTGGTGTTCTCTCATAGACACAAAAGAGTTCGTAATTTAAGGATGTTTTCAAACGAGGTTCCAAAAAGTTTATTGTTAAACATGGTGACTGAGCCATATCTTCTAATACCAAAGACATATCTCACAATATTTCTGTAAATGGAATTTAGTTTACGTTTACTAACAGCATTGCTATTTGAAAAAATTTCACATCCATAGAGCAAAGATGGTATTAAATAAGCATTAGCAAGAAGCATTCTAATGTTAAATGGAGTACAGTGTTGAGTGGCCCAGAGTGTTCTCAACATACATATGTTTTTCCCACACCACTGTTGACGTGATTTGTTTAGGAGAGGATGTCATTGAATATAATTCCAAGGTTTTTAACACAAGTTACGACTTCGATTGGTTTGTTATTTAGCTTAACCTCAAAAACACGATCAAGATTAAGTAATCGTTTATGAATAACGATGCATTTTGATTTTATTTGGATTGAGACAAAGCCCATTTGCAGCTGCCCATTTATGTATATTACTTTAATCATAATTAAGCTTGGAGATTGTTGTATTTAGCATTTTGACAGTGCTACTGAGATATACCTGGACGTCGTCAGCGTACATATGTATATTACAATATTTAAGTTTAACTGGAAGATCATTAGCATATATGGAGAATAAAAGAGGCCCTAAAATCGAACCCTGAGGCACACCTCTTGATACAGTGACTGGTAGACATACGGTTATGTAGAAACACTGATTGTGAACGACCAGATAGGTACGAAAACATAAGTTTAGCCGAGGTGTTACTGAAATTAAACATATGCTTCAGCTTTTCACACAAAATAAAGTGATCTACCGTATCAAAGGCTTTTGAGTGATCGAGTAATACCAATGGAACCACTTTTCCACTATCAAGTTGTTGCCTTATTTCTTCAGAAACACTCAACAGAGTTGTGACACAGCTATGCTTCGGTCGAAATCCTGATTGCCTTTCTGAAAGTAAGTTATTTCTTTTGACAAAATCGCTTATTTGGGAATGTAACATCTTTTCAAAGACTTTAGAAAGAAATGGAAGGATTGCTGTTAATGGAAAGAGGATTAAGTGTTTATCAGTTTAAACGCATAAATTTGAATTGACACTTAAATCCAAACAATATTCCTTGCAAGCACTTGATACTTGAAGGAAGCCGGCAAATTAGTAAATAAAACACAATAGTTCTTCTTACTAATAAAAGACGACTGACTAATTTTTATTTTTCCCTTTCTTTTATACACTTAATTTTGCTTAACTTAACTTATAGTAAAATACTTAACAAATCAATAATTATGAAATAAATAATTGTGAAAGAAAATTGCTGAACAAAATAAACCAAATTTTAAATAGGTCACGGAAGTAAAATGTTGTGTATGCAGTTAACAAAATTACGACATAAAAATTAAAAGAAATGTGCAGTAAGCAGTTAAACAAAACTATTGGTTAATGAACTTTAATTTATTTAAACAGAAAGAATTTACATAAATGTATGAATATGTGTTTGTGTATTGAGAATAAGTAAAAATAATTAAACTAAAATATGTATGTATATTTATGTATGTTCTTAACATTCTCCACCGCGTTGAACACCGTTCAAGTTAATGCAGCTGAGGTGGATTGATCGACTGTGTTCAGGATTCTGTAACCACTATTGTTGATGGTTGCGATCTTAAAGCCGGCTTGGGTGTGACTTGAGATGTTTTGCTGAAATTTGAGCGGATCTTCCAACTCAACAGACCAAGTAAGATGATAACGCATAAAGTTAAAGAGGTGTAGCTAACTGCATGATGATGTTGACTTCTTGAGTAGATGAGTTGTGGTAAATGTTCTAGAGTGGATTCATTCAATTGTTTTTGTAGATTTTTTAGCTCCTCTAGGTGAACCTTGTATTGAGTTGTTGTAGTGTTAACCAAAAGCCTTTCTATTTCCTGTTGGCGACTTACTGAATTGATATCTTTTAGTCTTACATAGGAGGTATGTACAATATTCGATGCTTCGTAATGTCCTCGTATTGTTACAAAATTGTTTTTCATTACACAGTTGCAACCAATTTCCATAATTCCGGCATTTCTGATGGTGATGAGAGTAGTTTCCTTACCACATACCATTGATGCTTCGATGTCGGTAGTATTTGCAAAGATCCATTTGTTTTGGTGATTCAATTGACTCCAAACTGTTGTCCCTGGAATTCTATTAAGATTGCAATTGGTTGTGGATTGATTATTAAAAATATTTATCTCGCAGGGATTGGCAATTGAATTTCTTCTGAGTTTCGACTGCTGATTTTTGCAAATGTATTCATCATCCTTTGGTTTGATGCAACTTGCTATGTCATCTGATTTAAAAAGTATATATTCATCTCTGTGCGCATCTGTAGCAAGATATGATGTATCTGGTTGAATAACGATTAATGTATTATTTTTTATTGTTGGAACTGGTATTATTTTGAAAAGCTCAAAAAACTGTTGATTAACTAGAGGTATCTTAACTTCGAACATAACTTCTTGTTTTGTTACAGCACCCTTGACACTCATAAGCTTATAGAGTTCGATTAAATTATCGCCTACTGTTGGTAGAGCATGTGCAAGTGGAAGATTAGCCTTGATGACAGTTATCTCTTTTTTTAATTGATGGGGAGACAATAAAAGAGGGCTTATTTTTCCATTATGAGTATCAGTCAGGACGTTAATGATTGCAGCCTCTATTCTCTGTAGGTTTATTGCTGTTAATGCGATGTGAGTTGACAGAAGTCCAACAAGTTGAGTGTTACTCAGTTGGGAGGATTTCTTAGCAACTTCATTGTTGTTTTGCTCAATCATTTCTAAAATCTCATGTAATTTTTGTTGAGTATTGACCTCATCCTGTTTGATAACGTTGATGGTTGAATCAATTATTGATGTTTGATTTTTTAAGAGGCTAGTTATGTGTTCGGTCTCGATTTTTGCCTTATTAATAGTCCTTGACATTTCTTCTGCGTAGTCCTCATCAAGAACACCAAAAAGTGAACGTGCAACAGTGCCAACTATATTGAAAGGAGATCTTTTTAGGCGTCTGTTGGTAAATAATTCCTTATCTTGGAGTAATTTGTTTCTCATTTGCTTAATGTTGTTGACGAAAATATTGCACATCGCGTGTTGTTGCATTACAGGGCACAGTTGCTGCAAGGTTTGCAAGCCTGATGACAAGGATTTTATTTCTGACACAAAATGGCATTAAATCGTAATACACTAACATTTTCCATTCCGCCGTATTCAGTTTTACCGTTCCTATTCCTTCAAAATAAAAACCCGGGTCGTCCGGAAATTGTGTAATTAACAAGTTGTTGCATAGGACAATAGGCATTAGGAATAGTTTCATCTTTTCTGGACAATGATCGTTCTCGTGTTGGTTTTATTTCTGTTGGGGTTTCTTTGTTATCTTCTGGAAATAGTGGAGCCAGTCTATGAATGGGTCGCATAAAAACCCCTGTTGATGTTTTACTTCAGCTACTCATACAGCACCGTCATCACCAGTGAATACATTTAGAATTCTCACTAGTGGCCACTTCATCGTGGGAAGATTATCTTCTTTCATGATAACCATATCTCCTTTTTTTAAATTGCTTATCTTTTGTTTCCATTTGTGACGTTGTTGGAGTTCATGTAAGTATTCCGCCGACCACCTTTTCCAGAATTGGTGTTTTATGTGTGAAACTAACTTCCAGTGTGATATGCTAGATGTCTTCAAAGTTTCTGCTCTGCTGTCTACATGTGACGTTAGCGCTTCGCCAATAAGAAAATGACCAGGTGTCAATGCTTCAAGACTGTCTGGATCGTTTGTCAAGGGTGTTAGTGGACGAGAATTTAAAATGGCTTCGATTTCTATGATAATTGTCTCTAATTCTTCATAGGTAAGTGTTTCAGTTGTCACACTACGTACCAAGAGTTTCTTTGCGGATTTTACTGCAGCTTCCCATAAACCTCCGAAGTGTTGCGCTCTTGGTGGGATAAAATGAAATTGTATACCCTTAGAGCTGGAAGCTGAGACGATTGCCTCTTGTGCAGTGTCTGAATATATGTTTTCAGATAATTCCGCTAAACTATTTTTTGCTCCGATAAAATTGGTGGCATTATCACAGTATATATTCTGATAGTGTCCACGACGAGCAATAAATCGTTTAAGAGCTCCAATGAATGATTCAGTTGACAAGTCAGATACGAGTTCTAAGTGAACTGCCTTTGTTGCAAAACAACAGAACACAGCTACGTAAGCCTTGGTTGGCCTTTTACCTCTCACCCTGTAGTGTACCCACAATGGACCACAATAGTCTACTCCAGAGTTTATGAATGGTCTAGCAGGAACAACCCTTTCTTCTGGAAGGTTGCCAATTATTTGTTGATAAAGTTGTGGTCGCGCTCTACTGCACCTTATACATTTTTGAATAACTGATCGTGCTGTTATCTTTCCTTGGATTGGCCAAAACCGTTGTCTCATTGTGTTTAGAAGTGCTTGAGATCCACAGTGTTTGTACTCTTCATGCATCATTATAAATAATAATTTTACCAAAGGATCGTTATATTGCAATATTATTGGGTGTTTTGCGTCTGGTGGTAGAATGGAATGTTTTAATCTGCCTCCTACGCGAAGAATACTTTTGTCATCCAAGAATGGTGATAGACTGCATATAGAGCTACGGTTGTTAACTTGTTTGTCATCCTTCAGTTGTTTTATTTCAGCTGCAAAATTAGACCTTTGTATGGCATGAATAATTAGAAGAAGTGAATCGTCTAGCTCCGTGGGAATAGGTGATATGTTTTTTGGTCGATGTGTCTTTGGTATCCGTGTGTTCCTTGTGAATCGAAGCACATATGACAAAATTCTTTGCAATTTTTTAAACGGGTTTTTGTGGTGAATTTCATATATAAAATCGGTGTCAGTTGTTACTAACGCTGTCGTAACTACCTTCTTTAGTTCCATGCTATCTGTAATAGAACTTTGGGGAGAGCATTTAGTTGGCCACAGTTCTTCTTTTCCATGAAGAAACACTGGCCCATGAAACCATAATCCACATGTAGACAGATTTGACGGTTGAAGGCCTCGGGATAAAATGTCAGCGGGATTATCTTTCGATTGCACGTGTCTCCATTGATCTGGCAATGTTAATGTTTTAATAGTTGATACCCTATTAGCCACGAACGTTTTATATAAATTTGATTGTGATTTTATCCAGGAAAGCACAATTTCAGAATCGGTCCATAAAAACATAGACTGATTTTTAAGCCTTAAATCTGATTTTACTCTGCTACCGAGTTGAGCTGCTACTACTGCGCCACATAGCTCCAGTCGGGGTAATGTTTGTTGTTTCAAAGGTGCTACTCTTGATTTTGCACAAAGCAGGCGCACAGCTACTCGCCCATCCTTAGTTATTGAACGAAAATATACAGCTGCGCCAAAGGCCCTTTCCGACGCATCGGCGAACACATGTAATTGTATTTTTGTTGAAATCTCGTTGCCGAATATATGTCGGGGTATTTTGAAATTGTTTAGACTTTCCAACTCACTTCGAAATGTATTCCAAGTAGAACAAAGATTTTCTGGTAACGCTTCATCCCAGTCTAATGTCAGTTGCCACAACTGCTGAATAAATATCTTTGCCTTGACACCAACCGGAGCGAGGAGGCCAAGGGGATCGAAAAGTTTTGCGAGCTCGGACGTGACTGTGCGTTTCGATATTACTTGAAGATGGTTAATGTTTACCTTAATGCAAAATTTATCGGTTTGAGGCATCCAATATAATCCCAGTGTTTTTATTGTTTTGCTCATATTGTCATTAAAATCTAAATTGACTTCCCGGTCACTCTGTGGTATATCCTTCAGCAATCTAGAAGTATTTGAGCACCATTTTCTAAGATTGAAACCGTGTTTTTTCAAAATAGATATTAGTTCCTTTTGAGTTTCAATCGCAGTCCTTAATATATCAGAACCACCAAGGCCATCATCCATATAGAAATTTCCTTTAGCATTCCTGATCCAAGTGGGTAACGTTCCATGTTCTCCTACGAAATTCTCTGTTAACATTTTGTAGCCAAATAAGGAGCTGCTCTGGTACCATATGTAACTGTATTAAGCCTATAATACTGAATTGGTACTGAAGGATTTTCTCACCATATGATCAACTGGTATTGATGGTTGTCTGGACTAATTGATATCTGTCTGTACATTTTTTCGATGTCTGTCGTAAAAATAAATTTAGGCATTCGAAAACGGACTAAAATAGAAAACAGCTTACTTTGGATAGTTGGCCCAGTGTACATTAAATCATTTAGAGAATAGCCTGTAGACGTTTTGGCTGATGCGTCGAAAACTACTCGGAGTTTTGTTGATGTACTGTCAGGTTTTAGAACACAATGGTGTGGAATAAAGTATTTTGGATTCGGAATGTTATCCAGGCTGACCTTTTGCATGTGTCCTAAATTCTCATATTCTTTCATGAATTGGATGTACTGGCCTTGGATATTGACATTTTTCTGTAGACGTTGCTCTAGACTAATAAATCTATTGTACGCCATTCGATGAGAATGACCCAATGCTGTTGGATTTTCGCTAAAAGGAAGGTTGACCATAAAACGACCATTCATATCCGTTCGCACATGCTGATTAAAGTGAGATTCACACAATTTTTCTACTGGAGACATTATTTTCTCATTTGACTCTACCTCATCGAGTTTCCACAGTTGTTCAATTGCTTGTTCTGACGAAGTTTCACTGTCAAGAACTGCACATGTTAACGATGCAGATGAAAAGTCAATTGTGGATTGTTTGAGTAATCCGCCTATAACCCAGCCAAGCGAAGTATTATGCAGAATGGGAAGATCGTTTGTTAGTTTTATTGTACCAGGCTGTATTAGACTATAGTAAACTTCTGCACCGAGGAGAATATCAATTTTTCCTTTTGTATTAAAACTGGGATCTGCTAAGTGAATGTCCTTTGGAATTTTCCAATTAGAAACATCTAAATTACGATTTGGCTGTGCTGGTATAATTGTTGGTAAAACAAAGGCTTCCAAATCAGTTGAAAATTCGTAATTGCGAGACATAAGTTTCATATTTACGCGATGATATGCCTTTTTTTGTATTCTTCCAACACCATTAATGGACAAAGAAGTCTCTGTTGTTCTAATAGATAACCTTTTTATGAGCCTTTCGGTTACAATATTCACTTGTGAACCTGAATCTAGTACAGCCTTGAATTCGCCTGACATGCCATTTGCTGCCTTGATAATAACACTTGCAGTGGCTAAAATTACATTTTCTGATCTTCTGCTGATGCTGAAGAGACTGCAGTAGTATTAGCTGATGTTGAATCGTTCCTTGAGGGTGACGTTTGCTTTGGAGCCATTGATGTACCTGGAGGTTTTTGTTGTTAAACGTAATAAAGTATTGTGCTTATTATCACATTTTTTACATTTACCATAAGTACAATTCTTGGCTGTATGATCGGCCTTAAAACAGTTTACACATAGTTTCTGCTGTTGTACCCATTTGAGTCTTTCAGATTCTGTCATCGCCGCAAATCGTTTGCAATAATAAATGCGGTGTTTACCATTGTTACAGAGTTTGCAATTGATGTTATCCTCCGTTGATGCTATGGAAGACACAATCTTGCTTGAACCTTGATGAGTAATTAATGTTTTTCCAATCAACTCCATTGATTCAAATTGTCTTTCTAAAAAGTCAAACAGTTCCTTAATGGTAGGCATTAGGATTCAAAAGTGATTGGATGAACCGAATGTACAGAGTGTGCTCCAATTTTTTCAGGAGTACCTGAATAAGAATGGCATCCCAAGTAGATGTGTCGATATTTAGATTGTTGAGTGCCAATATGCACTCTTTTGTTGTATCATGCAGCGCTTTAAGTGAGGCAGTTGATGACGTGCCCTTCGGTTGGTTCAGGATCCTTTCGACAAGCGTGGCTACCAGAATCCTTTTGTTGTTATAACGTTCCTGAAGAAGTGTCCAGGCAGTTTTGTAGTTGTCTTCTGTTAGGGCTAGATGGCTTATGAGTTTGCCAGCCTCCCCCGATAAGTTGGTTTTGAGATACCACATCTTCTGTACGTTTGGGAGAGCCTGTTTGTCCACCATTTCTAAGAACAGTTCATAGAAATGCCGCCATTGGAGACAGTCACCGTTAAATTGAGGAATGGTTACTTTTGGCAGTGGAAGGGCACTGTGTGCTGCCATGTCACTTCCTACATGTGGCGCAGGAGTTACACCTTCATTGCATTTATCTGATTGTACTGCGAGGTTCACCAGATGATCTTGAACCAAGTCCTCCAGGTTATTATATGTATCTTGCTGTAGACCCAACCTTGAAGGGTCTTCTGTTTGTTGCTATATTTTGTCATATAATTGTTGAATTTGATTCCATAAATTTGTCACAGTCTCGGATTTTAGTTGATAAAACTGTTTTGGCTGATTTGATTCCACTGACTCCAAACCTTGCAGCAAACGAGTCAACGCTGTCATACGCGCTGTTATTCTTCTTGCTAGTCCATGGATCGATTCTTCTTCTCCGACAAACTGGCCACCTGAGAAGCCTTCTGATGTGTTTCTTGCGGTTGGCACCGGCTTGGTATTTTCAGATGACAGTTTTCTTATTTTTATTTCAATATATGCAATTGAAGCATTGTATTTTGCTCCAGTTGATTTATATAGATCCGCTACAATATAAGGATCTAGTTCTGACAAGGTGGGATCGCTACGAATTCTATTTTCTGTTTTCTCAAATGCCTGCCATTGGGCAATGAGTTCTTTCCTTTTACCATCATAAAATTCTTCAGTCCTTCTTTCTAATGGGGCCTTTTTTATGGTAGAAATTATTTTTTCAATACCACTTGCCCTCGCCTCTTGTTGGGCGATAAGATCCTTAACGGTTGCCATGTTGACTATGTGTTTTGGGCTCTGTTGACTTTTGTTGGTTCCTTTTGATATGTCAAGACCTTCACCACTCGTGATGTCTGCTTCAAACCGAAATTGATTGCGTTGTTTAAGATTGTGTGATCTCTTTTTGATTTGCCAAAACCTTCACCACTCGTGAGGTATGTTTTAAACAGGCCTTGATTGCGTTTTAGGATTATTACCACTTGCCGGGTAAATCCTGATCACTTCAAGTTCTCCTGATCCTCGAATTAAGACTCCAGAAATTTGAAGGATGTGTGTTGCTCTTTTTATGCTCTTAATAGTTCCTTACCGCTGGTGGGGGGAAACTTTTAAATACGTAAAAAGTTGGGGTCACCAAAATGTTAATGGAAAGAGGATTTAGTGTTTATCAGTTCAAACGCATAAATTTGAATTGACACTTAAATCCAAACAATATTCCTTGCAAGCACTTGATACTTGAAGGAAGCCGGCAAATTAGTAAATAAAACACAATAGTTCTTCTTACTAATAAAAGACGACTGACTAATTTTTATTTTTCCCTTTCTTTTATACACTTAATTTTGCTTAACTTAACTTATAGTAAAATACTTAACAAATCAATAATTATGAAATAAATAATTGTGAAATAAAATTGAATAAAAAATAGGTCACGGAAGTAAAATGTTGTGTATGCAGTTAACAAAATTACGACATAAAAATTAAAAGAAATGTGCAGTAAGCAGTTAAACAAAACTATTGGTTAATGAACTTTAATTTATTTAAACAGAAAGAATTTACATAAATGTATGAATATGTGTTTGTGTTTTGAGAATAAGTAAAAATAATTAAACTAAAATATGTATGTATATTTATGTATGTTCTTAACATTTTACCCTAAATTCCTTGTTTGATTTTGGTATCGGTATAATCTTCACATATTTCCACTTGTTGTTATGATGTTGTTGAAAAGATATGTTAGGTAAAAGAAATGGCAAAAGAATTTTTATAAATTTTGGGTGCAAATTAAAACATTCAATTAATTAATGTTTAAAAAAATATTTTTTTGTCGATCATAAGATCGACTTCTTTATTTCAATTCCAAACTAGAACTAACTTAACTACGAATTAACAAATACTTCTTATAATTAATTATGCCGTTTTTTTGTTTAGCAAAAAGTATGATAGTTGCTGTTTTTTGTAATATGAGGATTTTTGGCTGTTGTGAAATTCATTTGTTGATTGCGTTCGCACGCTGAAACATTAAACCCTTTGTTTTAAGCAGACATAGCGTCAGCGTAATTTTGTGGGAAAGAATTTGTATTTTATTTCTGGAATGATGGAATCGTTTCTTAACTCCTCCCTCCGTAAAATCAATCGTCCCGATTGTTAAAAGACTGGAAGGTCATTGACGCTTCGAAATTCTCGCCTTGAAGTGACAGGAGGTGATTTTTCAAAATCTGAATTCCCTGGGTCAGGCGATTCATTGATTATTGCCGTCACACTGAGATCGGTATTTTGTTTTTTAAGGTTGAAGAATATGAAAAAGAACCCGAAAATTAGAATTGCCGTTAGGACTAAATTTAGTGAAAACATAATGTTTCCTTTCGTTGATATCAAGTCGAGCTCATCGACATTGGTTGTTTGTAGTTCTTTCATCATTTCGAGTGAAAGGACCTCTTGGGTAGTAGAATTAATATTGGAAAGCTGTAATACAGCTGGAAGTGGGTTTAATGTTGTTAATTCTCTTGATATAAAGGTTTTATTTTCTACGGTGATTGTGTCATTATGAAAATTTATTATATAAGTTCCAGATAAATGATAAGATTTGTTTCCTGATATTTCCAAAAATCCTTCGAATTGATTCAAAAATAACATTCCTTTAGAAAGTTCCTGTACTGATGGTACATGTTGGTTATTTATTATTATGCAATCATGCTTTTTGCTATTTAATATCGGTGGGATACAGTTTGTTTCACTTATATCTAATAAATTATTTTTACTACATATATACAAATCATTAAATTGATTGCAATCCTTTTTAATTTCATAAAATTTATTATTACATTTAATTATTTCTTCTGAATTGATTTTTACAATAGTTTGGTGTTTTTTAACTGGTTTAATAAGTATTTTTTCACAAACATCTTTATCTATTACTGGTAAGTTTACAATATAGTGTATTATTGACTCATCTGTTGCTATTCTAATGGAAGCAAATCCTAAGGCTTCCTCAAGATTATTATACGGAAACTTTTCATTGTCTAAAAATGTTTTTGCTTCAAGAATTTCATTTTCTGAAAGTATGAAAGAGTTAATAACTCCTACTCTTGCCCATTGTAAGGCGTATTCAATGTTCAACAATTCGTCCTTAATAATTTTTAACTTGTTTATAATGGTATCTTCTATTGTCTTATGGACTTGCTCAAGGGATTTAACTGTTTTCAAAATTTGGTTAGTGGTGTTGGTCAGTGCATTAATTCTTTCAATAGAGTCTCTATTAATTATTCTCTGTCGTTCATTGTTGGTAAGAAGTCCGTTCATTTTATTTACTACTATTTGATGATCCTCATGGTCCGGTATGCCTTCTATCCATTTCCATATTGTTCCTATGGCATTTATTGAACGTTTGCGTCTCGGTTTTATTCTTTCCAAAAGGGTTTTTATTTAAATTATATCATGTAGAATGAATGGTAGGTTTGTACTATTCTTTAATGAATTTCTATTGATTTCAACGTTTAAGTTATGAGTTATCTGTTCGTAATCCGTCAAGTTTAATACGTGAATTAGTTTAAAATTTCCGTTCTGTAATCTAGTTTGTCCTAAGTGAACCGAAATTAATTGTGAATTAGTATAGTCCAGTATTTGCACTTCAAGCCGACACGTAGCAAAGAGCGAAATGAGTATAATAATTGTAAAAATCATTTTTAAAAGAGTTGGTTGTTGATTGCAGGAAATATTATCCACAGTTGTTGAAGTTGTTGTTGGGATTCAGTTGAAGCTGTTGTTACCAGTGGTGATTGGAGTTGGATCTTGTTGAGATCGTTGTCATCAGTTGTAGTTGAGTAATTGTTTATTAATTAAAGTTGGCCGTCTTGATGTTTTGTTCAAGTTCTTTTTATTTAATATTTTAAGACTTAGTATCACTTTTAAATTTATTCCAAATTAAGGGAAGGTTTTAATTTTCTCTATTTGCATGAGGTTATATTTCCCTTCTTTTTTTTCACAAGTCATTCGAATAACAATTAACTTTATTATAAATCATGATTTCAAACACTGATTTATTTTTGTAGCACAAATTGTCCTGTTAAGCTGCTTTGGTTCACAATATATTTTTTGAGTCAAATGGAAATTTGTTTGTTCTATAAAATCAGGTTTCGGTTCACAAAATTTAACAGTTTTTAAAGATGTTTTTTTTTTATTTTAATGGTTTTTATTTCTACATAATCCGCACAACCTTTATTTTTAATAGATTGTTTATTAAAACATAACTTTCTTAACATTTGTTTCTTCCACTTTTTATTTTCCTCCCTTTTCACTGAGGTACTTATTAAATTTTTTCTTTCTCACTGGAAAAATTTTTTTTCTCCCTTTTCACTGGGATACTTTTTTTTTTAAATTTTTTCTCCCTTTTCACTGGGATACTTTTTTAATTTTTTTCTCCCTTTTCACTGGGATACTTATTTTTACTTTTATTCACTAGCCGCGGATCCTTACTTTGTTTTTCAGGATATGTTACTTTGGCTAGCCCCACGTTGGGCGCCAATTAAAACATTCAATTAATTAATGTTTAAAAAAATATTTTTTTGTCGATCATAAGATCGACTTCTTTATTTCAATTCCAAACTAGAACTAACTTAACTACGAATTAACAAATACTTCTTATAATTAATTATGCCGTTTTTTTGTTTAGCAAAAAGTATGATAGTTGCTGTTTTTTGTAATATGAGGATTTTTGGCTGTTGTGAAATTCATTTGTTGATTGCGTTCGCACGCTGAAACATTAAACCCTTTGTTTTAAGCAGACATAGCGTCAGCGTAATTTTGTGGGAAAGAATTTGTATTTTATTTCTGGAATGATGGAATCGTTTCTTAACTTGCATATTGTCGAATCCAACTGCATTTGACTTGATTCTTGAAAAGCAAAAAACGACATCAAACTGATTTACACATTCGAATTCAAATATTTCACCTAAATCAGTGTGTAAATTTGAGTCGTGGTTGACAGTTGAACTATTTTCCGTTGAATTAAGGATTAAATTTGTTGGTGAGGAATTGTTGAAATTGTAGTATTCAGGGTTGGAATCAACCATAGGTATGTTTATAAAAGTGTTGCTAATTTGGTTCACGTCAGCCGATAAATAACTGTTATTTACTACTTTTCCTATACCGTTTTCCTTTATAGTCTGCCATGTTCTTTTGGAGTTTAGCGCACTAGAAAAAAGTTGAGTAGTTTCTCTTCTTAGTCGACGATACTCATCGTGCATCCGTGGTTTTATAACGTTTCCACCTTGTGTATGCAATATCTCTTTGGTCAATCAGATGTCTAATTGCTTGATTGAACCAAGGTTTAGAGTTGTTTCAAATACGTTTTCTTTTAATTTGAACACATAAGTCATTCAGAAGTTGTATATAACATTCGATAACCGACAATTGTGAATCAACTGAGGGAATGGTGTAAAGCGTTTTCCAGTCAATACTTAAAAACTTGTTGATTAAAAGTTGCACATTTAAGTTTTTAAAAACACGATAAGTGTGCAGTTCTTCTTCCCGTATCAATTTAAAATCATAACATGCAAATATCAAGTAATGTTTTGAAAAACATGGCGCTGCAATTTGATCGTAGAGAAGAACAGACGAAACATTACCAACAAAAAATACATCAAGAAGGCTATTTCTTGTTGATGTGAAGTGCGTTGGAAGGCAAATATTAATAGGAGTTAGCCCAATTGACATCATATTATCAGCTAAAAATGTTTGTGTTATCATATCTGAGTTGAAATCTACAGAAATAAAAATGTCAGTAAATGGCAAAGTTATAGTTTCTAATTTTTTCATAAACTTAGTCATATTAATGTTACGATTAGGTCTATAAACACAAACAAAGAGCATTTTTTTTACCAAGTGATAAAACCTCCACAAAAATATATTCAACCAAATCTTTTTCTTCTTCGTCTTTCTTCTTATCAACCTCTTTCCTCTTATCAACCTTTTTTCTCTCATTCTCAATTTTCTCATCCTCTATTACATCATCCTCATCGTTTTCTTCATCCTTATCACCAGACTTACAATAAAACTTACAGGGAATATTGTTTCTCACAAAGATGCCAACGCCACCAGCTCGAGTCTTTCTATCAGCACGGAAAGTATTGTATCCCTTGAGTGAAATAAGACTGTCAGGTGTTTTTTCATCCAGCCAAGTTTCAGATACGCATACAACATCCACTGAAGAGCCTTCAAAAGTAAATTTAAACTCATCAATCTTATTATTTAAGCTCTGTGCATTAATATGACATATTTTGTAACCATTATTTTGCTTGGCAAGAATGCGAACCATATTAATTGTCATATCTTTGGAACCGCTATTCACACTATTTAAATCTGACATTGTTAAAATATAAAGAATGGCCAGACCTAATAGTAACGCATTTATTATTATGGGTATGGGAAAAAACAGAGTTTTTACAATAAATTTGATTTTGTTTAAGGGAAATAGTATTAAAAACAAATTTGTTAAAAAAATTAAAAAATTTAAGAACAAATGATAATTTGGTATATATAGAAGTTTAATTGATAAAATAACACTGTGCAAGAAATTGACACTTTTTTTCGTGACAAGCTGGGCACCTGGCGTTTTAACATAATTCGGGTACGCTGAATCCAGTGGTGCCCGCGGTTTTTTAAGATTGGCTCTGGTTTTCTAGATATACCGTTATTTCGAAAATGGAGGAGGTTGCACATTATATGTTCGCATAACTAAAAAACCGAAATTCCGCAATAAAATTTCCTTAAAGAAAAGTAAAACCTCTTTCTAATATCCGCAGTCGTTTTAGAAACATTTTTTTAACAAAATTTCGAAATTTTTGTTTATTAAAAATTCATAAAAAATTGGATAATTTAGCTATGCTTCTAATTTGCAGACGTATAAAAAACGAAATTCCAAACAAAACAAGCCATAAATGATTAAAATCTGTTTGCAACTTTTGATTTTATTCACAAATTTTAATTAATTTAAGAATTTCATAAAACGCAATATTTGTATGGGAGCCCCCCTAAGAAGTGAAGATGAGGGGCAAGTATGTCTCGAGAAAATGTTAAGGACAAAAAATTAATTGAGGTCAGTCATACATTCACTAGGGGCGACTCCTGGGAATTTATGGGACTTTTTCTTCAATATATTTCTATTATTATTATTAATATTTCATTAATATTTTTATTTACTGATTGTTCAAAGTTTTCGTAAGGCATGTTGTTTGTATTTAATTTTATTTTGTTTTGAATATTTTGTTGCTCCTTTTTGTTTATAATTTTTTGTTTGTTTTGTTTATTTTCTATGATACAAGAGGGATTAAGTATAATGCTTCTTCTTGTGTTTTTTTTTTTTTTTTTTTTTTTTTTTTATAAATAAACAATCACAATTTGTATTATTAGTTTTTTGGTTTTTTATATTTAACACAATTAACAAGCTTTTCCAAAAAATTTTGTTTTTTTTTCGAAAAAATGACAGTTTATTGTTTAATTTGATAATAAATTTGATAAAAGTCATAAGCTTCTTATATTTATTTTTAATAAATTTAGCGGAGACGAATTTAGTATCGACCGTTCTCTAATTTATTATTTAATTTAAATCTATTTTTAATTTATTATTCTAAAAGAACCTTAACTTCGTCGCTTATATCACTACGCTTTTTCTGTCTAAATGAAGGAGTCAAGTGTGAGATCATGGGATCTAATGTTACCATCATTCGGTGCATAATATCTTCGTTTGTGGCAAATCGACTGCATTTTCTGGAGTGTCTAAGGCGATATTTTTTATAGTTTTTGTTAACTTTCCTGAGCCTCTTCGGATAGTAAGCCTACAGGAAAAATACACTTTTCAATTATATATTTTCCATGAATCAGAATTTTGTGGAGTGTAGGTGTCATATTGTACCACTCCTACAGTGCAACAAACTCTTTTGCCGTCTCCAGACAAAAATCACCAAATTTTTTCGGATCTCCTGCCTCGGTATTTGTTATAGCTTCGAGAATTATTGAAAACCTCTTGATATGTCTTCATCTACACCCGTGATTTCGGAAACCAAAGCAGGATTAGCAAAGAATCTTCGAGACGTATTTCCTGAATTTGTCGTACCAGAGCCTTGCTTAACAGTATCAATCTGTATTCCAATTTTCTCTTTAATTTCACGCTTTATCAAACATTTTCGGGCTTCTTTTATCGGACGAGTATTTGAGTCGATATTGTAGGCTACATGCAAAAGACACTTCATCAGCTTAATACGCGCATGAAGTGGTGACATACCAAATTGCAGTGCTTGTTCATTTACGGGCATAGCTTGAACTTCTTCGATTTTATTCATCTTGGATGTTGTGGCTCCACAAATAAAACAAGAAGATGCTGCTGAAGTTTCTGTGACTGATTGTGCTGTCTTGCCGTCAATCATTGTAAAATATAATTCATGTTTTACTTTAAAGTTACGATTATTTACTGTTAACTCAAATTCTTTTAGTTGAGATATCTCCTCATCGACTCTTCTCTTTTCTTCTCGTCTAACTTGAGGTGTCTCTTTGGTATACAAACTGTAGTGTTCTACAATACTGTGTGGAAGATTGTTGTTCCATACTAATTTATTTATGTCATCACTTAATAATAATTTAAGTAGTGACTGATGTCATATATAAATGAGTCAGAAATTTGATCATCTGAAAACCTCTGTTGGTATTCGCTTTGACCAGATGCCCCATCACATCCCCATTTATATAACATTGTTAGACTTCCGCTTTTAATTTTATTTATTTCCTTTACTGACTTGGTCTCTAGGACTCTTTTAGCAGTATGATCCAACAGATTTTGCAGAGGTACACTGCCTGAACTTTCAGTAATAGAAATTCCTTGAGGATAACGGTTAGTTTTTCTTTCGTGAGTTGTTTGTATGGTACGAGTATGTTATATCCTTCATTTTGTAACCAATGCATTAGATACTCGTATTTTTCTTTTGTAAGTTCAAGCTTTGTAAACATCCCCAAAGTTTTTAATGTACAAATTTTGTGGTTGGTTTTGAAATATGTACTAGAAGAAAAATCAATTACTTCAATCAATTACAAAAATTACAAAAGCATAGCACGTACTTCATCCCTTTTGTATCGTTTGGCGCGATCACAGCACTCCTCAAACGATTTGCGTGGCCGACCAAGTGCAGAACTGGTAGAACATTCAGCCTCAGTAAACTTAATTGTAAATGTGCCTTTAAGCCAATTTGCATTCTTATTTTCAAATCGCGACTTCGTATGATTTGAATCCTGCCATCTTTGTTTGAAGTTAGAGTAAAAGCTTTTGTATATTGTATCCAAAATTTCACATGCTCTAGTATCGCTTAACGTGCGATTGTTGCAAAAAATGTTTTTGGTTTTTGTCTTTGTCAAACTCCAGAAGCTTCGAGCATAAAACCCCATGAGAACAAGAAAATCTTTCCATTGCCGTAAAACTCTTGGGTCTTAGTTTCAGTTATAACTAAAAAACCGGAGAAAAATCGGTTGTACTTTTCGCGTTCGTCAGCACTTCTTGAATGAAAAAAATCAATCAATGAACACCAATAAATACTACGTATTTTTTAATATTTTACTGACAGGTACGTTCATCATAAAAAAAGTCATAAATGTTTTTTCCAAAGAATTTTGTGCATATCTCGAGCAAATTTTTGAAATGCATATCTTCAACTAATTGTGAATAAAAGCGAAACGCGTTCATCGATTTTCATGATTTATGTCTCATTTTGTTTATAGGTTATGCGACTTTACGTGAAAGTAGGACTTGACACGTTTTACCGTTTTTGACTTTTTATGAATTAAAAAAAAAAAAAATTTAATTTTTAGGCAAAAAATATTTTTTTTCTTCATACATTTATTTATAACTGCGAAACTGTTGCTTATGTAGCAACAGTAAGTAATTGTAGTTCTTGATTTTTCTAAATTTGTTTCAGCAAAATCCGACTAGTGGTTCTCGAGTTATGTTAAACAAAAGAGCCTTATCAGAATTGAGTCCCGAATCAATCAGCTGAAAAATGTTGTACTGTGTAATGCAACAAATTGAGAGGTGGCACCTGGTGGCACTTGAAATTGATTAAAAATGTAAAAACAGATATGTGACAATGTATTAGTAGTGATTTCCAACTGTGGGAAAGTAAGGCTAAAAATGCAGGTCCAAATGTTTGGAGAAAAAAGGGATTTTTGTTATATGTTCATAAAAATACATAAAAAAAAAACTTAAGTCTCTGCAGATTTTTTTTTTTTCAATTTAAGTATACTGAAATATTTTACTTTAAATAAAAAAAGAAAAACGGTAGCTCACATAATAAAATAATATTCGTTTTTAAATTCTTAGTTTTAAATTAAGTTGGTTCGGTAAAACATACAAGTACTGAGTTTGAGACGGATATAAAAAAAACTGGCATTAAGTCTAAAATTTCAAAATATCACTGCATATTGCATGAAGAGTATGTTGACAATTTGACTTTTTTCCGCGAAATCCCCAGTGTGCGACGTGGTGGCAGAATTTTAAAAAATTGTTTTACTACATAAAAGCGCAATAAGCTAATGTTGCAATCACTCCTATATACATAATCTATTTTTCACTTTTCTTTAAAATTGACGTGTATATTTTTGAACAAAAAATTTTTTTTAATGTTTTTTAATATTTCTTCTTTTTTACATTCACTGAGAACTGAAAGAGCGCTTCGAGGGCAATAAAAATATCATGGGAACAAAAATTCCACTTGTTTTTCACGATAGGGGTGATAAAGTATGCGGTATGTGCAGCACAAAAGTCAATGTTTGCAGAAACTGTATCGTTCGCTCTGGCTCAGGAAACTGCAAGGATAATTGCGAAGCCGCAGACTTATAATGTGAGAAGGCTCTATGTAACTGCTGATGATGATAGAAGAGCATGCATTAGTGAAGGTTGCTCATTTCAGGTGGTGCCCTGTAAAGACTGGGTATAGGCCATTGGCGTTCAAAAATGTTTTGCATATGTATTCTGAGAGAATTGTTTAAGTACAGTGACTCGCAAAAATAAGCGCACAATTTTTATTAATATTAAATCACAAGAATTTTTTTTGGTTATATAAAATTTATAATAATGCAGTTCACTCTGAATTAAGTGTATGTGATAAACTTCCGATGATTAGGGGTTTCTGTAGAGTTGGTGATTAGGGATTAATTAAGAAAATTATGATTCTTTTCATAGCTATATGACTAGGTATACCGATGAGGAAAAAAAAACCTTTTTATTAGAAATAAAATTTTTTTTTTTTAAATTTAAGGAATGGCTATCAGGGGAAGAAAATATTGAAAATAAATCAGATTTTATATTAAAAAATTTTTCCAAAAAAATCTTTTTATTTCTAATAAAAAGGTTTTTTTTCCTCATCGGTATATCCAGTCATATCGCTATGAAAAGAATCATAATGCCTCTTAATAACATTTTCCCAATGTCCTTTAATTGTTTGATAACATAAAGGACATTGGGTATTACCAAAGGCATTTTTTTTTCATAAAATAATTTTATAATTCCATATTACTTAGCAACAAGCTAACGTAGTTTCCGCACATGTGCATTCGTCGCTGTCTGACGAGCAACTAAATTAATTTCATTATTATTTATTTTACACACTGTATTTGAACAAATATCAATACAGCTATCGTACATGTGCACTTGTTGCTCTCACACGTACGACAAAAATAATGAGCGTAAAAAACAAAGGGGTGGGGCTTCTAAACAATTGTTTGCCTGAATGAGCATCACTGGTATAGGCGCAAAGACGTGATCATGTCTTGGCTAAGATTATGAGAGACAAAATGGCAGGTAAAAGACCCACCTTTACAGAAATTGCATCAGATGGACCACTGATGGAAGCGAATTGTGTAAAAAAAACAGTAAAAATGTTGAAGGAACGCTTCTATTGGGCTGGATGTAAGCAAGTCGTGACGGACTGGATAGCAAACTGCAGAAGTGTGTTGTAGCCAGTTGGACAACAAATAGAAGTTGTATGTATCTCCAACTTTGGTGCACCTAATGTACAGGAAGATGTTATGGGTGTAATGGGGCTTATGACTTTTCATTTGAGTTGAGGTTTTGGTTATTTGCTAGAGGTGGGTGCAATGGATGTTTTGAGAGATTGGTTTCTGGACGTGTGTGGATCAAAAATATAGGTCGAAATTGTGAGTTAGTTTATAAGAGCCGTAAATAAAGGTTGTGAAAGTGACTAAGTGGAAATAAAAAAGTTGTGATTTGTAAAAGGAGTAAATGTGTTGTGTTTTATTTTATTTTATTAAAGTTGAAGTAAAAGAACTCAAGAGGTTTATTCAAATAAACCAAAAAAGTTGTTGTATGCTTTTATTTGCAACTGAGCAAATATTTTTTATTTTTTAGTGCAAACGAATGTGTGTATTTTTGTGACTTTGGTAAGGAAAAATAAAATTGGATTGTGATTTTGATAAGGAAAATATATTGGTTTGTGTTTTTGCTAAAAGAACTTATATTAGTGATGGCAAATGTACGATTATTCAAGTTTTTTTACTCTGATTGGTTAACAAGTTCCATAACCTATTTGGTCGATTTTTGTTTGGGAATATTTGGTTGCTAATAAAGCTATGTAGGTGGCAGCAGTAAGGCATGCACCCAACTTTGTATGAAAAAGTGGTCGCGAACTCCCCAAACATACTACGCGACGTGCAGTACATAAACTAACGGCTTTACCTCTCACATAGTCAATGTTGTGTTTGATAGTCCATTATCTCTCATGACACACAGGTACTTAAGATAGTCTTTAGTTTTCACTCCGAAGTTTCCAATTTTGAGTTTTATATACTCTACTTTACTACTTTTTTATATACTTTACGGCTAGATATTAGTACAGCTTCAGTTTTATATTCCACAGACAAAAACCGATTGAGCTTAGCCACGATTTAACAATCTGGATACTACTCGCTGATATTGATTTTGCCTCATCCAAAGTCTTCGCCATTATCACCAGCGCTAAGTCATCTGCAAAACAAATGCTTTTTGCCCTTTTCAGTATATTCACCCCAAGTACGCCATTATACATCACATTCCACAACAACGGTTCGAGCACCGATACTTGTGGTACTCCCCCTGTGACGCTGTGGACTTTTATCCCTTCATCAGTTTCATATATGAGAAGTCTTCCACGAAAATAATCCTTGATTATGGCTACAAGATATAAAGAAATATTTAACCACACCAGTAGCTCGTTTCTGTATTTCTCGCATCGCAAATGTTTTCATATTAAGTGTGAAACAAAAAATTTCATCGTTTCTCGATTTGTGAGAAAAAAGTGTTTCTGTATTTAAGTGCGAGAACAGACAACACAGATTCTGTTTTAACTGGAATACTTCCAGTAATTAAGTGTCAAATGCAAGCGAAACGTCAACGAAAGAAATATATATAATAAAAATAAGGCTGCCAGATTTAAAGATTTAACGACATTTTGACGATTTTTTTGTTCCAAAATTGGCAAAGTGAAAATTTGCTAATTTTTTCTAGTGACGATACAGTCTTTGAAATAAAACAGTTTTAAATAGTTTTATATGTTTGTGTATTAGGCACCACAGAAAACCGATATCTTTAAAAACAAGGCAGATTAAAAAATTTATCGGCAAAAGCAAAATTTCGAACGGAAACTGTTTAATTTTTATTTGCTTGGATTATTTAATACATTTGTTTGTGTGATCAAAAGATTAAACTATTACCCCATTTTTCAGTCAATACACTTTAGGAAATAGACCTCAAGCTTATGTATGTATATAATATGTATTTTACCCATGAACTTAATGTTTTTTTTTTTTTTTTGATTATGTGTTTATATGATAAAAATTTGTGATTATATGATAAAAATCGAACAAAATTCGTCAAAATTAATTTTAAATTGTCCGAAAAAAATAGACGATTTTTTTAATTTTTCTTAGGATATTGACGTTTTTTTCACAAATTTATCTGCCAGCCCTGCATAAAACAAACACAATGAAATGCTAAAAAAATTTTAATAACAAAATATAACAATTGTGTTTTATATACTTATTTTCATCATTTAAATTCTTTCTTTTAAAATAAAATAAAATAATACACATTCTTGTGTACATACATACATAATTTGGGATCCATTTTTTTTAATTTTTTTTCTCGCATCAATTTCAAATATGACTTATTTTGACAGTTCTTGTGAGAAACTTTTTGCAAAATATTGTTACAGAAACACTTGTTCTCACATCCTTCCAATAATTGCTGGAAAATTATTTAAATGACAGATAATTCTCGCAAAGTAAAAGTACAGAAACACTTATGTGAGAAAAACCATTTTTTGTTTCATATTGCACTGTTTTTGTCATAATTCACTTGTTTCATGCGGGAAATTTTAAGATGCGAGAAATACAGAAACGGGCTACAGGGCGCTCACGTTATTTTCCCAACTGGCTGCATTTAAATTAATTTTTCACATCTAGAGTTACGAGCACACAATATTCTTTGGAAACCTTCATCCACCTTTTGTCCTTAATTGATTACCCAGCAATGTTTACGTCTATTGTTGACATTTGTTTTCTGAACCCATATTGTGTTTTTGACAAACCGTTCGATCTTTCAATAGATTTTCACAGCCTATCACATATTATCCTTTCCAGCCGCTTACCGCTTTGCACGATCGCGGGTCGTCTAGGGGTTTCCTTTCTATAACATAAGTTGTAGCCTTTTCCATATTGGTGGAAAGGATCCATATTTTAGACTAGACTTTATCAACTGTAATAATTTATCAGCGCTGCATTTTGTAACTTATTTTTAAAACAAGATTTGGGATGCCGCACTATGGGATTTCTGCTGCAAAAAAAGGCAGTTTTTGACTATTACTTTTAAAAAATCTAATGATGCTATTTTATAGAGAAGAGTCTGACAAACAAAAATCTGCATTTTTTTTAAGATATATGTATATATATTCTTAGAAAAGATCGGTTGAAATCAGGTTAATATTGTGAAAGGGAAATATATGGTAATTTTGTTCAAATTCAGAGATTTATATATCGAAAATCAGTCTTGTACTATCGCTTGATACGTATGGTCGTAATTTGTGTGTTGCTTTGAATTTAAGTTTAAAAAGTTAACAGCTATTTTTTCTTATTCTTTTATAACAAAAAAATAACTAAATAATAAAAAAAAATATAAAAACAAAATTAAACGGGTGAGAGGAGATGATGTTTCTGCCTCTGCTAGGCATAATATGAGTAAAAAAAATAAACCAAACAGTTCTCAGAGAACTAAAAATCAAAACTTTTTTGCCCCTTTGCAAACAATAGATGATATCGATAATGAAGCTGTTATCGAAAAAACTGTTTAAGTTAATATCCCACCAATAACAATATTAAAATGCAAAATAGAGCAAGTACATGAAGTATGTAGATTATTAAAAAATTTTTTTCTTTTTCTTTCATTATTTATTTATTGAATCTTCATATATTTTATACTAATACTTTATTTTTGTCCTGCCAATGCTAGACGAAAATTTTTTTCCTCACGGTTTCTGTTCACATATGTAGATGTTTAGCGGTCTTCTCGTCGGATGAGTCCTGCAGTATCTCTTCTCCTTAATCTAGAGTGGCCACTGTCATTTAAAATATTTCGAGCTAGTGGATTTGGGTGCGACTCAAGCCTTTTTAAATATTTTGCTGCGTACTTCGTAATAATAGTTTTTACTAATGGCACATTGAGAACCTTGTGAATATTAGAGTTTTTAACATACCAGGGAGCGACTGTGATTATTCGAAGAAGTTTATTTTGGCGCCTTTGAATTTTTTCGATATTTGAGGCCGAGGCAGTGCCCCATAGCTGAATACCGTAGCACCAGATTGGCTTTAATATAGAGTTGTAAAGTAGAAGTTTGCAGTCGAGGCTAAGAACAGAATTTCTTCCAATAAGCCAATAAATTTGAATTGCTTTTAGTTTCATTTGTGTTAGATCTGCTTCTATATGGCATTTCCATGTTAAACGCCGATCTAGATGAATACCGAGATATTTTACATGCGATTGCTGGGGCACTAATTGATTATTAATTTTAATAAGACAATTTTAATAGGACATATTATCCTGCAAGTAACGGGATGCTTCATGACAGTTTTCGTGTACGCTTAAAAAAGCTGTATCATCAGCATATGTTGAAGTAAGGGTGTGGTTGTTTGTTGGCATGTCTGAGGTATATATAAGGTACATTTAACCCGCTACTTCGTTAGCGTCTCCTTTTCATTCGTGGACAAATTTTAATGCCAAAGTTTATGTTTCTAAGTTTTAACTTATTTTAATGCTAAAATTTAACCCGCTACTTTGTAATTGTCTCCCTTTCTTTTACGATTTAATTCATACTGCGTAATTTTCAATGGCGCCACCTATTTTAGATTTTTTTGCGATGCTCATGCAGATTAGCTGATGCCAACGATTGCTTGCTGCCCAATTTCGTTACATTTTTGACAATATGCATCAGACATTTTTTGATGCGTGTTTAATGTTTTGTAAAAAAAAGTACCAAAAATACTTCCGATTTTCACCCCTTTAATGTTCGAATTTCGAAAAAGTACCAAATTCGTTTCGAATGTGGTATTAACTTTGTTTCTATGTTTGTTGGTTCAAAAGATAGATAGGTGGCAAAAAAGTACTAAAATTCAGATTTTACCCGTTTACTCCCTAATAGGGCCGAATTTAAAAAAAAGTACCAGTTTTTTCCCCCATTAAAATATCAAAAAATTGCAGTATTGTAGTGGGGGCCCATAATTTATTACGAATATATGTCAATGAATGGAGAAAAATGTTTTGTAAAACAAAGTACCAAAAATAGTTACGATTCTCACCCCTTAAACGTTCGAATTTCGAAAAAGTATCAAATTGGTATTCGTATTTTTTTGATAAGTTTCGAATGTAGTATAAACTTTGTTTCTATGTTTATTAATTCAAAAGATAGATGGGGTATCAATAATGTACCAAAATTCAGGTTTTACCCGTTTACTCCCTAATAGGGCCGAATTTCAAAAAAGTCCGCTTATTTTTCTAAAGAACAACGATTAGTATTAAATTTATTTTGCATCTCTATTAGTTTTGGAGATATAAGTTTACTGAATTTTCCTGTTTTTACCCCCTAAACATTCGAATTTCGAAAAATCCCGTTTTAGTGGATCGATTTGGAGAGTGACCAATCGCTAGTCCAAATTTCAAGTTTCTAGGGTCAGCGGTTTGGGCTGGGTGATGATGAATGAGTCAGTCAGTCAGTCACTCACGCAACTCTTTTATATATATAGATAACATTGGGCCCATGATGCTGCCCTGAGGGACTCCAGCGTCAATTGGCTGAGGAGAACTTATAAAATCACATTCTTTAATAATAAACCTTCGACCGACTAAGTAGCTTTCTAACAGCTTGTGTGTGTTTACAAGTAAGTTTAACTTCAATTTATGTTATAAGCCTTCATGCCAGACTTTATCAAAAGCTTGAGAAATATCGATGAAGAGGGCGGAACAATATTTTTTTTTCTTCAAAGGCTTTTCTTATGGCGTTTAATATACGATGGGTTTGTTCAATTGTGCTATGTTCTCTTCTAAAGCCGAATTGATGGTTAGGAATACATCTATTTACATTTAAAATTGGGGCAAATTTTGACACTAACAGCTTCTCAAACAGCTTTGATATATTAGACAATTAGCTTATAGGTCTATATGACTCAACTTTTGTGGGATCCTTTCCTGGTTTAGGTATCATGGTAACTAAGGATACTTTCCACTCTTGTGGGTAGTATTCAAGGCGTAAAATAGCATTAAAAATTAGTAGAATAATTTTCTTTGCTATGCTGGGTAGCTCCGAAAGCATTTTGTTACTGATCTTATCAAAACCATAGGCTTTTTTGGGGTTTAAATCATGAATAGCCTTCCCGATTTCTCTTATCTCAAATCTTAGTGAAACAGCTGATCCAACAGCAACAGGTGGTAACTTGACCGCAGTATCGAAAGATGTATGAGGGGTAAATACGGGGTAAAAACTTCCATTTAAGTTTCTTAATGGCGGTTTAGTGATAACTGGTCTTTTAAGAATTCTAGCTGCACGCCATAATGAGTAGTCAGATTGAGGAGTTGCATCAAGTTCCTTAGGATATTTTTCCAGAGAAGCCGTTTTTTGAGACTGCAGTAAGTTTCTTAGCCTTTTTGTGCACTCTTTTAATAAATTCTTAAGTTGAGGGGATCTATGCAATTGCCATTCTCTTCGAGCTCTCCTTTTTTCAGTCAAGAGACGCTCAACATCTGCAGAATATATTTTAATATTTTTGGTTTTTTGAGGGTGATACTAGAATGTTGAACAGCTAGTTTCAGATAACTGTCAAATTTTACAATAGAAATATCCACATTCTCCGGTGTACTAAGCGGAATATTTTCAGTGCAGTGGGTAATGAGATATTTTTTATATTTCAACCAATTTATTTGAGTGGCTGACGTCACTAAGTTATCAGACGGAGATACAATTCTTTTAGGATTTGTTATAGTAAGAATTGTAGGTGTGTGATCGAAAGATAATTCTAAGGAAGCTTCAACATAAATCGTTTCTGCGGTGATGTTTTTAACCACTCCAAAATCGATGACATCTGGAACTTTTTGCTGATCAGTAGGCCAATATGTTGGTTGTCCGCTCGCGACCACATTTAGACCCATTTTACAAATTGTGTTAAACAAAACACGACCCTTAGGTGTAATAAGTCGTGACCCCCAGAAAGTGTGTTTAGCGTTATAATCGCCAGCAGCCAGGAAGCAGGGTCCTAATGATTTGAAGTATTTATTATATTGGCTTTCTGATATTGAAAATCTAGGTGGGGAGTATAATGATTAAATTACTATGTTACGATTTAATTCCTCAAATGTTCGTTGCTTGGAGATAATCTTCACGATGGTCACTCATTAAGTAGTGTTTTACTCGGTTCTTTATCAAAATGGCAGAACCGCCACAAGCTCTGTCTCGAGGGTCATTGGTATTATATAATATATAACCATTGATTTTAAACGTATTTCTTGAGGTCAGATGAGTTTCAGAAA
Organism: Pollenia amentaria; assembly: GCA_943735925.1. Taxonomy (NCBI): domain Eukaryota; kingdom Metazoa; phylum Arthropoda; class Insecta; order Diptera; family Polleniidae; genus Pollenia; species Pollenia amentaria. The sequence continues at coordinate 101,753,802 of OX031007.1, forward strand.
CCATCATACCATCAATTTGTTTATTTTTAAGGAAGTATTCTAGTTCATTTTTGTGTTGGCGGATGCCGTTTGCGTTCCAAAAGCAAATTTTTAAACAGTTCATGGCTTGTTTAGTACAGCTTGCAATAACATAGATTGCGTTCTTAACATTTCTTGCATCATGTTACCCATTGTGTTAGTAAAATTGTTAACTGTTTGCACTAATTTTTCCATAGTTTTTTCTAGCCGAGTTAAATTAGAAATGGGAATTTCGTCATTATTTGCTAAATCACCTTACAGTGGCATAGGATTATATTTTAATATATTAGCGTACGAGGCTCTGTTATTATTTGGCTGAGGTATCTGGACGCCGTACTTGTTTCCTTGATTAGTTGTCTGCGTTTGAGGGGGATAAAGTTTCTGTCCAACAGAACGCTTGACAATCGAATATACCGGGCATCCTCTATAGTTGGCAGTGTGATTACCACCACAGTTACTACATTTTTACATTAGGGTCATTTTTGGACTTATCGCACCGGACGGTACCATGTAATTCTCCACATACGACGCAAACAGGGGGTAAATGGCAGTATGCCCTAGTATGACCAAATTCTTGGCAGTTTAAACACTGAACGGGCCCATTTCTTTTGTGCTGCTCCTCTATAGTGATTTTTCTGTACAGGATGTATTTTAAACTGTAAATGGGATGCATTTCATTTTTTTTTTAGCTTAACATCGCCGGGCTCTAACTTCACCCGAAATAGTGGTTGGGAATTTTTTCCCTATTTTTAATATTTGTAACATTTTTTATTTTGAAGCCCTTTTCTTCTAAAAATGTTTTTATTTCGTCTGGGTCCACGCATGAGTCAATGCCCTTTATCACAACCTGAAGACCTTTGCTGCTTTTCAGTTGGTATGTGTAGAAGCTTTTTTTAAGTGTTTCAAACTTATTATTTAGTTTAAGAAAATCATTCTCGTGATTAACCTGTATTTTTGTTTCGTTTATATTACCACGCTTGATTGCAGCTACGTAATACGAATTTTCACCTATCACCGAGATTAAACTTTTTATTATCTCACTTGAGTTTGGCTCTCTTAGATATATCGGGGGTGGCTTTGACGTTTTTATGACGTTAGGTGCTTCAGAAGATTCATCCTCCAGAATTGCAAAACGATTTTGTGAATTTATTCTATCAAAAGATGGAACTTTCGAGGCCGAGGCTACAGCTGAAGAGGCAGGGCTGCGACCACGTTTAAGCACTGTTATATACCTGTCCATACCAACTTGCACTTGTTGTTTTTGACAAATTTTTTCTTGTTTGTTTTCCATTGCGTCTATGTTTGGGTTTATGGTATCAGCGGTAACGCTTGCAGGTTTTGCCTTTAGGTAGTTACTATTGTTTTCTGTTGTTATGTGTATTTCCACATTGCTTTCACTAGCGTGAATATCATTTATTTTTGTTGTTTTTTCATTGTTATTACCAGAGAAGACAAAAAAAAAAGCAAAAAACAAAGTGTTTACAGCAAAAAAAATATATAAAAAAAGCACAAAAATTTAGAAAAAAAAAGCAGCAAAAAAAGCATTTTTATTTTTTCAATATATACATTTAAATATAAAAAATTACTTAATTAATTCATTTATTAATGATGTGTTAATAATCCCAATTTATGATAAAAAACACTGAAATTTATTGTTGTGGGAAAGCTAGTTTCTATGCGCATTTCGCTGGTTGCTTAGGCCAGCTCGTCAGGAAACTTTTTCCAAATACTTTAGAATTACAGTTATTCTATTTCTTCAGATTCGTGAAAACAGTTACAATAACCAATCATGTGGGCTTTTATATTTGTAAACGTCATTTTTCTTCGTCTTTCTGTTAAAAGTGAATTGTATAAGTAAAAACTTCTTTCCACGTCAACGGATGTTGCAAATTTATATTTCAAAATTTCATTTCGTCATCAGGTTTAGCACCAGTTTGAAGAATGTTGTTTATTTGTATAATTTGTTTGAACCCCGGATTTATTTGAAATACATATTAAATTTCTTCATATATATTTTTTCATGTAGATTCTCAAGAGCTTTTCGTACATTTGACACAATTTTTACACTTTCGTGAATAGCTAACCCAACTGTTCGTGGGTTTTTTTATAGAAGACACAATAATTGAAAAAATTTTTTTGATAAACGCAAGTTGGGAACTTAATCCGGGCAAGTTATATATTTCCTTGGCGTGCGCGATCGAATCTGAGTCTTCACTTTTCAGTTAAGAAATAACAGCCTTTACTTTATCAAGGTATTCTGCATAATGCATTGTGGCTTCTATCCAAGTACCCCAAAGTGTAGGGCATGAGAACGGTGGAAGAGCCAAATTGGGATTCATTTGTCAAAATAACTGCTTTCTACGAGGAGCCTATGGAAATTAAAATTTTAGTTTGTATGTGTGTAAATACGAGTTATTGAAAAATTAACTTAACAAAAACGGATTTGGTACAAGATATTAACTTATTTACATGCTGAAACTCTAAGCGCTGCATCAGTTACCAATGTCAATATTTTGTCGTATTGAATGCCTAGATTAAATTAAAAAAAAAAACATAAAAAATAAAAAAAAAAATTATAAATCAAATATTCACTTACCATCAGGCCATAAAATTTGTAATGAATCGTTGAAGAAAGATTCAATAGAAGCCCCATTTGCATTTTCGAAAACACCCATGTTCAATAGAAAAGGTTTATTTCCAACATCGTCATTTAAAATACCAAATATAAAGTTGGCCACATATGTATATTTGTTCACTGTTTGTTGTTTCATCAACAGAAGTCCATATATATTTACCTTTAGCCTTTTCACGCATTTTTCCCAAAGCTTCCGTATACATTTGAGGTATGTATTTACCTCTAATAGATCTTTCGCTTGGAACTGACAAATTGGCGTTCTTTTGAAAAAAGTTTTTGAAACTGGGATGGCTTACTTTTTTTACTGGTATATTGGTCTCCAACAAAAATTTACATATATCTTCGTGAAATGTATTAGCAGTAATAGTAACAGGAAATTCCGTTATAAGTTTTTGTGGACGATTTTCTAGGCAAGCAGCTAATTTGTGTTTTTTGTACTAAAATGTTGCTCCACATTGCACTTCTTTTCGCTATTAATTTTACTCGAACACACATTAATTCAACTTTAAAAACTTCAGGATACAATTTTACCATTTTTAGCAAAAATAACATATTTGACTTTTCTTTCGGTATTTTTTTTTTATTATTTTTTCGTTCACAACGGCCGGTTTACTTATTTTGTTTTAAACTCAAATAAGTAACATGGCTGTTTTTTTGCGATGGTAAGTTTAGTCCACAACTAACATATTTTTGTTTTAACCCAGAAAAAAGTTGTCAATTATTTTTTTTCTCATGTTTTCTCAAAAAAATATTTTTTACGTAAAAATTATGTTAAAAAAGCTATTTTACAGCAAAAACATAGGAAAAAAGAAAAATAAGCACCATAATAACAAAAACAGCAAAAATGGGCAAAAACAGCAAAAAAAGCAAATTTGTCTTCTCTGGTTATTACTCATATAGAGTTGTTTTTTTCACCGTTTTGTTATTTTTTTTTATTTTTGTTGACTGTGCTCTTTTTATTATGTATTATGTTGTTGTTACACCGAGATAATAAAAGAAAAAAGAATAAATATTTGTTTGCACAGATTATTTGCAAGTATGTATGTGCGTACATATATTTATATATTTATACATATATTTTTTACTTGTATTTTTTTTAAATTTTTTTATTGTTATTCTATTGTTCACTTTTATATTGAGCGTCCAAATTCGCTTGTTAAACTGATATTATTAACAAATTTAAGTTAAAAAAAAAGAATCGTATGCGGAGTTAAAAGAAACACGTATTTTCTCATCGAGCACGACCGAACAAATTATTAAAAATAACACAATATTCAATTCGTAAAATATCCATTGGGTTAAAACTATTTTGCACCAATAAAAACGATTTTGATGTAGTATGTGATGCACTAACAAATGAATTTCAGCATGAATATTTTACATATGCTTCGAAAAAAGAGAAACCTGTTAAAGCTGTGCTCTTAGGGCTTGAGAAAACCGACCCAGCAGTTGTGAAAGCTCGTCTCATAGCGATGGGACTAAAATGTACTGATGTCAAAATAATTACAAAAGACAGAGACAACAACGAACAAGTTATCTTTGTAGTTTACTTCGAACGTAAATCCATCACGATTAAGGAATTGAGGCAAATCTACTCAGCCTTAAACTATATAAAAGTTAGATGGGAATATCAAAAACCCAACAGATCCAATTTGACACAGTGCTATAACTGTCAGATGTGCCGGGAGCCATAAAACAACGGAGTGTGATGCAACTCACGAGAAATGTGCCAACTGAAATGGTATACATAAAGCTATGTCACCTGAATGTCCAAGTAGAAGAACCTACATTCAAATTAGCCAACGTGTTCAGCCCAGGAGACCAAACCCTCAATTTAGAATTACAAATTATAATTCAAATTTCCCAAACACACTAAATCAGCCGGAAAGGCCAACTGCTAGCAGTTCGGGTAACAACCAAACCTATAACCAAAATTTTATCGATGATAATAGCTGCGTTCGAGAACTCAAAAGTTTTTACTGATTTTAACTGAACTTTACTGCATTTTACTAAATTGCGTTCGCGTACACAAAATACAGTAAATGAGAACACAAATTGAGAGCGTAAAATGACAGTTCTTGACTGAGTACTTACAAATTTTTACTGCAGAAATTATTGCAGTAAAATTTAGTAAAACAAAAAACCATATGTTTCAAAATGTAAACAAACAAAAGTAGCAAACAAAAGGCATACAAATTGTGAAAAAATTGTTTAAAAAAAGAAAAGTTGAAATAAAACAAAAACCAAAAATGAATAAATATTAATTAATTAAACTTGTTTGTGAAGAATTTATATGGCTAAATACCAACTTTTGAAACTTTGTTGTGTTATGTTAATTTTTTGGAGTTGTAAAAGTGTCAAGTACTCGGGTACTTAGAACAGCCCTTGTTTTTAAAGTTATCAATAGTAAAAAAAAAGTATTCGTGTACTATTGATGAAATATAGAAGGACACAAATAAGCAAATTCAAATAAAATAAAAAACAAACAAATATGAAAGATAACATAAAATAATTTGTTTTTATTTTCCAAAAATATTTGTGTAATAAAAAGTATTTGTTTTCCTTTATTTTTGGCCACTTACTTTTATTTATATTTGTATATTTGCTTATATATACTTAGCTGGTGAGGCCTAACTCCATTTGTGAAAATAAAAATGCAAAATTTTTTATTCCATTTTTCCCGACGTTTCGTGAATTTTATGTTCACTTCTTCAGGGGATTCGTCTATTATTATAAAATAAAAACATCAACATTTAATAATACAATAAATTGAATGTAACTAACTTACATTGAAAAAACAATTTTGTATCACATTAATAAATTTTTAAATAATAAAAATCACAGCTAGTGTCGTCATCTACTGTTTTTCAAAACAACTCTGTAACAGGCGCTTAAATTGTCAGTGTCTTCTTTTTTATTCATTGTTCTGTTTATTTTCTGTTGAATTCTTAAGCTTTCTGTAGTATATCTTTTTCTCACGTTATTTTCCTTGTCTAGTATTCTTATGTTGTCAAAATCAGGTTTATGTTTTGTTTGTAATATGTGTTGTGATAATGCAGTGCTTTCTTTGTTTTTGTTTATGTCTGATTTGTGTTCTCCCATTCTTGTCTCTAGATTTCTCTTTGTCGTCCCAATGTAAACTAAATCACAGCTGTTGTTGTTGTCTCCCTTGCATGGTATTTCATACACTACATTATTTTGTTGTAGTTTGTTTATTGGCGTTTTTGTATTTGTAAATATTGCACTTAATGTTTTGTTTGGTTTGTAAGCAAAGCTCATGTCATTATTATCTATTGCGTTTTTTATGTTTTTATTGTCCGTGAGGCCCGGTATGTATTTTACACTGTAAAAATATTTTTCCTCCTTATCAATGTTTCCATTTATGTTTGTTATTATAGGTTTATAGGCAGATATTAGATTTTTAATTAAATTTGTGGGAAAAGCATTATCTTTAAGTACTTTCGTGATTACATGTTTATTTTTGTTATGGTATTGTTCATCACTAATATCAAGAACTCTACGTATAAAATTTTTTGCAGCATTTACTATTTGGGATTTTGGTTGAGTAGCGTTGAAATTAATAATTCTGCCAGACGATGTATTTTTTGCATACCAATCAAACGTTATTTCATTGTCCCCTCTATGTAATTTTGTGTCAATGTATGCTATTTCTCTGTTCTTTTCAACTTCAACGGTGAATTTAATTTTCGGGTGATACCCATTGAGTGCTTTAAGTATATCGTCTTTGTCATTAATGTCTATTACAGCCAGTATGTCATCTACGTACTTTGCCACATATTTAATGTTAACGTTCTTTTTGTGTAATTCTGCCAAGGCTACGTCAAGTAAATTATCCAAAACAATATCAGCAATAGTAGGGGAAAGAGGATTTCCCATTGGCATACCGAAAATCTGTTTGTATACCTTGTTATTGTATGCAAAGTAGTTGTTGTCATTTAAACAGAATTTCAGTATTTCCAAGAATTTTGATTTTGGTATGCTAGTTTTCGTTTTAATAGTGTCCCATTGGTCCATAATATTTTTTATAGCTGTGTAAACAGGAACATTGGTGAAAAGGGAAACGACGTCAAAAGAAACCAATGTGTCATTCTCATCAAGGGTGATGTCCTTTAGTTGTTTTTTTAGTTCCAAAGAGTTTTTAACATTATATTTTTCGGAGATGATATTTTTGAGTATGAGTCCTATGTGTTTGCTTAACTGATAGTACGGGACTTGAATAGAAGATACTATGGGTCGTAAAGGTATCCCACATTTATGTGTTTTAGGTAACCCGTAAATTCTAGGTGCCGTTGCAGCCGAACAAATGAGCCTATGTTTTTGCCAAGTATATATATATTTATCCCTGTATAATTGACTAATAATGCTGTTATTAGTTCTGACTAATTTGCTGGTCGGGTCCGTATTCATAACTTGGTAAGTATTTTTGTCCTCAAGTAGTTTTTCCATTTTCCTTTCATATTCTTTCTTGTAGATTGCAACCGTTTTGTTTCCTTTATCCGATTGTAGTATAATTAGGTCCTTATGTCAGTATATGTATAATGAGAGTTCTACTTCAAATTTACCCAAAAAGCCATTAAAATCACCCAAAAGCCATTAAAAAGCCATTAAAATTACCCAAAAGCCATTAATATTACCCAAAACCCATTAAAATTATCCAAAAGCCATTAAAATTATCCAAAAGCTATTAAAATTTTTCCAAAGCCATTAAAAAGCCATTAAAATTATCCAAAAGCCATAAAAATGTCATAAAATTTTTAAAAAAGCAATAAAAATGTCATAAAATTTTAAAAAAGGCAAAATTAGGGGGGAAATTCCTGAACACGTGTTAAAGTAGGTGAAATTTTTTAAAAAATTTCAAAACAAAGTAATAAAAAAGTCGTTAAATTTTATAGGAAAGCAATGCACAAGTGGTGGGTGCATTGTTGAAGCCTTTCTTTTGTTGTGATCGATAGACAGACAGCCAGACAGACATAGAGATATGTAGATAGATAGACATACAGACCTTGTAGATGCACTTGAGAAAAGATGTGATTTATTTTTGTGTGTGTTTTGTGGAAGACAGACATACTGTGTACTTGTCGATGCACTTGATTTTGAAAAAAAATTTTGTGGACAATTTTTTCAAAGCGCTGATATTAAAATTAATAATTTATGGGGTGTGAGATGATAAGGGTATTGTATTGGAGTGTGTCTTGAATATAGATAGATAGATACACAGACAGACCTTGAGGAAGAAATTGGAAAAATATTTTTTTTTTTATTTTTGTGTGTGTTTTGTGGAAGACAGACATACTGTGTACTTGTCGATGCACTTGTTGAAGCCTTTCTTTTGTTGTGATCGATAGACGGACTTACTGTGTAGATGCACTTGAGAAAAGATGTGATTTAGTTTTGTGGATATGTATGCATGTAGATTAATAGGTAGACAGACAGACATACTGTGTACTTGTCGATGCACTTGATTTTGAAAAAAATTTTTGTGGACAATTTTTTCAAAGCGCTGATATTAAAATTAATAATTTATGGGGTGTGAGATGATAAGGGTATTGTATTGGAGTGTGTCTTGAATATAGATAGATAGATACACAGACAGACCTTGAGGAAGAAATTGGAAAAATATTTTTTTTTATTTTTGTGTGTGTTTTGTGGATTGTTGGGAGAAAATACACATTTCTGATAAAAGTCCTTTTTTGTTGTGTGTTTATGGGTAACCAGATGGAGGGTTGTTGTTATTTTGTTTGTTTGGGTGATCGACGAAAATATTATTGGATGGATAGACAGACAGACAGACAGACATACAGACAGACTGGCTTCGTAACAGCAAATGGTTTTTTAATTTTATTTGGGGTTGAAGAATAAATTCAAAGTATCTATAAATTATGATTTTATTTAGTTATTAAAAAAAAAAAAAATTGTATAGATGCAATTGGTGTTTCTATTTTTATTTTGGAGTGGATAGGGAAATATGAAACCATTCTTGAAAATTTTTTAAAAAAATTTCAAAACAAAGTGTTGGGTGCATTGTTGAAGCCTTTCTTTTGTTGTGATCGATAGACAGACAGCCAGACAGACATAGAGATATGTAGATAGATAGACATACAGACCTTGTAGAAGCAATTGGAAAATATTGTTGATAATTCTATCTTTTTATTTTCTTGAATTATGTGAAGAAAAAATTTTTGTTGAGGAAACACACAAAGCTGATAAGCGCATTTTTTTTATTTTTTTTTTATTCGTGATTATGGAGAGCCAGATGTAGGGATGTTGTGGTTGTTGTTGTTTTTTGCTTGTTGTAATGATCGAGTGTATTCGAAACAACTTGTAGAAGTAATTAGAAAATATTTTTGATAAGGCTTTTTTTTTTTTTCTTGAATTATGTGAAGAAAAAATTTTGTAGAACCAATTGGAAAATATTTTTTGATAAGGCTTTTTTTTTGAATTAGGTGATGAAAAATAACTAATTAAATTATGAATTTATTAAGTTATTAAAAAAATAGACAGACAGACAGACAGCTATAGAGATAGATAGATAGACATACAGACCTTGTAGAAGCAATTGAAAAATATTGTTTATAAGACTTCCTTTTTTTTATTTATATTTATTAAATAAAAAATAAATAAAAATCTAAAAAAGTTTTACGATATATTGTTAATATGTTTATTCTTAGTGATGGATAATAAGTACATAAGTTTACCCCCTAAACTATAAAAAGTTTTCCCCCCTGTAACCATCTCATTCTTGGTTAAGTATATAAATACTGTGAAATTTGGTTTTGCTATAAGTTCACCTACACCCAATCGGTTACGGCTGGTACGTTCCCACTCACTAACCAACCGAACGTCTTTTCTCTTATCGACATTTTCCATGGTTAAAAAATATTGGTTGAAAAAAAATTATATGGAGCCTATTACAGATTTAATTTTGAAATGTAATTTTTAAATAAAATATAAGCAAAACTATAAAGATAACATGCTTTTATATATATTTTATATCAGTTTTGTTAGAGACAATGCCGCAGCAAGATAGTTTTATAATCGTTGATCTGCAAGGATTTTGTATTGCAAATAAATTATATGCAAAAGAAGTCTGCATTTCAGTCTCTGATTTCGAAAGCCAAACTTTTCTCATTGAATCACCATTAAAATATTCAGAATTAACTAATAAGGATAGGATAACAAATAAATGGTTATATAATCACTTGCATGGATTATATTGGAATACTGGAGAGTCTACACTGAAAGAGTTAATAGAATACTTAATATCAGTTATGAAAAAAAGAAAAGAAGAAGAAGAATATCCTGTTGTATATGTTAAAGGAATTGAAAAAGTTAGATGGTTAAAAGAACTACTTAGAGGAGAAATAGAAATATATATATTTAATTTAGATTATTGGAATTGTCCGAATATAAAAACTTTATATAAAAATAATTCTAATATAAATAATTGTAAAAATCATAATAATATCAATCAAATATGTGCTGAAAAGAATGTAATTTTACTTAGAAATTTTCTAAATTTATATCTAAATAAAGAAAACCTTATTAATCAATAAAACATTTGAAGTTAATAATTTTATTTTTTTAGTTAATCCTTAGTCTTTATACAGAGTACATTACTTTTACTATTTTAAATATTTTTCTTCATACTTATCACCTATTTTGCTACAGTTCTTTCGTGTAATTCGTATGATTTGGTTTAGTTAGTGTGATTTGTTTTGCTTTGTTGCTGTTTGATGTAAATTCCGTACTCTTTACACTTCATATTTGCTCGTTTATATCACACTAATTACAATTAATTTGCAATTGTATGTTTTTTTTTTTTGTTATATGTATTTTGCACAACATAGCATTTGATTTGTTAGCAATGAGTGAGCAACAATCAGTATTTAAAAAACAAACGAATGTCTTGAAACGGCTTTTAAATGCATTTGTACAGAGGTTTAATACATACATATTATTATAAAAATGTTTATTCACAATACTTTAACATTTCTCGATGTCAAACACTTTATGAACAACATTTGTTAGCATTTAAGTTTATTAATCTTTATAAACGTATTTTTAATTTTAAATCTGAAAAAAACTGAAAAAAAGAAATATCTAATTATATTTTCAAAAATAAAACACAGTTTTTTATTACTTTTTTTATCTTTTTATTTTTATTTATTATAAATCATCATCATCATCACTTCCCATTTCACTATTGGAAGTGAGATCAATTTGCATGGAACATAGTATATTAGGCGGGGGGGAACTTTATCTATTACATAACACTCCCCCACCTTTTGATCATATGTGCACTAGTTATTTTTGTCGGCAGTGAGGACACGATATCCTTTTCCAACTTCTTGCACAACCAAGGCATAAATAGTGGGTGCATCCTAGGAATATAAGCTCCTTTCCATATAAATAGTGCAAACCAATTTCGCATTTATAACGTCTTTTGTATAGAACTTCCAACGGAGAATCGGGAGCTCGATTCTCTTCCTCCTGCTTTTTTATAAACTGCAGCATTTTTTTTGTATCTTCTCCTTCTTTTGGTGCAGTTTTTTAACTTGGTCATCTATAATCTTCTGCTTTTCAGTATATCTGTCCCATTTTCCGTATATCCTATCTACATCGTTCAAACGTTCCGTAAACATAGCCGAAAACCTTCCCTCTATTATAGTCGCCGGTGTGATTGTAGGTGGCGCTGGTGTTGTTGATGATGCTGGTGAAGGAAGGTGTTGGGATAGTGATGGTGGTGGTGTTGGTGATGATAATAGTTGTTGTCCATTAACTGGAAACAACTGTGTTTCCTCATCATCATCAATTATGAACATGGTAACATTTTGGTTTGACATTTTTTTTTGTTTTGTTTTGTTAATTTAAGAATTTGTAATGAACAAATATTTATTCTAACTACTCTATTTATATTTAAAAAAAAAATTTTTTTTTTGTTTATGTGTACAAGCAAAAAGGCAACGCAAGCGATTTGACTAAAAAATACTAGATTCGAAATATTATGAGGAATAATATTCCAAAACATAATGTGTAAATGCAAGCAGACAGAAAATAAGCCAATGCACTTGAAATAAAGTAATAAGCAATATAGAAAATAGTTTAAAATAAGAAATTGTATGGATAGATATATAGACAGGCATAAGTACAGACTGTTTTAGAGCAATTGGTGTTTTACATGTATTTGTTTATGATTAAGAATTCATATCAGAGCTATAATTATAATTATAATCTTATTCCATCACCAACTTTAGATCTTCGAATATCTCGTTGTATACTTTTAACGAAACAGATTCCTTAAATAGCTAAACAGCTTTTTAAAACAGCTAAACAGCTTTTAAAAACAGCTAAACAGCTTTTTAAAACAGCTAAACAGCTTTTTAAAACAGCTAAACAGCTTTTTAAAACAGCTAAACAGCTTTTTAAAACAGTTAAACAGCTTTTTAAAACAGTTAAACAGCTTTTTAAAACAGCTAAACAGCTTTTTAAAACAGCTAAACAGCTTTTTAAAACAGCTACCCAGCTTTTTAAAACAGCTAAACAGCTAATTAAAACAATTTCTCCCACATTAGCGCAAAACTCCCATTACCCCATATACAAATACATTTAATTGTGATCACTTGTGTTTACAATTTATATTTAAAAAATATGGTTTGAAATAAAAATAACATTTTAACGTTTGATTTCCTTCATAATTTTTTCTATTTTACAATTTTTTCTTATTATCTAAATTTACAATTTATCTTATCATTTAAAAAACATAAAATTAATTAAAAATCTATATTTACGTTGAGAAGATTGTCATTATCCTCTTCCATAAGTTCAGGATAGTTATTTATTCTAAAATGACCCCATGCATATGTATCAACACCATTATCTCTAATAAATCTCTTATCATCTGAATAGCTTAAAGTTAACTTATTTATATGTTGAGTATATATTTGATGAGCCTTAGATCTAAATATATACATTGAATCATAATATAATTTCTTTTCTAATAGACATTTTCTAAAGTCATTTATACTTAATTTACTAGTTACACAATGCTTAACCCCCTTAATTTTTTTAATTTCCTGACCTACCCTATCAATTTTCACTGAATACATTTTAGCCCTTAATCCAATGAATTCCTTAATAATTTTTCCATTACACTCATCCTTCATCATCCCTAAAACTTTTTTATTAAGAAGTGGGATATTGTAGACATTATCTATCGGATATGCAGATGTATCAAAATGAGTATTTATATCATTTTTAATATCTCTGTATAGATCATCTGTTTTAATATCATATATGAAGGAATCCGTATCCATATAGTTTAAACGAATATTATCAAGATATTTGGGTTTCATGTAATCATAATGAAAATTATACATTTTCCATTTTGATAGTTCTAAAACGGAAAACCCAATATAAATTGGTTTGTTATATACAGTACTTACTCTTCTCAATTCAATAGCCATCATATTGTCATTAATTTTAAGTGCGCTATGAAAATTATGTTTAGCTATTAAAGCTCTAGCTCCTAACCGTTTACGTCTGTTCTCCCATTCGCACACTATTTTAATGTCCTTTCTCTTGTCAACATTTTTCCATAGTCTTTCCATAGACAGTATTATTTAAAAGTTTAAAAAAATTTTGTTCAAAAGAGTTTTTAGCTAAAGTCCGATGATGATTATTCAAATCAATATATATCTTTAGCCAATCTGATTGATTAAATTCAAGAACTCTATGAATTTTTTTTTAGAATTAATCCATATTGCTGCAATGTACGGTAGTGTATTACATAGTTAGTTTTATTATTTAAATCTGCTATTAGTTTTGTCTGTTTCATTATTTAAATTTTTTTTGTTTTTCCACACAAAATGGTAAATCATTATGAAAGTCGTGTAACGCGGATGGATATTCCAAATCTACTTCTAGTATATAACCTAATGGAGAATCGTCTTTTATATTAGTGACATCAAAATTATCAATATTTTCCATCCATTTAAAATTTTTATAGGAAAGATATTGCGACATTGCATAGCCGTATAAATTATTAACATCTAAATACATTAGATAATTTTGATTCCTTGTTAGAGTTATAATCATTTATATATTTATTGTTAGCAATAGAATGTCGTTTACTGCATTGTACAATACCTACCCTTAAGGTTTTCTTTATTTAGATATAAATTTAGAAAATTTCTAAGTAAAATTACATTCTTTTCAGCACATATTTGATTGATATTATTATTATGATTTTTTACAAATATTTATATTAGAATTATTTTTATATAAAGTTTTTATATTCGGACAATTCCAATAATCTAAATTAATTATGCATATATTACTTGAAATTATTAATTTAGCCTTTTCGGTAAAAACAGTTGATTATACAAGATTCTCATCATTTTTATTACGTATTAGAATCAATTCATGTTTTGCATTCAATAATATTATTGTTATAGTCTTCAGCGAATCCCAACAACAATTTAAGTGGTACATAAAAATTAAAATAGCCACTTACGAGATCAATATCATTAATTTTATTCCGTCGAGCATTTTACATTCCATTTCTATCTATCTATTGACATTTCTCGATGTCAAACACTTTATGAACAACATTTGTTAGCATTTAAGTTTTTTAATCTTTATAAACGTATTTTTAATTTTAAATCTGAAAAAACTGAAAAAAAGAAATATCTAATTATATTTTCAAAAATAAAACACAATTTTTTTTTATTATTTCTTATTTTTGTAAGTTCTGTAAAAATCTGAAAAAAGAAATTCGTGGTACATATCAGTTTCTGGTTTAAGAGGATGTGCTGGTAGCTTATATCGAGCTGTCAATTCCAAATTAAATTTCACAATTATGTGCTCAGCTCTCACACTTCAATTTGAAAAGATTAAGGCGAAGATGTCTGAGTTTCAAGAAAGAGATTCTGGTTGGACGCTTATCCAAATTAAATGGCTGGAAATAAACATAAATAAAGCATCACCATTATCAGGATCCCAATATATACCTACACCCGTCGTGTATTTAAGTTTAAAGTTTTTATTCAAAAAATTCATGTAAAAAAAGTGAAAAATGAACAATAATGCTAAAAGTGAGTACTTTTATAGTAGTTAAAAAGATATTCAACTTTTTTTTTAATTTGGTTAAATCGAAGGAAAGAAAAAGACCTTGATGTTATATACTGTAATAATAAATTGCAACTTTACTAAGCTCCGAAAAAAATGATTAAAAGTGATAGATATAACACTTACGCATTTCGATAGAGCCATAAGTTGTCATCCATTCGCAATTTATTATTACAGTATATAACATCAAGGTCTTTTTCTTTCCTTCGATTTAACCAAATTAAAAAAAAAAGTTGAATATCTTTTTAACTACTATAAAAGTACTCACTTTTAGCATTATTGTTCATTTTTCACTTTTTTTACATGAATTTTTTGAATAAAAACTTTAAACTTAAATACACGACGGGTGTAGGTATATATTGGGATCCTGATAATGGTGATGCTTTGTTAATATTAATTTCTAGACATTTAATTTGGATAAGCGTCCAACCAGAATCTCTTTCTTGAAACTCAGACATCTTCGCCTTAATCTTTTCAAATTGAAGTGTGAGAGCTGAGCACATAATTGTGAAATTTAATTTGGAATTGACAGCTCGATATAAGCTACCAGCACATCCTCTTAAACCAGAAACTGATATGTACCACGAATTTCTTTTTTCAGATTTTTACAGAACTTACAAAAATAAAAAATAATAAAAAAAAATTGTGTTTTATTTTTGAAAATATAATTAGATATTTCTTTTTTTCAGTTTTTTCAGATTTAAAATTAAAAATACGTTTATAAAGATTAAAAAACTTAAATGCTAACAAATGTTGTTCATAAAGTGTTTGACATCGAGAAATGTCAATAGATAGATAGAAATGGAATGTAAAATGCTCGACGGAATAAAATTAATGATATTGATCTCGTAAGTGGCTATTTTAATTTTTATGTACCACTTAAATTGTTGTTGGGATTCGCTGAAGACTATAACAATAATATTATTGAATGCAAAACATGAATTGATTCTAATACGTAATAAAAATGATGAGAATCTTGTATAATCAACTGTTTTTACCGAAAAGGCTAAATTAATAATTTCAAGTAATATATGCATAATTAATTTAGATTATTGGAATTGTCCGAATATAAAAACTTTATATAAAAATAATTCTAATATAAATATTTGTAAAAAATCATAATAATAATATCAATCAAATATGTGCTGAAAAGAATGTAATTTTACTTAGAAATTTTCTAAATTTATATCTAAATAAAGAAAACCTTAAGGGTAGGTATTGTACAATGCAGTAAACGACATTCTATTGCTAACAATAAATATATAAATGATTATAACTCTAACAAGGAATCAAAATTATCTAATGTATTTAGATGTTAATAATTTATACGGCTATGCAATGTCGCAATATCTTTCCTATAAAAATTTTAAATGGATGGAAAATATTGATGATTTTGATGTCACTAATATAAAAGACGATTCTCCATTAGGTTATATACTAGAAGTAGATTTGGAATATCCATCCGCGTTACACGACTTTCATAATGATTTACCATTTTGTGTGGAAAAACAAAAAAAATTTAAATAATGAAACAGACAAAACTAATAGCAGAATTAAATAATAAAACTAACTATGTAATACACTACCGTACATTGCAGCAATATGGATTAATTCTAAAAAAAAATTCATAGAGTTCTTGAATTTAATCAATCAGATTGGCTAAAGATATATATTGATTTGAATAATCATCATCGGACTTTAGCTAAAAACTCTTTTGAACAAAATTTTTTTAAACTTTTAAATAATACTGTCTATGGAAAGACTATGGAAACATGTTGACAAGAGAAAGGACATTAAAATAGTGTGCGAATGGGAGAACAGACGTAAACGGTTAGGAGCTAGAGCTTTAATAGCTAAACATAATTTTCATAGCGCACTTAAAATTAATGACAATATGATGGCTATTGAATTGAGAAGAGTAAGTACTGTATATAACAAACCAATTTATATTGGGTTTTCCGTTTTAGAACTATCAAAATGGAAAATGTATAATTTTCATTATGATTACATGAAACCCAAATATCTTAATAATATTCGTTTAAACTATATGGATACGGATTCCTTCATATATGATATTAAAACAGATGATCTATACAGAGATATTAAAAATGATATAAATACTCATTTTGATACATCTGCATATCCGATAGATAATGTCTACAATATCCCACTTCTTAATAAAAAAGTTTTAGGGATGATGAAGGATGAGTGTAATGGAAAAATTATTAAGGAATTCATTGGATTAAGGGCTAAAATGTATTCAGTGAAAATTGATAGGGTAGGTCAGGAGATTAAAAAAATTAAGGGGGTTAAGCATTGTGTAACTAGTAAATTAAGTATAAATGACTTTAGAAAATGTCTATTAGAAAAGAAATTATATTATGATTCAATGTATATATTTAGATCTAAGGCTCATCAAATATATACTCAACATATAAATAAGTTAACTTTAAGCTATTCAGATGATAAGAGATTTATTAGAGATAATGGTGTTGATACATATGCATGGGGTCATTTTAGAATAAATAACTATCCTGAACTTATGGAAGAGGATAATGACAATCTTCTCAACGTAAATATCGATTTTTAATTAATTTTATGTTTTTTAAATGATAAGATAAATTGTAAATTTAGATAATAAGAAAAAATTGTAAAATAGAAAAAATTATGAAGGAAATCAAACGTTAAAATGTTATTTTTATTTCAAACCATATTTTTTAAATATAAATTGTAAACACAAGTGATCACAATTAAATGTATTTGTATATGGGGTAATGGGAGTTTTGCGCTAATGTGGGAGAAATTCTTTTAATTAGCTGTTTAGCTGTTTTAAAAAGCTGGGTAGCTGTTTTAAAAAGCTGTTTAGCTGTTTTAAAAAGCTGTTTAGCTGTTTTAAAAAGCTGTTTAACTGTTTTAAAAAGCTGTTTAACTGTTTTAAAAAGCTGTTTAGCTGTTTTAAAAAGCTGTTTAGCTATTTTAAAAAGCTGTTTAGCTGTTTTAAAAAGCTGTTTAGCTGTTTTTAAAAGCTGTTTAGCTGTTTTAAAAAGCTGTTTAGCTATTTAAGGAATCTGTTTCGTTAAAAGTATACAACGAGATATTCGAAGATCTAAAGTTGGTGATGGAATAAGATTATAATTATAATTATAGCTCTGATATGAATTCTTAATCATAAACAAATACATGTAAAACACCAATTGCTCTAAAACAGTCTGTACTTATGCCTGTCTATATATCTATCCATACAATTTCTTATTTTAAACTATTTTCTATATTGCTTATTACTTTATTTCAAGTGCATTGGCTTATTTTCTGTCTGCTTGCATTTACACATTATGTTTTGGAATATTATTCCTCATAATATTTCGAATCTAGTATTTTTTAGTCAAATCGCTTGCGTTGACATATTTTCAAGTGCAATGCCTTTTTGCTTGTACACATAAACAAAAAAAAAATTTTTTTTTTAAATATAAATAGAGTAGTTAGAATAAATATTTGTTCATTACAAATTCTTAAATTAACAAAACAAAAAAAAATGTCAAACCAAAATGTTACCATGTTCATAATTGATGATGATGAGGAAACACAGTTGTTTCCAGTTAATGGACAACAACTATTATCATCACCAACACCACCACCATCACTATCCCAACACCTTCCTTCACCAGCATCATCAACAACACCAGCGCCACCTACAATCACACCGGCGACTATAATAGAGGGAAGGTTTTCGGCTATGTTTACGGAACGTTTGAACGATGTTGATAGGATATACGGAAAATGGGACAGATATACTGAAAAGCAGAAGATTATAGATGACCAAGTTAAAAAACTGCAGCAAAAGAAGGAGAAGATACAAAAAAAAAGCTGCAGTTTATAAAAAAGCAGGAGGAAGAGAATCGAGCTCCCGATTCTCCGTTGGAAGTTCTATACAAAAGACGTTATAAATGCGAAATTGGTTTGCACTATTTATATGGAAAGGAGCTTATATTCCTAGGATGCACCCACTATTTATGCCTTGGTTGTGCAAGAAGTTGGAAAAGGATATCGTGTCCTCACTGCCGACAAAAATAACTAGTGCACATATGATCAAAAGGTGGGGGAGTGTTATGTAATAGATAAAGTTCCCCCCCGCCTAATATACTATGTTCCATGCAAATTGATCTCACTTCCAATAGTGAAATGGGAAGTGATGATGATGATGATTTATAATAAATAAAAATAAAAAGATAAAAAAAGTAATAAAAAACTGTGTTTTATTTTTGAAAATATAATTAGATATTTCTTTTTTTCAGTTTTTTTCAGATTTAAAATTAAAAATACGTTTATAAAGATTAATAAACTTAAATGCTAACAAATGTTGTTCATAAAGTGTTTGACATCGAGAAATGTTAAAGTATTGTGAATAAACATTTTTATAATAATATGTATGTATTAAACCTCTGTACAAATGCATTTAAAAGCCGTTTCAAGACATTCGTTTGTTTTTTAAATACTGATTGTTGCTCACTCATTGCTAACAAATCAAATGCTATGTTGTGCAAAATACATATAACAAAAAAAAAAAACATACAATTGCAAATTAATTGTAATTAGTGTGATATAAACGAGCAAATATGAAGTGTAAAGAGTACGGAATTTACATCAAACAGCAACAAAGCAAAACAAATCACACTAACTAAACCAAATCATACGAATTACACGAAAGAACTGTAGCAAAATAGGTGATAAGTATGAAGAAAAATATTTAAAATAGTAAAAGTAATGTACTCTGTATAAAGACTAAGGATTAACTAAAAAAATAAAATTATTAACTTCAAATGTTTTATTGATTAATAAGGTTTTCTTTATTTAGATATAAATTTAGAAAATTTCTAAGTAAAATTACATTCTTTTCAGCACATATTTGATTGATATTATTATGATTTTTACAATTATTTATATTAGAATTATTTTTATATAAAGTTTTTATATTCGGACAATTCCAATAATCTAAATTAAATATATATATTTCTATTTCTCCTCTAAGTAGTTCTTTTAACCATCTAACTTTTTCAATTCCTTTAACATATACAACAGGATATTCTTCTTCTTCTTTTCTTTTTTTCATAACTGATATTAAGTATTCTATTAACTCTTTCAGTGTAGACTCTCCAGTATTCCAATATAATCCATGCAAGTGATTATATAACCATTTATTTGTTATCCTATCCTTATTAGTTAATTCTGAATATTTTAATGGTGATTCAATGAGAAAAGTTTGGCTTTCGAAATCAGAGACTGAAATGCAGACTTCTTTTGCATATAATTTATTTGCAATACAAAATCCTTGCAGATCAACGATTATAAAACTATCTTGCTGCGGCATTGTCTCTAACAAAACTGATATAAAATATATATAAAAGCATGTTATCTTTATAGTTTTGCTTATATTTTATTTAAAAATTACATTTCAAAATTAAATCTGTAATAGGCTCCATATAATTTTTTTTCAACCAATATTTTTTAACCATGGAAAATGTCGATAAGAGAAAAGACGTTCGGTTGGTTAGTGAGTGGGAACGTACCAGCCGTAACCGATTGGGTGTAGGTGAACTTATAGCAAAACCAAATTTCACAGTATTTATATACTTAACCAAGAATGAGATGGTTACAGGGGGGAAAACTTTTTATAGTTTAGGGGGTAAACTTATGTACTTATTATCCATCACTAAGAATAAACATATTAACAATATATCGTAAAACTTTTTTAGATTTTTATTTATTTTTTATTTAATAAATATAAATAAAAAAAAAGGAAGTCTTATAAACAATATTTTTCAATTGCTTCTACAAGGTCTGTATGTCTATCTATCTATCTCTATAGCTGTCTGTCTGTCTGTCTGTCTGTCTATTTTTTTAATAACTTAATAAATTCATAATTTAATTAGTTATTTTTCATCACCTAATTCAAAAAAAAGCCTTATCAAAAAATATTTTCCAATTGGTTCTACAAAATTTTTTCTTCACATAATTCAAGAAAAAAAAAAAAAGCCTTATCAAAAATATTTTCTAATTACTTCTACAAGTTGTTTCGAATACACTCGATCATTACAACAAGCAAAAAACAACAACAACCACAACATCCCTACATCTGGCTCTCCATAATCACGAATAAAAAAAATAAAAAAAATGCGCTTATCAGCTTTGTGTGTTTCCTCAACAAAAATTTTTTCTTCACATAATTCAAGAAAATAAAAAGATAGAATTATCAACAATATTTTCCAATTGCTTCTACAAGGTCTGTATGTCTATCTATCTACATATCTCTATGTCTGTCTGGCTGTCTGTCTATCGATCACAACAAAAGAAAGGCTTCAACAATGCACCCAACACTTTGTTTTGAAATTTTTTTAAAAAATTTTCAAGAATGGTTTCATATTTCCCTATCCACTCCAAAATAAAAATAGAAACACCAATTGCATCTATACAATTTTTTTTTTTTTTTAATAACTAAATAAAATCATAATTTATAGATACTTTGAATTTATTCTTCAACCCCAAATAAAATTGAAAAACCATTTGCTGTTACGAAGCCAGTCTGTCTGTATGTCTGTCTGTCTGTCTGTCTATCCATCCAATAATATTTTCGTCGATCACCCAAACAAACAAAATAACAACAACCCTCCATCTGGTTACCCATAAACACACAACAAAAAAGGACTTTTATCAGAAATGTGTATTTTCTCCCAACAATCCACAAAACACACACAAAAATAAAAAATAAATATTTTTCCAATTTCTTCCTCAAGGTCTGTCTGTGTATCTATCTATCTATATTCAAGACACACTCCAATACAATACCCTTATCATCTCAGTATATGTATAATGAGAGTTCTACGCCAAATTTACCCAAAAAGCCATTAAAATCACCCAAAAGCCATTAAAATTACCCAAAAGCCATTAAAATTACCCAAAAGCCATTAAAATTATCCAAAAGCCATTAAAATTTTTCCAAAGCCATTAAAAAGCCATTAAAATTATCCAAAAGCCATTAAAATGAACACGTGTTAAAGTATGTCAAATGAACACGTGTTAAAAAAGGTCAAATTTTTAAAAAAAAAAAAAATTTTCAAAAACAAAGTAATAAAAATGTCATAAATTTTAAAAAAGGCAAAATTAGGGGGGAAATTCCTGAACACGTGTTAAAGTATGTCAAATGAACACGTGTTAAAAAAGGTAAAATTTAAAAAAATTTCAAAAACAAAGTAATAAAAAAAAAGTCGTTAAATTTTATAGGATAGCAATGCACAAGTGGTGGGTGCATTGTTGAAGCCTTTCTTTTGTTGTGATCGATAGACAGACAGCCAGACAGACATAGAGATATGTAGATAGATAGACATACAGACCTTGTAGAAGCAATTGGAAAAATATTTTTTTTATTTTTGTGTGTGTTTTGTGGATTGTTGGGAGAAAATACACATTTCTGATAAAAGTCCTTTTTGTTGTGTGTGTGTTTATGGGTAACCAGATGGAGGGTTGTTGTTATTTTGTTTGTTTGGGTGATCGACGAAAATATTATTGGATGGATAGACAGACATACAGACAGACTGGCTTCGTAACAGCAAATGGTTTTTCAATTTTATTTGGGGTTGAAGAATAAATTCAAAGTATCTATAAATTATGATTTTATTTAGTTATTAAAAAAAAAAAATTGTATAGATGCAATTGGTGTTTCTATTTAAATTTTTATTTGGGTGGAAGAAAAATTCAAAGTATTTATTTATGATTTTTTAAAATAATGAACACGTGTTAAAAAAGGTCAAATTTTTTAAAAAAAAAAAATTTTCAAAAACAAAGTAATAAAAAAAAGTCGTTAAATTTTATAGGCACAAGTGGTGGGTGCATTGTTGAAGCCTTTCTTTTGTTGTGATCGATAGACAGACAGCCAGACAGACATAGAGATATGTAGATAGATAGACATACAGACCTTGTAGAAGCAATTGGAAAAATATTTTTTTTATTTTTGTGTGTGTTTTGTGGATTGTTGGGAGAAAATACACATTTCTGATAAAAGTCCTTTTTGTTGTGTGTGTGTTTATGGGTAACCAGATGGAGGGTTGTTGTTATTTTGTTTGTTTGGGTGATCGACGAAAATATTATTGGATGGATAGACAGACATACAGACAGACTGGCTTCGTAACAGCAAATGGTTTTTCAATTTTATTGCATTGTTGAAGCCTTTCTTTTGTTGTGATCGATAGACAGACAGCCAGACAGACATAGAGATATGTAGATAGATAGACATACAGACCTTGTAGAAGCAATTGGAAAATATTGTTGATAATTCTATCTTTTTTGATTTTTGTGGGAAATTGAGGATTTTCTGGACGATGAAGAGGGAGATACCATCATTTTGAAGGCAAATGATGGTTTTTATTTGGACGAAGATGGAGATCGTTATATTAGGGAAGTAGACTTATGTTTATAGATGTAGTAGTGATTTTTTTTTTAATTCAAAATATATTTTAAGAAATTAATAAATAAATATAAATAATAAAAACTAATAAAATTGAAATTAGAATTTGTTTGTTTTTACAATGGGTGTGGTGGGTAAAATTAAAAAACATTATCGATAATTTTAATGAATTAGAGCAAACAACATATGTTAAAACTAAGTGTAACCAAAAAAAAAAAAAAACAAAAATTTTTTCTATAAATTGTGAATTTATTTAGTAATTTATTACATTTCATTATAAATTATCAAACGATGAATATTAACGCGGAATTAATTGCTTCATTCAACAAATTAAATATAAAACATATTTTAAGTGTTAAAAATATGATAGGTGGAAAGGACTATCCTATTACAGGAGCTGAACGGGTAACTACAAAATATGGAGATGCCATTGTCTTGGAATTGGATGGAGCTATGCTTTATCTTCCTAAAAGGTTTAATGTCTTAACTGAAAACGATGTTGGGAGCCTATCAACTGGCTCATATATAATTTCAAAGATTCCTTTAGATGACGAAAAGGATAGCATTAATTATAAGCTAGAAATTAAGACGGCTGCTCCTATGAAAGGATATTACCCTTATACTCATTTTAATACATTTAAATAAAATAATTTTTTCAATAAAAAAAAAATGATTGAACAATAAAAAAAATTATTATAGATTCTAGTGTTTTTTTTTTTATTTTATTAGTATATATATATATATAATATAGAAATATTAATATTTTTAATAAGTTGTAACTGAAATCTTAATGTGGAAAGATGGAGGTTATTGAAGCTTTTCTACAAGAATTTGGAAGTGTAATCTTTGAAGAACATTTGGAATTATTATGTACATTCAAAAGAGAATATACAAATTTTAATGTATATAATATGCCTTGCTCTCACGAAAGTACAAGTGGAGATGTCGTGGGTTTGTGTGGATGCTACTTTTTCTATAAGAGGAAAAAGGAGGTTATAAGAATTATAGAAAATTATAAAAAGATATTAAAATATTTTAGAAGTCTAAATTTATGTACAAGAAAACAAAAATAATTAAATAAAAATAAAAAAAAAAAAAAAAAAAAAGATAAAAGCATTTTTTTCTTTAAATAGAGAGTTTCAAAGCAAAAATATTATTAGTTTACATTTAAAATTCATCGAGAATGTTCAATCTTGTAAGAAGCCCGAAAATATACGACTGTGTATTTGAGTTGGAATATTTTATAAATTTAAAATTAAAGATATCCTGCGGATTTTCCACAGCTCTTGGTTTTAAGCCTATTGTCTGGTTGCATTATAAGGATAGGAACTTCATTGCATTGGACCGGGATGAATGGATAAACCTTATGAGCTATAAGGAATATATTAAGGCAACACTTAATCAGTATGAATTCCAAGATTGTATGAATCTAATTAATAAGGATGAAAAGAAGGATGTTCAATATACATTTCAGTATAGGAATAATATTTGCTATCTCATCCTACAACAGGGAAACCATAAAATAAAAATTGATCCTGAAACTTGGAAATCTCTGACTCAAATTGGAATATTCTTGACGACATTTTTAAGCTGGAATACAATTCTTCGCAAGCAAATCTTATATTTTTATTATGAACATTATATTCCTAATTGCTCTATTTTAAATAAAACAAATGTACAATATTATGAAATTAAAAATATAAATGAAAGAGATATAGAAATTGATTTAACCAGACTTTGTTATGAGTTTGGAAAAAAAATGCAAAATAAAATTAAAACAGATGTTAAAATCTATAGATTATTATTAAGAATGGATAATAAATAAAAAACAAACAAACAAAAAAAATAATAAAAAAAAAACAAAATATTTGAGTTTTTTATTAATTCTTTATTTTGAAATTTATTAAAAATTTTAAACATAAATGACCACAAATAAAAGTATTAAATTTTTGATATCTTAAATAGTTATATTTAATGTTTTTACCCAAGTATCTTAAAACTTCTATAGGTGGTTGGAGATTACCAAAACTATCAAAGTATTCTACATTGTCATTATTTTTATAAAATGCTACCCAATGCGTTCCATATCCTCTATTTGAATCCAAGTTTATAATTCCATTCTCTATTCGGTGTGGAGTTTTAGGAAGTTTATCCCTCATATATACTCCTCTAAAATAAGGAATATACTTCTTCCCAAATGTTCTCAAGTCCACATCTGTTAGCGGTCTATTAGGTAGCTGCTTTAATAGTTTTTTGATGAGGTATAAAATATTCCATAGCCTTTTTTATAGGGTTTAAGATATAGACCTTTACCCATAGCTATTGCCTCTAATGTTTTGTTATGACGCTTACTTTCTTCGAGCTGTTGTCTACCATTTTTAGCTAAAGTAATAGTTTTAGCGATTGCTGACCCACCAGAAGCTATTGCTCCCAATGCTCCAAGTGCTGTTAGAATAGGGACAAGTGGAAGAAAACCGCCAAGTTTAGGTATGTTGATAATTCTAGGAATTTTTACTATAGATTTTTTTCCAAGAAATGAATGTTGGATAGCTTTTCGTGCAGTTTTAATAGCGGTTTTGATGTCATTTGGTTTTTCCTTTTTTAAAATATCGGTTGCTGATTTAACGGCATTCTTAAAAATATTTCGTCTACACTTTTTCTTTTGTTTGTCAGTTTTTACTGTGACAAGGTATGCGTTGAGTTTTTCTCCAAATGTACTATCTTTAGCTTTAACTCTACTCCAAGCTTTTTCTGCTAGTTCTTTATCTGCGTAATGTCGTTTATGAATATCAGTGTTCTGGGCATAAGCAATATCATGAATTTTACAAGCTGCATCTAACGGATTGATACCTTTATCACCCCTTTGTAATCGTTTTTCCAATTTAGTGCCTGGTCCACAAAATTGATAACCCGGTAAATGAAGTTCAAGTGGTAGTGAATTAATTAAGCTATTTACAAGTCCTTTTCCAAGGACGAAATGTTTTCTACTAAATTCTTTATTTTTATACACAATCATTTATATATAAAATTGCATTTCTGAAAATAAAAAATAAATAAAAAATCTAAAAGTAAATAAAACGCAATATTAAGCAAACGTATGCTTTCAGTTATAAAGATGCGTTTGGTAAAACAACAATCGAATATTTCAGTGAGAAACTTGGATTTAATGGAAAACAGAAATGGTTTTAAACATAGCTGTCTTTTACCTAATTCTATCAGAGCACTAATAGTTGGTCCCTCAAACTGTGGCAAAACAAATATAATGCTAAGTTTAATTGAAAGTCCGAATGGTTTAAAATTTAAAAATATTTATATATACTCAAAATCATTAAATCAACCGAAATATAAATATCTGTCAAGATTAATTTCATCAGTAAAGGGTATGGGACTTTATACATTTTCAGACAATGAACATGTCATACCACCCGAAAAAGCTAAAGTAAATTCTATTATGATATTTGACGATGTCGCTTGTGAAAAACAAAATAATATAAGATCATATTTCTGTATGGGGAGACATAAGGATATTGATTCTTTTTATTTATGTCAGACTTATACACATATTCCAAAACATTTAGTACGTGATAATGCAAATATGATTATTTTATTCAAGCAAGATGAATTAAATTTAAAGCACATCTACAATGATCATGTTGGCAGTGACATGAGTTTAAATATGTTTCGTTACATTTGCGGAGAATGTTGGAAGGATAAATATGGATTTCTTATAATAAGTAAAGATGATGAAATGAAGCAAGGGCGTTATAGAAAAGGCTTTGATCTATTCATTCAGATTTAGTCATATAAATACTACTAACTACATCAGACGTATACCTATTAATATTAAATACGTTTTTTTTTTTATACTTGGAGAACTGTCAAAATTATTCCACGAAGCTGTTTATCTGTTTTAAGAAGCTGTTTAGCTGTTTTCAAAAGCTGTTTAACTGGTTTCAAAAGCTGTTTATCTGTTTTAAGAAGCTGTTTAGCTGTTTTCAAAAGCTGTTTAACTGGTTTCAAAAGCTGTTTATCTGTTTTAAGAAGCTGTTTAGCTGTTTTCAAAAGCTGTTTAGCTGTTTTCAAAAGCTGTTTAGCTGTTTTAAGAAGCTGTTTAGCTGTTTAAAGAAGCTGTTTAAAGAAGCTGTTTAGCTTTTTTTTTTCATCAAAGTTATAATCATGGAAGAAAATATTTTAAAAGAGTTGGTGAAATCCAAAAAAATTTTAAAGAAAAAATTTCAAAGCATAAGACTGGGAGAATTGGAAAAATTTAATAATTTAGAAAGAACGTTTAAACCTTTAACAGAACCTCTAAAGAAACTAGTCAAATTGTCAGATTCGTCAAATCTAACAATACCCACAGACGAAAAATATAAATGTAAGCACAATACTAAAATAAAAACGGAAAATAATACTATATTCACCAGCACTCCTAAGAAAAAATTATTGATCGAGAAAAACATTAATTCAGCACCTAATAAAATAAAAAGGGGTAAAGAAGAAGAAGAAGAAGAAGAAGAAGAAGAAGACTATAATAGTAATAGTGAAGATGAAGTAAATGATAAATCGAAAAATGAACAATTTTATTCTCAATCATCCGATTGGGAGTTTGATTTATCAACCCTAAATGGAAATAAAAAGCTTGACACTATATTTGGACCTCATAAAATGGAAAATGGAGACTGGAAATTTGGAAATTCTATTTTAAAGCTAACCGATGATAAAATAATAATAGGTCAAAAATCTTGGGCACTAACCCCAGGGTTATACTCATTACTTTTTCATAAAAATCCAAAACAATTTGATTCGTCAGAGCTAGCAATATATAAAAATATTTTACTTGATACAAATGCACATCGAAGAAACTATGATCCTAATAATCAAATCAATGGAAACAGAGGTTATAAATATAAAAAAATAATAAATAAATTGTTTACTACAACTACTCACGTTGGTAAGGGTTTAATGGAGGTAAATCTTAATAAACCGAACTATATATACTGGGATAATCCTAATGAAATTGTAGACCGATTAAGGCTGTTAATAGCATCACAACATGCTGGTAACAATAATCATTCTAATGAAATAATATCTATAATCGAAGAACTAAGGGAAGCAAATATAATTGAATAACTTTTAAATAAATAAATAAATAAAAAAATTATGACTGTTGACAAATTTGGTCATTACTATAATCAAAAATATATAGGAGATATAACAAGAAACAACATTTCAAAAAAATTCGGTATCAAACTCAACGTAAATAATATTGATATAGAGAATAAAAGAATTTTAAATTTGTCACCTCCAATGAATGGGACAGATGCTGTTAACAAAAATTATGTGAATATACAAATGACCCATATGCAAGAACATTTAAAAAGGGGTATAAACAAAGAAGTTTTAATTGTAAGAAATGAAATAAAGGATTTAAATAAGAAAATTTCTGATATATATAGTGCAATGATTCATCACAACAAACTTTCATCACAACAACAACAACAACAACATAATGGAAAAAAGAACGGTAATAAATGAACTACATTCTAGAGCACGCAAAAATTTCTTAAGACGGAAAGTAATAACAAAGGGAATTGATGATCTTTGGCAAGCAGATTTAGTAGAAATGGGTAACTATTCCATTATAAACAACGGATACAAATATATGCTAACAGTTATTGATACATTTTCAAAATATGCTTGGGCTGCAGCAATTAAAGCAAAAACCGCAAATGAAGTTTCCAAAGCTTTCCAGGAAATACTAAGTAAGGGGCGAATACCTAAAAATTTACAAACAGATGACGGAAAAGAATTTTTTAATAAGGAGTTTGGTTTACTAATGCGTAAATATTCAATTAATCATTACTCTTCTTATAGTGTAATGAAAGCTTCAATTGTTGAACGCTTTAATCGAACACTAAAAGGTATGATGTGGAGAGAATTTAGTTATAATGGAACATTTCACTGGATTGATATTTATAAAAAACTAGTTGATCAATATAACAGAAAAACTCATAGTAAAATTAAAATGGCGCCTATTGATGTAAAACGTGAACATGAACAACATCTACTGAAAACTGCATTTAGCAGTTTAAAAATGTTTAAATCATCAAGGTTTAAGGTTGGGGACTATGTTCGCATAAGTAAATATAAACATATATTTGAAAAAGGTTATACACCAAATTGGACTACAGAAATATTTAAAATAAAATCGATACAGAACACCTACCCAATAACATTTTTACTTGAAGACTATCAAGGAAATCCTATAAAAGGCGCATTTTACAAGGAAGAAATACGTCGTACACGTTATCCTAATACATTTCTGGTGGAAAAAATTTTAAAAGAAAAAGGTGATAAAGCGTATGTTAAATGGTTAGGTTTTCCAAACCAACATAATTCTTGGATAAGTAAAAATGAAATATTATAAGAAAACAAATACAAAAAAAAAAGTTTTTCTAATAAATGTATAAATTTAATAAAACAAAAAAACTCAAGCATTTTCATTTCATTTACAATTTACCATTCAGGATGTCAATTACTTTAGCTTTAAGTGGAAATTCATCAATCCTAACGGCAAATTATTTCCCACCAATAGATCTAAAAGATGACTATGAATGTTCTCTAGTTGATTTTCATTCATATAACTCTATTCCTAATGTAGATTATGATAATAATTTATTTCATATAGGAGATAAAATAATTGAAATTCCTATTGGATCATACGAGTTACAAGATATTGTTGATTATATAGTTGGGCAGTATAAAGCAGAAAATTATAATAAATCTATTCTCATTAAAGCTAATAATAATACTTTACAGATTGAAATAACTTCATCCCACGATGCAATTTTATTTAATCGAAAACGATCCATTGGTACGCTGTTAGGTTTTAGTGAAGAAATTTTAAAGGCTGGTATGAAACATATATCAAATCAACCTGTAAATATATTAAAAGTGAATGCTATACAAATTCAGTGTAACATCATAACAGGAGCATATATGAATAATTCTCCCGCACATATACTACACGAGTTCGCATTAGACGTACCACCAGGCTATAAATTAGATGTTATTGCTAATAACCTAATTTATTTACCAGTAAACGTCAAAGAAATAACATATCTTAAAATTTGGATTGTTGACCAAGAAAATCGTGCAGTTAATTTCAGAGGTGAAGAAATAACACTTAGATTATATCTAAGACCCAGAAAAAAATGATAATTTACAATAAAACTAAGCACATTAAAGTTAATAGGGTCATTCCTACTAATCATATTAAAGCTATAAGACCATCATTATCGAAAGAAAACACCACCTTTTTAAAATTGCTTAAGTTAAAAATAAAGAAAAATGTCTGATATACTCAATGTCATTGAAAAACCGTATTCTGATGAAAATATAATAAAAAAAGATTATCACAGCTATGTGCCCTATATTCAATCATTTAAAAACAATGATGAAATTCGAATTACACTACAAAATCAAGACTTATATGTTCTTCCGTCTGAAAGCTACTTATATATAGAAGGAAACATAAAAAACACTAAAGGTGAAGAAGCGTCAGAAAATACTAGATTGAGGAATAATTGTGTTGCATACTTATTTGATGAAATACGGTATGAGATTAATGGTGTTGAAATTGATCGTACTCGATACTTGGGAATATCCAGTACAATTAAGAATTATGTCTCACTAAATAAATTTGAAAGCAATATGATGAGAAATGCAGGGTGGAATATTTCTGAAGACCTGTCAATGCGAAAATTTAATTTTTATATTCCCCTTAAACTACTATTGGGATTTGCTGAGGATTTCAATAAAATAATTTTAAATAGTAAACATGAACTTATTCTTTTACGAAGTTCAAATGATGATAAGGCGTATTACTCTACAGATGCTAATGAAAAATTAAGTTTATCGATTAAAAACATAACATGGAGAATACCACATATTCACCTATCAGATACACGAAAAATACAAATAATGAAGATTATAAAGGAGGGTGTTTCATTACCCATAGCATTTCGCAGTTGGGACTGTTATTTTAATCCAACATTTTCCGGAGGCAGAAATCACAACTGGAATATTAAACTATCAGTGAATAGAGAAAGGCCAAGATTTCTTTTATTCGTATTAGAAAACGATAATAAATATATACATTCAGATTTGAAAAATGTTAAAGTGCATTTAAATTCAGAATCGTATCCATATGATGATTTAAATTTAAAATTTGAGGAGAATCGATACGCTATTTTGTATGATATGTATGCTAAGTTTCAACAAAATTACTATATGAGAGAAGCACAACCTCTTCTTTCATGTGAGAAATTTAAAAATATTCCAATTGCAGTAGTTGATGTTAGTTATCAAAATGAAATTGTTAAAAATGGGCCTATCGATGTGAAAATTGAGTTCGAGACAAGTAGTCCAGTATCAAAAAATACAAATGCTTATTGTTTAATCCTACACGATCGTATGATGGAGTACACACCTTTAACTGGAATTGTTCGAAAAGTTATATAATCTATTTTAAAATACATTCTAATACTTACTTTTTTTTCAATTAATTTCTATTAAATAAAGAATAAAACTGTTGGTTTTTTTTTAAATAAATTTTGGTTTTTTTTTATTTTATGTATATATAGGTGTATATATTTACATATATTTACATTTACATATTCTATACTAATTATTTAGTGACTCAATATCACTAATTAACCTACTTAATTCTAAATCACCATTATCAGTATCTAACTGATAATGGTGCCATGCAAGTGTATTAATCTCATCATTTCTTATTTTACGTTTACTATCAATAAAATTTAAAGCTATTTTATTAACTCTATTTGTTAGTATTGTGTGTAACTTAGATGTGAATGTGTACATACATGCCCCTACTGATTTCTTATTAAATAAGACATGTTTATAATGATCTATAGTATAATTGTCTACCACGCATTTTTTAACCCCCTTAGCTTTTTTAACATCTTTATCATCTTCAACTGTGAAAGAATAAACTTTGGGTCCTAAGCCTACATATTCAGTGATGAATTTACCTTCAGTTTCATCTTTCATCATTCCAAGTACTTTTTTATTTAATTGAGGAAAGTTAAATGGATTATTTTGTAAATATGCTGATGTGTCAAAGAGTGTTTTTAAATCTCCTCTTATATCATCATAGAAATCATCAGTTTTAATTGAGTAAATAAAAGAGTCAGTGTCCATATAATTGAGATTTATATTATCTCCGAATTTAGGTTTCATATACTCATAATGGAAATCATACATTTTCCATTTTGATAGATCAAGTACACAAAAGCCTAAATAAATGGGTTTATTGTAATATGTCAAAGTTTTGTTCATTTGTACAGCCCATAATTTATCAGTAAACTGTGAAATACTGTGAAAATTTGGTTTTGCTATAAGTTCACCTACACCCAATTTATTGCGATTAGTACGACCCCATTCACTAACCAACCGAACGTCTTTTCTCTTATCGACATTTTCCATGGTTTTACCATACACAGCATTATTGAGCAATTTATAGAAATCTTTTTCAAATTGATTCTTAGCTTCTGTTCTATGTGTCGTATTTAAATCTATGTATGTCTTTAACCACGGCTTTTGATTAAATTTCAGAATTCGGTGAACTTTTTCCAAAACCAATCCATTATTTAAACATTGCTCTAATGTTTTATAATGTATGACATATTTCTTTTTGTTAGATAGATCAGCAATTAATTTTTCATATTTACTCCCACCAATTATTTTGTTTTCCACACAGAATGGCAGGTCATTATGATAATCATGACAGCTAGACGGGTATGATAAATCGACTTCATAAATATAACCAACATCTGAGTTAAGTGGAATATTTTTGGGGTGAATGAAGTCATTTGTCCAACTGAAGCCTCCATATGGTAGTGACTCTGACATTGCCCAACCATAAAGATTATTTGCGTCTAAATATAAAATGTATTCGGAGGGTTTTGTAGGATCATAATCATTAAGATATTTATGATTCGCCTTACTATACCTCTTACTACATTGTGAAAGACCACCACGAATTCCTCGTTTAATAAAATTATACATTTCTAGATCTGTTAATAATTCTAGCTCAATTCTTGTATATTTTAACATTGCATCCCAAGAAAGCCCTGGGATGGTATAATAATGTGGAGGATCTAGGTTATAAATCTTCTTACAGAGCTTTCTGAAGTTTTCAAATATATCTGTAAGTAACAACACGTCAGTTTTTAAATACAGCTCCATGTAATCCTTAATAGTCTCGCAATCAAATTTTGTCCATATATTTTGTGCTAGCAAATAATCTTCTTCTGAACATTTTTTATCATTTAACCTACTATAAAATGCTTCAATTGGTGGAAGTTTCTTTTCATTTAATTTTTCAAATGAATTTAAATATTCATAAGGAAAAACACCCTTTCGCTTCATAAGAGAAAACTTCTCAGCATCTGGAAAATATTTTCTAACTGCATTTAAATCTTGATCATTGAGGTTACTAGCTAATGATTCCAAACCAGATGCCATAAATCTTAAAGAGTCTAAAAATCTAAGCTCAATTTTTTTTCCAGTTTTATAAACTCGCACCTTTTCAAGTTGTTTTGAAATAATATGCTGAGGAATATTTTGCTTCACTTTTCTTATATACAACTCATTTATATAATCATCAATTTCTTCATCAGTATATACCCGAACAGTATGCGACAAAGAAATGTATAATTCTTTATTTATTGGAATTACATTTGTCTCCCCTTTAATACTAAGTAATTCTTTAATAAATAAGTGACAGTCATATTTCGAAAAATTATGGAAAAATATAGGAATAAAATTTGGAATTTTAAAATTTAAATTACACGAATTATGTGCAGCCCCTCTATATTTTCCTGATAAGTGGCAGTGATCTCTCACATCTAGTTCATCGCCTAGTGCTAAACCGCAAATATGACAGTTAATAGAGTTTAAAAATTGTTCTTCTTCTAAGGGGGTTAATGAATGCATGGGGACAATTTTTTCATAATACTTCTTATAAATTTGTCTACATTCATTTATTAAATTATTTACAAAATGTTGCCCTACATTAACACTACTACTACTACTACTACTACTAAACATTTTAAACTTATCTAAATTTTCATTAAAATTACACTTAATATTAAAACCATATGCACATGGAACATGTTTTTTTGTAAATCTACTATTTTCATTAATACTACTTACATCTACTTCCTCGAGAACGCATTCAAAATCCGCATACACAGTGAACGGGAGATTCATTTGTCGCTCATGATGGGAAAACTTTATGATGGATTTGTCTCCCTCCGGCATCTTGGGAATGCACTCTCCACATTCTTTTTCTTTGTGAAAAATCATTTTTTCCGGTATATCTGTGTGGTAAAGGCATGCGTTGCAAAATATAATTCTTCCATTATGCGTAGATATTTGACTTGAAAGTAGTCTAAAAAAAAGAAATAAATTTATTAAATTGAATAGATTTTTTTTTTTTAAAAAATTTTATATAAGTTTTTGATAACTACCTTGAAATATTGTTTATTAGAATGTAGTGCATTTTATCACCACATTCGTCTTCCAGCAGCATAAGGTTTATATGCATATTTTTTTCCTTTTTGGTAATGTAGTATGGTCCAATAACAGCCTTGGATTTCCTATCAAACCCGAACACATTTACACTTATATCAGTATTATTTCTTTCAAATACTTTAATATCTTTCACATCAGTAGGAAATTGCATTGATGTGAAATTAAGTGTTCTACCGCAATTAAGCTTAATATTATTGTCAGCAATATTTGGTATATTGTAAATTGTCTGTCTGTATACATGACTGTCATCACCATTATAAAATGCTGCTATTACACTCCATTTAAAGCAAAATATATCATTGTTTTGAATGTTGACACAAGCTGTCTTCCTCGCCAGCTCTACGGGTGTAGGTATACATATATTGGGATCCTGATAATGGTGATGCTTTATTTATGTTTATTTCCAGCCATTTAATTTGGATAAGCGTCCAACCAGAATCTCTTTCTTGAAACTCAGACATCTTCGCCTTAATCTTTTCAAATTGAAGTGTGAGAGCTGAGCCAATATTGTCTGCCCTTGATAAGCGTATCATTTCCGTATTGTGGTACATATCAGTTTCTGGTTTAAGAGGATGTGCTGGTAGCTTATATCGAGCTGTCAATTCCAAATTAAATTTCACAATTATGTGCTCAGCCAGACAATTATTTAATAATTTCTGAACATACATTTGACCCTCTTTCAAATATTCATTTACATTCAAATTCAAATCTCCTTTCGGGAAACGGTACGTCAAAAGTCGAGATTTAAATGAATTTTTTATCAATTGAATCCGGTTTCCAATTCTCTCCTGTACATTTTTCTTGTGTTCGGGTTGGGAGCAATGAATAAACCACTGTTGTGGTTGAATTTTAACATTACAATCCTCACACATAATAAAAGATTCTGAACATGACTCAGGCTTTTGTTGTTTAAATGGTATATTTGATTGTAACATCGATAGACGCTTCCTAGATGCATCCGATGTTGAAGGATGTTCATCCATTTCTTCTACTTGTTGTTGTTGTTGTTGTTGCTGCTGTTTTTGTTGCTGTTGTTGCTGTTGAAGGAAATCTAGATGGATTTCCATATGTTTTTTCCTCTCCATTGATGTCAGGGATATATGATTGCACACATCACATGGCACATGAATTTGAATATGTTTTTTTAATTTTTGTTTCTTTTTATATTGGTTTTGGCAAATTTCACAAATTAGTACACTAGCCATTATTATTATTTTAAAATATTAATTTCTTTTTTTTTATTTTCACAAAAAAAAACAAACTTTCTTAAGCAAGTCTACTTTAGAAACTAATGAATAGAATATATTTAAAACCTTTTATATACTTTCAAATATCTATACAATCGTAAATTTACTTATCAACAAATAAAATGCCAGACTGTCTCTGTATATCTGTCTGTCTGACTAACTTTCCTTTTCCCCCTTTTTATCTTCTCTTTTCTTTTAAAAATCATAAATAAATACTTTGAATTTTTCTTCCACCCAAATAAAAATTTAAATAGAAACACCAATTGCATCTATACAATTTTTTTTTTTTTTAATAACTAAATAAAATCATAATTTATAGATACTTTGAATTTATTCTTCAACCCCAAATAAAATTGAAAAACCATTTGCTGTTACGAAGCCAGTCTGTCTGTATGTCTGTCTATCCATCCAATAATATTTTCGTCGATCACCCAAACAAACAAAATAACAACAACCCTCCATCTGGTTACCCATAAACACACACACAACAAAAAGGACTTTTATCAGAAATGTGTATTTTCTCCCAACAATCCACAAAACACACACAAAAATAAAAAAAAATATTTTTCCAATTTCTTCCTCAAGGTCTGTCTGTGTATCTATCTATCTATATTCAAGACACACTCCAATACAATACCCTTATCATCTCACACCCCATAAATTATTAATTTTAATATCAGCGCTTTGAAAAAATTGTCCACAAAATTTTTTTTCAAAATCAAGTGCATCGACAAGTACACAGTATGTCTGTCTTCCACAAAACACACACAAAAAATAAATCACATCTTTTCTCAAGTGTATCTACACAGTAAGTCCGTCTATCGATCACAACAAAAGAAAGGCTTCAACAAGTGCATCGACAAGTACACAGTATGTCTGTCTTCCACAAAACACACACAAAAATAAAAAAAAATATTTTTCCAATTTCTTCCTCAAGGTCTGTCTGTGTATCTATCTATCTATATTCAAGACACACTCCAATACAATACCCTTATCATCTCACACCCCATAAATTATTAATTTTAATATCATAAAAAAAATAAAAAAATGCGCTTATCAGCTTTGTGTGTTTCCTCAACAAAAATTTTTTCTTCACATAATTCAAGAAAATAAAAAGATAGAATTATCAACAATATTTTCCAATTGCTTCTACAAGGTCTGTATGTCTATCTATCTACATATCTCTATGTCTGTCTGGCTGTCTGTCTATCGATCACAACAAAAGAAAGGCTTCAACAATGCACCCACCACTTGTGCATTGCTATCCTATAAAATTTAACGACTTTTTTTTTATTACTTTGTTTTTGAAATTTTTTAAAAAAATTTT
This sequence comes from Pollenia amentaria, assembly GCA_943735925.1. NCBI lineage: Eukaryota > Metazoa > Arthropoda > Insecta > Diptera > Polleniidae > Pollenia > Pollenia amentaria. The sequence goes on from OX031007.1 coordinate 101,791,253, forward strand.
CAAGAATGGTTTCATATTTCCCTATCCACTCCAAAATAAAAATAGAAACACCAATTGCATCTATACAATTTTTTTTTTTTTAATAACTAAATAAAATCATAATTTATAGATACTTTGAATTTATTCTTCAACCCCAAATAAAATTGAAAAACCATTTGCTGTTACGAAGCCAGTCTGTCTGTATGTCTGTCTATCCATCCAATAATATTTTCGTCGATCACCCAAACAAACAAAATAACAACAACCCTCCATCTGGTTACCCATAAACACACACACAACAAAAAGGACTTTTATCAGAAATGTGTATTTTCTCCCAACAATCCACAAAACACACACAAAAATAAAAAAAATATTTTTCCAATTGCTTCTACAAGGTCTGTATGTCTATCTATCTACATATCTCTATGTCTGTCTGGCTGTCTGTCTATCGATCACAACAAAAGAAAGGCTTCAACAATGCACCCACCACTTGTGCATTGCTATCCTATAAAATTTAACGACTTTTTTTATTACTTTGTTTTTGAAATTTTTTTAAATTTTACCTTTTTTAACACGTGTTCATTTGACATACTTTAACACGTGTTCAGGAATTTCCTCCCTAATTTTGCCTTTTTTAAAATTTATGACATTTTTATTACTTTGTTTTTGAAAAATTTTTTTTTTTTTTTAAAATTTGACCTTTTTTAACACGTGTTCATTTGACATACTTTAACACGTGTTCATTTTAATGGCTTTTGGATAATTTTAATGGCTTTTTAATGGCTTTGGAAAAATTTTAATGGCTTTTGGATAATTTTAATGGCTTTTGGATAATTTTAATGGCTTTTTGGTAATTTTAATGGCTTTTTAATGGCTTTTGGGTAATTTTAATGGCTTTTGGGTGATTTTAATGGCTTTTTGGGTAAATTTGGCGTAGAACTCTCATTATACATATACTCATCTCACACCCCATAAATTATTAATTTTAATATCAGCGCTTTGAAAAAATTGTCCACAAAAATTTTTTTCAAAATTAAGTGCATCGACAAGTACACAGTATGTCTGTCTGTCTACCTATTAATCTACATGCATACATATCCACAAAACTAAATCACATCTTTTCTCAAGTGCATCTACACAGTAAGTCCGTCTATCGATCACAACAAAAGACAGGCTTCAACAAGTGCATCGACAAGTACACAGTATGTCTGTCTTCCACAAAACACACACAAAAATAAAAAAAAAAATATTTTTCCAATTTCTTCCTCAAGGTCTGTCTGTGTATCTATCTATCTATATTCAAGACACACTCCAATACAATACCCTTATCATCTCACACCCCATAAATTATTAATTTTAATATCAGCGCTTTGAAAAAATTGTCCACAAAATTTTTTTTCAAAATCAAGTGCATCGACAAGTACACAGTATGTCTGTCTTCCACAAAACACACACAAAAATAAATCACATCTTTTCTCAAGTGCATCTACAAGGTCTGTATGTCTATCTATCTACATATCTCTATGTCTGTCTGGCTGTCTGTCTATCGATCACAACAAAAGAAAGGCTTCAACAATGCACCCACCACTTGTGCATTGCTTTCCTATAAAATTTAACGACTTTTTTATTACTTTGTTTTGAAATTTTTTAAAAAAGTTCACCTACTTTAACACGTGTTCAGGAATTTCCCCCCTAATTTTGCCTTTTTTAAAATTTTATGACATTTTTATTGCTTTTTTAAAAATTTTATGACATTTTTATGGCTTTTGGATAATTTTAATGGCTTTTTAATGGCTTTGGAAAAATTTTAATGGCTTTTGGATAATTTTAATGGCTTTTGGATAATTTTAATGGCTTTTGGGTAATATTAATGGCTTTTGGGTAATTTTAATGGCTTTTGGGTGATTTTAATGGCTTTTGGGTAAATTTGAAGTAGAACTCTCATTATACATATACTTATGTCTCTTCAAAAATGTGTGAGTTTTCTCATAAATGGCTAAAATTAATTTCTCTTTAGGTGTATTCCGTATGTTCCTCTTAAAAAGTGTAATTCTATTTGCTAATCTAGTCCTTGTCTCATCCTTTTCCCCATGGGTAATCTCTACAATTTTCTGAATGCACTGTTCTACATCTGCTATGATTTTCTGTGGCGAAAAACCCTGTTTATTTATTGGTAGCGCAAATTTTTTCCCTAATGATAACAACCATCTGCATTCCCATGGTATATCAACTTCGGTTCTATTTTCAAGCCATTCCTCATTAAAAACCAATCCCAGCTTCATAAATAACTTTTCTTTCAGTGTATTAAGTTTACTCGTCTGTTTTTGTCTTGCATTCGTGCTTATATATCTATTTCTATCAGTCTGATTTTTCATGAAAGCCTCAAAATCATCTATCGTCAAAAAGTTTTTTATACCTGATTTTAAGTGGTATAGTCTTCTTTTTATTGCCCTCAAATCGGCATTTGCCTGTGATATCTCCAGATTTAAAATTTTTCTGTGAAAATTGTATTCTACCCTCTCCAAATGTTCTTTTATTGTCGTGCATTGAAAAAGTTTCGCTACGTGTGTTGTTGTAGCCATAGTGTGTTTAGGAACTATGCCAAACCTTCTGCATGCTACTAGAAATTTTAGCCCCTGTTGTTTATGTGCATATCTTCTTACTTCATTACAATATTCCTTCATGGCTATGCATGTTTCCCTATCATATTTAAATGTTATGTGCTGAAAAAATCCCTTCATGTTGTGTATTGTCCGCGACTGTTGATGCTCATAAATTATATTTAAATAGATAAATTTAATGTCTTACGGCAAGCTATCCGTTGTTTTTATTTGTTTTCCTTTATTTTTGGCCACTTACTTTTATTTATATTTGTATATTTGCTTATATATACTTAGCTGGTGAGGCCTAACTCCATTTGTGAAAATAAAAATGCAAAATTTTTTATTCCATTTTTCCCGACGTTTCGTGAATTTTATGTTCACTTCTTCAGGGGATTCGTCTATTATTATAAAATAAAAACATCAACATTTAATAATACAATAAATTGAATGTAACTAACTTACATTGAAAAAACAATTTTGTATCACATTAATAAATTTTTAAATAATAAAAATCACAGCTAGTGTCGTCATCTACTGTTTTTCAAAACAACTCTGTAACAGGCGCTTAAATTGTCAGTGTCTTCTTTTTTATTCATTGTTCTGTTTATTTTCTGTTGAATTCTTAAGCTTTCTGTAGTATATCTTTTTCTCACGTTATTTTCCTTGTCTAGTATTCTTATGTTGTCAAAATCAGGTTTATGTTTTGTTTGTAATATGTGTTGTGATAATGCAGTGCTTTCTTTGTTTTTGTTTATGTCTGATTTGTGTTCTCCCATTCTTGTCTCTAGATTTCTCTTTGTCGTCCCAATGTAAACTAAATCACAGCTGTTGTTGTTGTCTCCCTTGCATGGTATTTCATACACTACATTATTTTGTTGTAGTTTGTTTATTGGCGTTTTTGTATTTGTAAATATTGCACTTAATGTTTTGTTTGGTTTGTAAGCAAAGCTCATGTCATTATTATCTATTGCGTTTTTTATGTTTTTATTGTCCGTGAGGCCCGGTATGTATTTTACACTGTAAAAATATTTTTCCTCCTTATCAATGTTTCCATTTATGTTTGTTATTATAGGTTTATAGGCAGATATTAGATTTTTAATTAAATTTGTGGGAAAAGCATTATCTTTAAGTACTTTCGTGATTACATGTTTATTTTTGTTATGGTATTGTTCATCACTAATATCAAGAACTCTACGTATAAAATTTTTTGCAGTATTTACTATTTGGGATTTTGGTTGAGTAGCGTTGAAATTAATAATTCTGCCAGACGATGTATTTTTTGCATACCAATCAAACGTTATTTCATTGTCCCCTCTATGTAATTTTGTGTCAAGGTATGCTATTTCTCTGTTCTTTTCAACTTCAACGGTGAATTTAATTTTCGGGTGATACCCATTGAGTGCTTTAAGTATATCGTCTTTGTCATTAATGTCTATTACAGCCAGTATGTCATCTACGTACTTTGCCACATATTTAATGTTAACGTTCTTTTTGTGTAATTCTGCCAAGGCTACGTCAAGTAAATTATCCAAAACAATATCAGCAATAGTAGGGGAAAGAGGATTTCCCATTGGCATACCGAAAATCTGTTTGTATACCTTGTTATTGTATGCAAAGTAGTTGTTGTCATTTAAACAGAATTTCAGTATTTCCAAGAATTTTGATTTTGGTATGCTAGTTTTCGTTTTAATAGTGTCCCATTGGTCCATAATATTTTTTATAGCTGTGTAAACAGGAACATTGGTGAAAAGGGAAACGACGTCAAAAGAAACCAATGTGTCATTCACATCAAGGGTGATGTCCTTTAGTTGTTTTTTTAGTTCCAAAGAGTTTTTAACATTATATTTTTCGGAGATGATATTTTTGAGTATGAGTCCAATGTGTTTGCTTAACTGATAGCACGGGACTTGAATAGAAGATACTATGGGTCGTAAAGGTATCCCACATTTATGTGTTTTAGGTAACCCGTAAATTCTAGGTGCCGTTGCAGCCGAACAAATGAGCCTATGTTTTTGCCAAGTATATATATATTTATCCCTGTATAATTGACTAATAATGCTGTTATTAGTTCTGACTAATTTGCTGGTCGGGTCCGTATTCATAACTTGGTAAGTATTTTTGTCCTCAAGTAGTTTTTCCATTTTCCTTTCATATTCTTTCTTGTAGATTGCAACCGTTTTGTTTCCTTTATCCGATTGTAGTATAATTAGGTCCTTATGTCTCTTCAAAAATGTGTGAGTTTTCTCATAAATGGCTAAAATTAATTTCTCTTTAGGTGTATTCCGTATGTTCCTCTTAAAAAGTGTAATTCTATTTGCTAATCTAGTCCTTGTCTCATCCTTTTCCCCATGGGTAATCTCTACAATTTTCTGAATGCACTGTTCTACATCTGCTATGATTTTCAGTGGCGAAAAACCCTGTTTATTTATTGGTAGCGCAAATTTTTTCCCTAATGATAACAACCATCTGCATTCCCATGGTATATCAACTTCGGTTCTATTTTCAAGCCATTCCTCATTAAAAACCAATCCCAGCTTCATAAATAACTTTTCTTTCAGTGTATTAAGTTTACTCGTCTGTTTTTGTCTTGCATTCGTGCAAAAAGTTTTTTATACCTGATTTTAAGTGGTATAGTCTTCTTTTTATTGCCCTCAAATCGGCATTTGCCTGTGATATCTCCAGATTTAAAATTTTTCTGTGAAAATTGTATTCTACCCTCTCCAAATGTTCTTTTATTGTCGTGCATTGAAAAAGTTTCGCTACGTGTGTTGTTGTAGCCATAGTGTGTTTAGGAACTATGCCAAACCTTCTGCATGCTACTAGAAATTTTAGCCCCTGTTGTTTATGTGCATATCTTCTTACTTCATTACAATATTCCTTCATGGCTATGCATGTTTCCCTATCATATTTAAATGTTATGTGCTGAAAAAATCCCTTCATGTTGTGTATTGTCCGCGACTGTTGATGCTCATAAATTATATTTAAATAGATAAATTTAATGTCTTACGGCAAGCTATCCGTTGTTTTTATTTGTTTTCCTTTATTTTTGGCCACTTACTTTTATTTATATTTGTATATTTGCTTATATATACTTAGCTGGTGAGGCCTAACTCCATTTGTGAAAATAAAAATGCAAAATTTTTTATTCCATTTTTCCCGACGTTTCGTGAATTTTATGTTCACTTCTTCAGGGGATTCGTCTATTATTATAAAATAAAAACATCAACATTTAATAATACAATAAATTGAATGTAACTAACTTACATTGAAAAAACAATTTTGTATCACATTAATAAATTTTTAAATAATAAAAATCACAGCTAGTGTCGTCATCTACTGTTTTTCAAAACAACTCTGTAACAGGCGCTTAAATTGTCAGTGTCTTCTTTTTTATTCATTGTTCTGTTTATTTTCTGTTGAATTCTTAAGCTTTCTGTAGTATATCTTTTTCTCACGTTATTTTCCTTGTCTAGTATTCTTATGTTGTCAAAATCAGGTTTATGTTTTGTTTGTAATATGTGTTGTGATAATGCAGTGCTTTCTTTGTTTTTGTTTATGTCTGATTTGTGTTCTCCCATTCTTGTCTCTAGATTTCTCTTTGTCGTCCCAATGTAAACTAAATCACAGCTGTTGTTGTTGTCTCCCTTGCATGGTATTTCATACACTACATTATTTTGTTGTAGTTTGTTTATTGGCGTTTTTGTATTTGTAAATATTGCACTTAATGTTTTGTTTGGTTTGTAAGCAAAGCTCATGTCATTATTATCTATTGCGTTTTTTATGTTTTTATTGTCCGTGAGGCCCGGTATGTATTTTACACTGTAAAAATATTTTTCCTCCTTATCAATGTTTCCATTTATGTTTGTTATTATAGGTTTATAGGCAGATATTAGATTTTTAATTAAATTTGTGGGAAAAGCATTATCTTTAAGTACTTTCGTGATTACATGTTTATTTTTGTTATGGTATTGTTCATCACTAATATCAAGAACTCTACGTATAAAATTTTTTGCAGTATTTACTATTTGGGATTTTGGTTGAGTAGCGTTGAAATTAATAATTCTGCCAGACGATGTATTTTTTGCATACCAATCAAACGTTATTTCATTGTCCCCTCTATGTAATTTTGTGTCAAGGTATGCTATTTCTCTGTTCTTTTCAACTTCAACGGTGAATTTAATTTTCGGGTGATACCCATTGAGTGCTTTAAGTATATCGTCTTTGTCATTAATGTCTATTACAGCCAGTATGTCATCTACGTACTTTGCCACATATTTAATGTTAACGTTCTTTTTGTGTAATTCTGCCAAGGCTACGTCAAGTAAATTATCCAAAACAATATCAGCAATAGTAGGGGAAAGAGGATTTCCCATTGGCATACCGAAAATCTGTTTGTATACCTTGTTATTGTATGCAAAGTAGTTGTTGTCATTTAAACAGAATTTCAGTATTTCCAAGAATTTTGATTTTGGTATGCTAGTTTTCGTTTTAATAGTGTCCCATTGGTCCATAATATTTTTTATAGCTGTGTAAACAGGAACATTGGTGAAAAGGGAAACGACGTCAAAAGAAACCAATGTGTCATTCACATCAAGGGTGATGTCCTTTAGTTGTTTTTTTAGTTCCAAAGAGTTTTTAACATTATATTTTTCGGAGATGATATTTTTGAGTATGAGTCCTATGTGTTTGCTTAACTGATAGCACGGGACTTGAATAGAAGATACTATGGGTCGTAAAGGTATCCCACATTTATGTGTTTTAGGTAACCCGTAAATTCTAGGTGCCGTTGCAGCCGAACAAATGAGCCTATGTTTTTGCCAAGTATATATATATTTATCCCTGTATAATTGACTAATAATGCTGTTATTAGTTCTGACTAATTTGCTGGTCGGGTCCGTATTCATAACTTGGTAACAGCCGTACCTAAACAAGAGCGGAAGGCGGAACGTTTTCTTCAGCGTAGCTTTTACGCTGATATGCCATACCTAAATAAGAGCGTCAGCGTTGTGCCATAAACAGTAGTGTTAACTTTCGTGCCGACTAAAACCCTCATAAAAGACACAAGAAATTGAATTAAAACCGCTAGTTTGACCTAAAAATAGCTAATTTGCCATTATTTATTATCAAACTATAAAAACAGGGTTGTCAAAACATCAAATATAGCAGCCCTGTTTAATTTAACGCGCTGTCAAAATCGGATTTTCCAATTGCAAAGCGCTACCGTTGCGTTGCCGCCGCGTTGTTTCGGTATGCTACGTACAAATTGTATGGGCATGAGGATTTTTGACAGCTAGAAAACGCGTTCCGCTCTTGTTTAGGTATGGCTGTAAGTATTTTTGTCCTCAAGTAGTTTTTCCATTTTCCTTTCATATTCTTTCTTGTAGATTGCAACCGTTTTGTTTCCTTTATCCGATTGTAGTATAATTAGGTCCTTATGTCTCTTCAAAAATGTGTGAGTTTTCTCATAAATGGCTAAAATTAATTTCTCTTTAGGTGTATTCCGTATGTTCCTCTTAAAAAGTGTAATTCTATTTGCTAATCTAGTCCTTGTCTCATCCTTTTCCCCATGGGTAATCTCTACAATTTTCTGAATGCACTGTTCTACATCTGCTATGATTTTCAGTGGAGAAAAACCCTGTTTATTTATTGGTAGCGCAAATTTTTTCCCTAATGATAACAACCATCTGCATTCCCATGGTATATCAACTTCGGTTCTATTTTCAAGCCATTCCTCATTAAAAACCAATCCCAGCTTCATAAAATAGCCTTGGCAGAATTACACAAAAAGAACGTTAACATTAAATATGTGGCAAAGTACGTAGATGACATACTGGCTGTAATAGACATTAATGACAAAGACGATATACTTAAAGCACTCAATGGGTATCACCCGAAAATTAAATTCACCGTTGAAGTTGAAAAGAACAGAGAAATAGCATACCTTGACACAAAATTACATAGAGGGGACAATGAAATAACGTTTGATTGGTATGCAAAAAATACATCGTCTGGCAGAATTATTAATTTCAACGCTACTCAACCAAAATCCCAAATAGTAAATACTGCAAAAAAATTTATACGTAGAGTTCTTGATATTAGTGATGAACAATACCATAACAAAAATAAACATGTAATCACGAAAGTACTTAAAGATAATGCTTTTCCCACAAATTTAATTAAAAATCTAATATCTGCCTATAAACCTATAATAACAAACATAAATGGAAACATTGATAAGGAGGAAAAATATTTTTACAGTGTAAAATACATACCGGGCCTCACGGACAATAAAAACATAAAAAACGCAATAGATAATAATGACATGAGCTTTGCTTACAAACCAAACAAAACATTAAGTGCAATATTTACAAATACAAAAACGCCAATAAACAAACTACAACAAGATAATGTAGTGTATGAAATACCATGCAAGGGAGACAACAACAACAGCTGTGAGTTAGTTTACATTGGGACGACAAAGAGAAATCTAGAGACAAGAATGGGAGAACACAAATCAGACATAAACAAAAACAAAGAAAGCACTGCATTATCACAACACATATTACAAACAAAACATAAACCTGATTTTGACAACATAAGAATACTAGACAAGGAAAATAACGTGAGAAAAAGATATACTACAGAAAGCTTAAGAATTCAACAGAAAATAAACAGAACAATGAATAAAAAAGAAGACACTGACAATTTAAGCGCCTGTTACAGAGTTGTTTTGAAAAACAGTAGATGACGACACTAGCTGTGATTTTTATTATTTAAAAATTTATTAATGTGATACAAAATTGTTTTTTCAATGTAAGTTAGTTACATTCAATTTATTGTATTATTAAATGTTGATGTTTTTATTTTATAATAATAGACGAATCCCCTGAAGAAGTGAACATAAAATTCACGAAACGTCGGGAAAAATGGAATAAAAAATTTTGCATTTTTATTTTCACAAATGGAGTTAGGCCTCACCAGCTAAGTATATATAAGCAAATATACAAATATAAATAAAAAAAAGTATTTAAGCAGTCAAAAGTGTAAACATTTTTCAAAACTTCAATTATTTCCCATCAGCTGTTCCCTTTATTTTACGAATTTTTAAAAATTTTGCGTTCGCGTACTTTTTTGGACAACAGCTTTTTGTGAGAGCAAATTTTTAAGTTTACTCATTTACTGCATTTTACTGTAAAAGTACTCAAACGCACCTAATGTTAATAACACCAATAACAATAATAATAACAATTTGATTTCATTTGAGGAAATCAAGAACCTTACGTTTGAATAAATCTCTAATTTGAAGAGTTGTAAATCTCGCGAAGACCAGTTCAAGGTAGTCACAGACCTTGCCTGCAAATTTCTTTTTCAATGAGTAACAATATTAAGATAATATCATGGAATGCCCGCGGCATTCGTACAAAAAAAGATGAGCATTTTCAGTTTCTGGTAAATTCTGATATTGACATTTGTTTAATATGTGAAACATGGCTAAATAACAAATTTTCCATAAGACACCAAACCTTCCATTGCTATAGATACGATCGGCAACGAGGCAGAGGTGGTGGTGTAGCAATATTGATTAAAAAAATATACGTCATCAGCTATTACCTCTACAAACTACTACTCTTATTTAAAATATCGAAATAAAAATATCTACTGGTAATGACTTTATCAACATTTATTCATGCTATTTTTTTGGTGGATCAGCAGGAAGCGACAATACTAGAAAACAGTTATTTATATCTGATATTCGTAAGTTAACTAGTTCCAACGAAAAATATATACTAGGGGGCGAGACACATCTACTGGGGTTGTCAAAGAAATAATTGTTGGGGAAATATATTATATAGTAAACTGCAATTAAACCAAACACAAATAGTCTTTCCTCATGAACACTCATATATTCCAGCCGACCCAAACAAGCAACTGTCTACCTAAGATTTCTACTTAACTAACGTTTCGCAAAACATGACAGCGGTTAGAGTCATAAACGACCTAAGCTCAGACCATCTGCCAATCAGCAGTGTTATAAATATGGAATATGAAATTGCAGACAATCTTTAATACGTTTTTTCCAAAGCTAAATGAAATCGTTACGCTAAATATATTAACAGAAATCTCCCATCGGCGGAAGATATAACAGGAATAACAAATAGTAGCATGGTCGATAATATGATTAATCTGTTTAGTAACACCATAAAAATGGCAACCGATGACAGCGTACCCAAAAAAAGTATAAACCCTACAATAAAAACGTTGCCCAATAACATTAAATCAATGATACGAAAAAGAAATTTATTTAGGCGAAACTAGAAGCGCTATAGAGACTTGCATGACCACCAACAAATGTCACGTTTTAACAAAAACATTGCAGCAGAAATTAACAAATTCAGAAACATTTCATGGAACAACATGCTGTCTACTTTAGATAAATCTTCCTCCGCCTTTTGGAAAACGTCAAAGATACTCAAAAGGAAATCCAAATGCATCCCAATCCTAAAACACAACAACGTTGTTTGTTTTACACAACAGGATAAAAGTGAATTGTTGGCTCAAACTTTTAAATTAAATCATACTGTTTCAACACATCTTAGTGACGACTCAACGATTACTGAGGTGGAAGACGTCGTAAAACAAATTCGATCCATAAATTCAAGCCCACAAAGAAGATACCTGCTGTTAACACGGGGAAAAACTATTGATATATTAAAAAGTCTTAAAAATAAAAAATCTCCCGGGTTAGATAGTATCAACAATAAGTGCCTGAAATATCTACCAAGTAAAGGTATTAATTACCTAACAACAATGTTAAATTCATACCTTAAGCTGTGCTATTTTCCCCAATCATGGAAATTGTCTAAAACAATTCCTATTATTAAGCCAAACAAACCGCCTAATTCGCCAAATTCGTATAGACCAATTAGCTTGCTTTCTTTTATAAGCAAAGTGCTAGAAAAAATAATTAAAGAACAATTAGTTGAATTTATTGATAATTACAGTATTCTTCCATCCCAACAATAATTAAAATGAACAGATTCAACTTCCCCATAGAGGTTACAAAAATCATCCAAAGCTTCCTTTCTAACAGGTCGTTCAAAGTTTACCTTGGTAATACTAATTCACAAGAAATAAATATAACTGCGGGGTGCCCCCAAGGGTCTTGTCTCTCGCCCATCTTATAACATCTTTACTGCGGACATCCCAACGTTTCCCGACTGTGTCACATCAATATTTGCAGATGACACCTCAATACTCTGCTCAGATGCCTTTGCAACAAATGTTATATCAAGCTTACAATCAGCTCTATCCGATTTACAGATTTTTTTCAATTTCAATATTTTACGGTTGTGCAGTATGGTCCACGTCCTCAAAATGCCACTTAAGCAAACTACAGGTAGCACAAAATAAGCTACTAAAAATGATATTCAAACTACCCTGGCTCTATTCCACCCGACGTTTGCATGCACTAGCAAATTTCGAGCTCGTATATGATAAAATTGATCGACTGACACAAAATTTCAACAGGAGATATGAATTCTCTTCTTACTTACTTCAGCATAATTTTATCTTAACTATTTTAGCTTCCTTTTATCTTATAAACTCATGTTTCACAAAGGTTTTTGTATCTTTTTTTCCTCCAATTATTAAAATAGAACAAAATGGACAGAAATAAATAATACTAATATAAAATTTACTACTAAGTAGAATAGGAACAAATGTTCTTAAGCTCTTTACTACTTTAAGTCAAATGTAAATAATATTAATATTATATGAATGTACATACAAATAAATAAATAAATATATCGAAGATGGTTCGAGAAAAATCTGAGTGTCGATTTTATTTAAATCCGAAGCCTTGTTTTTTATTTAAAGGAAAAGAAAAAGTTATTGCGTACATAGTTTGGGAGATATGAGTGCATCAAAATTGTCCTTAAAAATTCAGCATTGGCTATTTTCGTTGGAGAAAAAGTCAGTTAGCTCGGTTTACCTCCGTGCTCTCAGTATAACGAAATGAAAGGTAAAAGGCTCTTCTTTCAAATTAGTCAAAAAAAAAAATTACCAACTTTTGTCAATCTTTTAAAAAAATCCAAATTTCGTAAAAAAGTCACGAATATTGCACCCTAGTATTTGTAATAAAAAAGTTTTGCAAAATTTGACATAATAGATGCAGCAGTACTCCCAATTGGTATGCTCTCTTAGGAAGCAGAAGAAGCGCGTAATAAAGATTACAGGAACTAAAGATTAGTGTTTGCTAGATTAGTGTTTGCTTACGTTGAGAAGAAAAATAAGCGAAAAATGGGGGTGCAAGGGAGGAACCCCTAAATAGTAGACGAATTTCAACTAAAATTAGCAGAACTATCTCTTGTATAAATTTATAGATGTGTGCCAAATTTTATCAGATTATATTGAGGATTACGGCCTATACATTCAAAAGAAAAATAAGTGAACAAATTGGCGGTCCAAGGGAAGTACCCCAAGGAGTCGACGGATTTTAAATTTTTTGAATTTTTCTTTTCCACTTAAAATTGAACAAGTGTGCAAAATTTCATCGTTGTAGGAGCACTCCTTCTACTTTTTGCAGTTAGATGTATGAAGAAATACCACTTATGTACATATATGTATGTATTTGGGTACTTTGAAATGCTAGATCTTTGTACTTTTTATAGGAATATGCAAATTATACCTTATTGCATAACGATCAATTTACAGCTTATTGAATAAACACATTTTAAGGTTTACGTCTTATAAATTAAAAAAGAATTTTAAAATTACAAGCTTATATTTTGAGTTCGTTACTTGATATTAAACAATTTCACAAAAAACAAAACTAAATTTGTACATGAAAACCTAAAAATGATTTTTGTTCTTTAAACGGTACATCAAAAATAAATTCGGATTATTTCCTGATAGCTTTATCTTTACAAAATAATCGTCATGAGTTAGAAATACACATTTACTTAACACAAAAATACCTCGTATTTATTAGGTAAAACATATCGTCACCTTAAATGCAAACGGACGTAACCACACAAAAATTCCAATTGGAGCCCTGCTATCAAAAATGGCGACTTTTTTTTTAAAGAAATTCAAACGCCAAGAACATCTTGATATTATTGATTTTGTAAAGTTATTTGCTTCTCCTGTAAAAAAATAAGTGTAGTTAATTCCGTTTGCATTTAAGGTGACGATATGTACTATAAACATTCATATTTATTTAATTATGAGGTAAATCAACTTCGAAAACATACGCATCATTACTGAGGATTGCTTTGCGCTCATCAGATTTCTTCACGTAACCGACGACCCAAGCTAACTGTTTATTGTTGGTCACACTTTTAAACTCTTCGCAAAATTGATAGGAATAGTCTGACGGTATCGATATTAAAAGCCCGCCTGATGTCTCTACAGATTTTCCTGCACGTAGATTGACATCTTGATTCAGCATCTTTCCAAAGGACAACACATTTTTAAAAACTGGTAATTTTTCTATTGTAAATTGAAGACAGTCGCTTTGAAATTCGGCTAAATTTTCTGCGTGGCCTAATAAACCAAATCCAGTGACATCTGTTGCCGCATTTGCTTTGTATTTCTTCATTAACTGAGCCGCTAAAAATAAATATAAATATGTATGTATTATATTTTGTTGTTAATACAAGAATAAACATTTTATTTAAATACAAACAGCATCACAGTCAGAGAACAAGTCGAACTAAAAAGTCGGCGCCTGAAAGCTTTTGTTCAAAATATTCATTTAATAGTTGGAATTTTATAAAAAACCTATTAACATAATATATATCGCTCATTTCGTGCAATACCGTCACAACTCAATATTTGAAACTTTACAGGAGAGCCTTTTTAAGATTCCAACCTATTATTTTTTTACCTTCTCTTTCACTAAAATAAAGTTATAAAATCAAATATTTCTTTTTTGCTACAAAGAAAACCACATGTACAAGAGGAATGCCAAACACAAACTGAAATGTGACCTTGTTGATGTTAATTGCTCAAGTTTGTTACGAGAGGTCATAGCGTCACAAGCATCTGTATTACCGTTATTTTTTCGATAATTCTCTCCGTTCTTAGATCAATTTGTAGAGATTTAAGAGAAGCACATTTCTGCATTACTAACTCGAAAATGCCAAATTTTGAGTTGTGACGGTCTTGCACGAAATGAGCGATATATATTTAAATAAATTGGTGAAATTGGCCATAAAGTAATAACAAAACTTTATTTTAAAATTAGAATGTAAGAATTATTTCTTTTTATAAGTTACTTTTTATATTCAACATTTATATTTTACGAATGAATTTTATGAGTTTTACTGCCTGGCCCACAATGTCGAGAAGAACATTTCTTTCGTATATTTATATTGAAACCAAAAACAAATTTTAGTTTTTAATTATTGTTTTCAATATAAATGTGCGAAAGAAATGTTCCTTGTCGACATTGTGGGCCTGGCAGTTAAATTTTATAAAGCATTTTTCAAATCAAAGGAAATATCACAGGAACTAAGTAATATAGAACAGAAATTTCTTTTAAGGGTTTTAAACCTTGAGATAAAGGAAACTAATAAAAGTATTAAGAATGGTAATTGGGAAAAAAATAAAATTAGATGCGCATTCAAACTAAAACTTAATAAGGAAGACTATGATAATTTTATAGAAAGACAGAAAATCAGATATATTAACATTACATCAGCGGATAAACAGACACACTCGGCAAAATTATCGAATTTAAAACGTCACCAACTGAACAAATACAATTTGAAATTTAACCCGTCATGGTTTGAGAACAAGACTAAAGTAAACTTTACAGATGAAAACAAATGGCTACTTTCCCTTGGGTCAAAATTTGCGCTTCCAGTTAGTGAAAAAAACTTTTCATCAATAAACTTAATAGCCGATTTGGAACAATGGGTACAGACTCTATGTGATGACAGGCAAAAGGACATAATCAGGTCAAAAATTGCAAACAGAATCTTAACATTTAAAAGAAAATCAAAAAATAGCCAAAAGGACAAATTTATTTTGAATATTTTTAAGGAGACAAAACAAATTTTGAAAAAACATAAGGAGGAAATCGTTATAACTAAATCAGACAAGGGAAATAAGACTGTAATTATGTACAAAAAGGACTACGAATCAGGAATGAGAAAATTGCTAGATGACAAATTCAATTTACATAGGAAAAATGGGAGAAGGAAGAAAACTCCCGGGGAGTTTTTTTTTTCATAATTGGGCTGTATATGGACTTCCGAAGATCCACAAACCCGACATGCCACTTCGCCCAATCTCATCTTCGATAGAAGTACCATGCTACCACCTCTCAAAATATATTGGACAAATTTTAAAAAATATATTAGAAAAATATAATATTAAAAATTCGTTAGAACTTAAGGCAAAATTCGAAAATATAACTTTAGACGAAGACGAAATTCTGATCTCTCTCGACGTAGTATCCCTATTTACAAATATACCAATTCACTTAGCAATAAATAATATAATGGCTCAATGGAATATTTTAAAAAATCATACCACAATGCCTAGGACTCAATTTTTAAAAATATTACAATTTTGTCTAACCGACAACAATTATTTTATGTATGGGGATACTTACTTCAATCAAACTTACGGAATGCCTATGGGCAATCCATTATCACCAACAATAGCTGATATCGTTTTAGATACACTATTGGAACAAGTCACCGCAGATCTTAGAAAGGACGACGTAAACATAAAACTAATATCAAAATATGTAGACGATTTGTTTGCTATTATAAAAACAAAGGACGAGGAACACATTCTAAGAAAATTCAATAACTACCACAGTAAACTTAAATTTACAATAGAAAAAGAAGAAAATTATTCTATCCCATATCTTGATATGAAAATAATTCGAGAAAATAAAACAATAATTACGGATTGGTACTCGAAAACAATTGCATCCGGACGTCTAATTAATTATCACTCCACACAACCAACAAGTCAAAAAACAAATACTGCTATAAATTTAATAACAACGGCGTTAAAATTAAGTGACAACAGATTTAAATCCAAAAATATTGAAAAATTAAAAAACATCTTGACTAATAACAGCTATCCAACATATTTAATTAATAATTTAATAAATAAAGCGCAAACAGAAAAAGTAACCGGGGAAAACATAAACACTACATCTGGCAACACTAAATATTACAGCCTCTCTTACATTCCAAAACTCACAGAAAACAAACAAATCCAAGAAATCATAAATGACAAAGAGATAAAACTGGCGTACAGAGCAAACAAAACAATTAATACACTATTTACAAAAACAAAGACAAAGATAGAAAAAACTGACCAAAGTAATCTTGTATATGAAATAACATGCCTTGGAAAAACAAATGAACAGAGCGGTAAAGTGTATGTGGGTACAACAAAAAGAAGCCTCGGTACAAGAGTATCAGAACACGAAGCAGACATAAGGAAAAACAAAACTACAACAGCTCTGTCCACACACTGTGTTGAAGAGCAACATGTACCCGATCTGACAAACATCAAAATATTAGACAAGGAAAAGAGAACAAATAAGCGATACACTCTTGAAAGTTTGCGAATACAGGAAAAAGCTACTAGGGCACTGAATACAAAAGAGGACAAAAATAACACCAATGCAATATATACAATTGCAATATTTTAGTTTAATAATTTACCATCTGTGATATAGTTTGACAAAAAAATTTTATAATTTAACATTAATAATTTTTTAATAGTAATAGTTTGTTTTCATTTGTGTTGTTAATAAAAAATTTATGTTTTATGTTGTATGTATAAAACTAAATTTGTAAAATAACGTAAAAATTTAAACAATTGACGAAAAGATTATAGATATGTAAGTTATATTATTACTGTGAAGCTGTATTGTTGTGGTTTTTTATTAAATTATTGTTTTTCTATTGTTTATGGTTACCAGATCAATAAAAATATCTCCCTGAAGATGTTGGGAATCTCCAACGAAACGTCGGAAGAAAAAATTATGTTATAATCTTTTTATTTTCATAAAACACAAGACCTTAATAAGCCCGTTTAGAGTTTTCTAAAAAACATAACAATTTTTGTAATTGTTCTATTTCTTCAATATTTCATACTGTTTTTGCTTAAGCCAACCTTTGGATAACATTGAAGCTATAGATATGTATGTATATATGTATGTATGTTAAGGAATAAATCATTTCTCGGGTATTACAAAAACTAAAAAGATCCTTAATTCTTAATTTTAGTTCGACGTTAAAAATTATTTTTTAGAAAATGCGTGTCAAGTTCTTCATAATTTATCTCTTAAAGTAAAGGTTTGAAAATTAAAACTTGCTATTTTTGACCTACCTTGGTCTAGTATTTTGAGTATATAAGAATAAAATTTGTCATAATATTTTTGTGAATTGCCAGCCAATTATTAATATGCTAAATTTGCAAATTATGAAAAAAAAAATCTATTTAAATTAAAAATTTGAAGTTAAAATTCAGAAGAAGTCGACTTTTTTTTTTTGCTGTTTTTATCCAAAAAAGTATTTTTTTTATTTATAGAAAAAAATTGTTCAGCGACATACATATGGGGGATTTCATGTCAAGTGGCCCAACTTTTGAAATCGATGTCTTCCGATTTGGATGAAATTTGCACCAAGGCAAATTTTGAGCAAAAAAAAAAAAAAAAAAAAAAATACGGTTTTCAAAAAAAATAAAAAATAAGTTTTAAATTTAAAAAAAAAAAAAAAATTTTAAAAAAATTTAAAAAATACAAAAAAAAATTTTTTCAAAAGCTTGAAGAAATAGCTCTCTAATTTGTTTGGAACAAATTTTGCTAGCACCAATAGATAATAAGTTACATGGATGAGAAAGAACACCGGTTTGGCCAAAATGTCAAATTTTGACCTCCTCTACCTCAGAAACTTTTTGACCGATCTTGTTGAAAATTTGTGTCTAAACTACTATCCAATAAGACTAACCTTGGTGCAAATTTCATCCAAATCGGAAGACATCGATTTCAAAAGTTGGGTCACTTGACATGAAATCCCCCATATACATATGTATATGTATATTTATTTATTCATTTCATTTTTAAGTTTTAATCTTGTAGCATAGGACAGTCAATGAAATAAATAAATATATACATATGTATTTTAATCAATCTTTATAATTTTAAGTATCATTAAATTAAATAAATATATTAATTATACTTTTTTGAAAGTATAAATAACATGTAAAATATTGCTATGCAAATATTTCGGCTCTTCCGAAATAGACTTTTTTACAAAGTTCCACTTAATGACACATTTTCTGCAATCGCAAAGCAAGAATAAAAAATGTTAAGCACAGTTTGTATGGCCCAATGTGTTTCTAAAATTTGCGCAATAGGAATTCTGAGAGCCGTGCTTGGTAGCTATTGTATTTCCAAAAAACTAACAAAAATAAAAATAAACAATAAAAAAAATTGTTATTGTGCACTAAAAAAGAACACTAGGGTTAAACTCCGAAAAAACTCGATCAGAATTTCCGTTAAAATTTAATTATAATTTCGATCGGAATCGAATTTACTAATTTGCACCATATCTTATTTAAAAAATAAACCAACATTTTAAAAGAGTAAAAAGGTATCATTTTTATTCATAATTTTGTTAATATATATTACCCTATTACGGCCTACAACTCTTGTCATTTGAGTTGAAATGTTAAGGTCCAAACAATATACACAAACAGGTTGCGACAATAAAAAGATGTTTCAAAAATCAAAAATTTTGTATTTTCGTACAAACATGCTTCTTACGTTTTTCATATGTTTTATTAAACCGCTTGTTTAGTTTATTTACAAGTGTTAGTCATGAGTTGTTAACCGCACTTAGTCCAAATTCATACGATTTAAGTGTTACAGCTTGCTAGTTGACAGACGAGAGAGACGAGGGGATCATTTTTGTTTTCTCATTCGTAATATAAAAACGCACACATATGTGTGTATTTCATACACAAAAAAGCAGAGTTCCGAAAAATTCATATATGATCGCTCATATTTAACCATTCATGAATTTTTTCATGAATGAGGAATTTAAAACGTGTAATTTTTTTCACAACCATGAATGAATTGTGAATTTTTTTGCCAATTTATTCATGAGCGTGAGGAAAAATAAATTTTTGCCATTCCTCAGTCATGAAAAATGAGGAAACAAAAAATTTTCTTAACGCTCCTCACCAGTAATGTTGTTGTTGCTCGGCAGTTTGCATGACCACAGCACGAAATGCCTTTGTGTGTATGTTGTTTTTGTTAAAGGCAACGAGCCAAAGTGTGTGTTGAATTTTTTGTAGGCAAATATTATTAAAAACTAAAAGAACTGCACATATCATCATCTTAAATGCAGGATATTATAACATCACAGTTTTCATGAGAAGCAAAAAACGTTGTAAAATGGAAATTAATTGAGATATAAAAGCAATTTTAAATATTTAGAATAAAAATGCGATAACCGATTTTTTTTTTTGATAAAAAAAATATTATTTTTACTGTGATTTATTTAGTTATGTGTGTTACGTTATTTTAATTTGTAATTCTCTGAAGCAAAACGACGACTCATCAACGGAAGTATGATAGTATTAAGTTAAACAATCATTTAAAACATTAAATAATTAAATATTTCTGTTAAGTTACAGGTATAATAGAATATAAAGATAATGTACATGGTTATAAATGCAATACTGCGTTTAAACAATAAATTTAAATATGGTTAAATACACATATAAAAATGATAGTCACACAATTAATATGCAGCATCATTTGGATTGCCTTGACATGGTGAAATAAGTTTGCTTTTCTGATGCAGTGCAGGCAGTACTGCATTTGAGAACGTAGAGATGTTATATTATTAGAGATATTATTATGACATATTATTTATAGTTTTTTATTTCTAATTAGAAGTGGATTAAACTAAAAAAAAGTACTTCATTAAATTTAAATTAATTTTAAAAATCCAACTTTTCATTTATAACTAACGTGTATTTTGATGTCCTTATAATGAATTTTCTCAATTGAATTTTTCTTTACAATTAACAAGTTTTATAAAAAATTTGACTCATATACATATATGCATATTTGTCTCCATATAAGGAATTATTTCGAAAACACTTTTGCAAGAAGTAAATTTTAATTAGTTAATTTCTGAAAAATGTAAATAAGAAGAATGAAAGAGTTTTTCAATTAAAGGTAGTATTGATAGCAGCCCGCGTATTCAGTGAAAGAAAATGTTGTATAAAGAAGCACTTATCCTAAAAAAAATACTATTAGTACTTAATAAAGCCGTAAAAGGATTAACACAAAATTTAGCTAAACAATTTATATTCCAGCACTTTATAAGAAATGCTATTATTCTAAAGATGTAGAAGACAAGTAATTTATTATTTAAAACCAAAGTCTTTATAACAGCCTTTTTGAGGATATTGATGAAGGACGACTTGGAAGAATGCAATCCTAACAAAAATACCAGATTATTTTAAATAAACGTCGAAAAAATATTTCTATTGTATTATAAACTTTCTATATTAATAATGAAGATATATTCTGCCTTTATGTCTGCTTAAGAAAAGGACCGAACCTTTTTAAAGCATCAAAGAATTTTTTACAACAGTATAAATATCGTTTGCTAAAATGCAAAGCAAGTCGTCCTTCATCAATATCCTCAAAAAGACTGTTATAAAGCCTTTTGTGTTAAATAATAAATTACTTGTCTTCTACATCTTTAGAATAATAGCATTTCTTATCAAGTGCTGGAATATAAATTGTTTAGCTAAATTTTATGTTAATCCTCTTACGGCTTTATTAAAGATAAGTGCTTCTTTTTACAACATTTTCTTTCACTGAATACGCGGGCTGCTATCAATACTACCTTTAATTGAAAAACTCTTTCATTCTTCTTATTTACATTTTTCAGAAATTAACTAATTAAAATTTACTTCTTGCAAAAGTTTTTTCGAAATAATTCCTTATATGGAGACAAATATGCATATATGTATATGAGTCAAATTTTTTACAAAACTTGTTAATTGTAAAGAAAAATTCAATTGAGAAAATTCATTATAAGGACATCAAAATACACGTTAGTTATTAATGAAAAGTTGGATTTTTAAAATTAATTTAAATTTAATGAAGTACTTTTTTTTAATTTAATCCACTTCTAATTAGAAATAAAAAACTATAAATAATATGTCATAATAATATCTCTAATAATATAACATCTCTGCGTTCTCAAATGCAGTACTGCCTGCACTGCATCAGAAAAGCAAACTTATTTCACCATGTCAAGGCAATCCAAATGATGCTGCATATTAATTGTGTGACTATCATTTTTATATGTGCATTTAACCATATTTAAATTTATTGTTTAAACGCAGTATTGCATTTATAACCATGTACATTATCTTTATATTCTATTATACCTATAACTTAACAGAAATATTTAATTATTTAATGTTTTAAATGATTGTTTAACTTAATACTATCATACTTTCGTTGAAGAGTCGTCGTTTTGCTTCAGAGAATTACAAATTAAAATAACGTAACACACATAACTAAATAAATAACAGTAAAAATAATATTTTTTTTATCAAAAAAAAAAAAAAAAAAAAATCGGTTATCGCATTTTTATTCTAAATATTTAATATTACTCTAATAACTCATATAATTTCCATTTTACAACGTTTTTTGCTTCTCATGTAAACTGATGAAATTTGATTTTACAATATTCTGCATTTAAGATGACGATATGTGCAGTTCTCTTATTTTTTTTTCAAAAATATTTGCCTACAAAAATAAAAAACAACACACACATTTTGGTTCACCAGTCAAGAAATAATTTTACAAAAAAAAATACACACAGACTAAACGTGCTGCCCGGCGGGGAAAATTGCAAGCGAATCACTTTTTAGGCCTTTAAGAATGTTTACAATTGAATTTTTAGTAAACTTTTACTTACTCTGCCTTTTTTGAAAAGGTCTTTTAGAAAGGTTTTTATTTAATATTTTACAAATTCAAATTTTCTATTCTAAGATAAGGCCTGTCGAAATCGTTTTATTAGTAGTTATGTTAGAAGGTGTTGCAAGTTTAGTTATTAATTTACTCATTTCGTATTATTAGCCACAACAATTAAACTTGGATAGAGCTTTATTCTTAAATCTTTTTAGAAGCCCTTCCAGAAGTGTTTAAAATAGATGCAAAAGTGCAAGGTGTTGGTCTCAAATGACACACCTTGCTAATTGGTAATAAAGTTGGAATGCGGCTGGGAGATCTTATGTCTGCAAAAAGGCCGTCTATAAGGCCACTTTACCACTTGATTTTCCCGCTAGAAATGGTTGGGAAAATCGCATTTTTCGCATATCTGAAAAATCACATATGAATTTTTTGTTTTTGCTCACTCCTCATGAGCGAGGAAAATCAAAATAGTTTTTTTCCTCACCCTCATGAGGATGAATTTCCAGAAAAATTTTGAAATTTTCACGCTCGCTCATGAATGAAGAATGAGCGAGCGTTTCGGTACTCTGCAAAAAAGTAATATTTCAGCAATAAGACAAGCATTGTGTGAACGTCGATTTGATTCAAAGAAGAAAATGTGATAAGTTTGTCAATAAGACATGCAACGTATGAATTGGGACTAACATAGGGTTGCACACAATAATACCAAGCTGCAAAGTTTCAACTGAACTAGAGGTGAGAAGTAAACCATAATAGGGACATTAAGCAAAAAATATGTGTTGAATGTAGCGACTTGCTTCAGCACTTCACTACTAATAAAACTCGATTTGTACGAGGGCGGATCAATAAGTCCGTGACTTTTCGAACTTCCCTCGTAGTTACATGAAATACAACACTGCTCCCATCAAGTACCACCTGTTAATAGACTACTGTCAAGTTTTGAGCAAGTTCCGTCATTTACTTTGCGTTTAACAGCTGTGCAAAACATACAACCTCATTGAACATTATTTAGTGCTCATTAAACATTATTTTTTGGATAAAAAACCCGTCAATCAAACTAAGGAAAAGCTTGATAAATACTATGGGGACTCTGCATCATCGATTTCAATGGTAAAAAAGTGGTTCACTGACTTTCGTTGTGGTCGCACAATTATAAATGACGCAGAACGTTCTGGACGGTAAATTGAAGTCACTACACCCGAAAATGTCGAAAAAATTCACGATATGGTGTTGGCCGATCGAAGAGTAAAAGTGCGTGTGATTGTTGATGCCATAGGGATTTTATATGGCAGTGATTTTAAATGATCAGCTGGGTTTAAGAAAGCTGTCTACAAGGCCAAGAAAAAAGTTCTTTTTCATCAAGATAATGCACGGGTTCACACGTGTGCAGTCTCAATGGAAAAATTACATGAATTGGGCTACAAATTGGATTTAGCCCCCAGTGACTATTTCCTATTTCCGAACCTAAAGAAATGGCTCGGTGTTAAGAGATTTAGCTCCAACGATGAAATTATTGGTCAAACAAATGCCTATTTTATGGACCTCGAAAAATCCTATTTTTTGGAAGGGATACACAAATTGGAGAAACGATGAATTTTTTTTTTGCAAAAAAAAACTGTGTTTCATTCACAAAGTCACGGACTTATTGATATGCCCTTGTATCTCTTTCTTCGAAAGCTGGCCTAGCAACCATTTTAATATCTGTGTACTTTCTGCTTAGACGTTTAAAATTAGCTTAAATCATATTTTAGAGGCAGTTAAGGAAGAAAGATAATATGTAGTTTATTAATGCTTTGTTTTTTTTTTTATTCTTAGTTGTCCGAACTTTATCTAAAAAGTAAAGAAACAACAAAAAAAATAATAGGATAATTTATTAAAAGATTTTGTTTGTTGTGCTTAATTCCCTTTTTAAATAATTGATAAAAAATACTGAAATTTATTGTTGGAGGATAAGCTGTTCCTATGCGCATTTCACTGGTTGCTTAGGCCAGATCATCAGGAAACGTTCTCCTAAATAATTTTAGAAAAGCCAAAGCTATCAGCAAACAAAACTACAGAGGGAATGAGAATTACCTACAAACACTCAAAAAGTCTTGTTTGCAACGATATCAAAGCTTAAACAAAATACCAAACAATAAATCAGTGTTGAGTTTTTATCTTTTTTACATTTCCCGCTACAATTAGTTAGAATTCTCCCAACATTAATTGTAGTTGTAAATGGGTAAAGAAAAAACATATTAAAAACAAAAACAAAGTGCTTTTATTGTTTTCGCAAGAAATCAAAATAAAAACAATTTGCCAGTTCAGTTTTTTTATGCACGTGCACTTGCTAAAATTTATTATCAAAGTTGTTTGTGGGAATACTATTATTTATTAAAAGATTTTGTTTGTTGTGCTTAATTCCCTTTTTTAAATAATTGATAAAAAATACTGAAATTTATTGTTGGAGGATAAGCTGTTCCTATGCGCATTTCACTGGTTGCTTAGGCCAGATCATCAGGAAACGTTCTCCTAAATAATTTTAGAAAAGCCAAAGCTATCAGCAAACAAAACTACAGAGGGAATGAGAATTACCTACAAACACTCAAAAAGTCTTGTTTGCAACGATATCAAAGCTTAAACAAAATACCAAACAATAAATCAGTGTTGAGTTTTTATCTTTTTTACATTTCCCGCTACAATTAGTTAGAATTCTCCCAACATTAATTGTAGTTGTAAATGGGTAAAGAAAAAACATATTAAAAACAAAAACAAAGTGCTTTTATTGTTTTCGCAAGAAATCAAAATAAAAACAATTTGCCAGTTCAGTTTTTTTATGCACGTGCACTTGCTAAAATTTATTATCAAAGTTGTTTGTGGGAATACTATTATTTATTAAAAGATTTTGTTTGTTGTGCTTAATTCCCTTTTTTAAATAATTGATAAAAAATACTGAAATTTATTGTTGGAGGATAAGCTGTTCCTATGCGCATTTCACTGGTTGCTTAGGCCAGATCATCAGGAAACGTTCTCCTAAATAATTTTAGAAAAGCCAAAGCTATCAGCAAACAAAACTACAGAGGGAATGAGAATTACCTACAAACACTCAAAAAGTCTTGTTTGCAACGATATCAAAGCTTAAACAAAATACCAAACAATAAATCAGTGTTGAGTTTTTATCTTTTTTACATTTCCCGCTACAATTAGTTAGAATTCTCCCAACATTAATTGTAGTTGTAAATGGGTAAAGAAAAAACATATTAAAAACAAAAACAAAGTGATTTTATTGTTTTCGCAAGAAATCAAAATAAAAACAATTTGCCAGTTCAGTTTTTTTATGCACGTGCACTTGCTAAAATTTATTATCAAAGTTGTTTGTGGGATTACTATTATTTATTAAAAGATTTTGTTTGTTGTGCTTAATTCCCTTTTTAAATAATTGATAAAAAATACTGAAATTTATTGTTGGAGGATAAGCTGTTCCTATGCGCATTTCACTGGTTGCTTAGGCCAGATCATCAGGAAACGTTCTCCTAAATAATTTTAGAAAAGCCAAAGCTATCAGCAAACAAAACTACAGAGGGAATGAGAATTACCTACAAACACTCAAAAAGTCTTGTTTGCAACGATATCAAAGCTTAAACAAAATACCAAACAATAAATCAGTGTTGAGTTTTTATCTTTTTTACATTTCCCGCTACAATTAGTTAGAATTCTCCCAACATTAATTGTAGTTGTAAATGGGTAAAGAAAAAACATATTAAAAACAAAAACAAAGTGCTTTTATTGTTTTCGCAAGAAATCAAAATAAAAACAATTTGCCAGTTCAGTTTTTTTATGCACGTGCACTTGCTAAAATTTATTATCAAAGTTGTTTGTGGGAATACTATTATTTATTAAAAGATTTTGTTTGTTGTGCTTAATTCCCTTTTTTAAATAATTGATAAAAAATACTGAAATTTATTGTTGGAGGATAAGCTGTTCCTATGCGCATTTCACTGGTTGCTTAGGCCAGATCATCAGGAAACGTTCTCCTAAATAATTTTAGAAAAGCCAAAGCTATCAGCAAACAAAACTACAGAGGGAATGAGAATTACCTACAAACACTCAAAAAGTCTTGTTTGCAACGATATCAAAGCTTAAACAAAATACCAAACAATAAATCAGTGTTGAGTTTTTATCTTTTTTACATTTCCCGCTACAATTAGTTAGAATTCTCCCAACATTAATTGTAGTTGTAAATGGGTAAAGAAAAAACATATTAAAAACAAAAACAAAGTGATTTTATTGTTTTCGCAAGAAATCAAAATAAAAACAATTTGCCAGTTCAGTTTTTTTATGCACGTGCACTTGCTAAAATTTATTATCAAAGTTGTTTGTGGGAATACTATTATTTATTAAAAGATTTTGTTTGTTGTGCTTAATTCCCTTTTTAAATAATTGATAAAAAATACTGAAATTTATTGTTGGAGGATAAGCTGTTCCTATGCGCATTTCACTGGTTGCTTAGGCCAGATCATCAGGAAACGTTCTCCTAAATAATTTTAGAAAAGCCAAAGCTATCAGCAAACAAAACTACAGAGGGAATGAGAATTACCTACAAACACTCAAAAAGTCTTGTTTGCAACGATATCAAAGCTTAAACAAAATACCAAACAATAAATCAGTGTTGAGTTTTTATCTTTTTTACATTTCCCGCTACAATTAGTTAGAATTCTCCCAACATTAATTGTAGTTGTAAATGGGTAAAGAAAAAACATATTAAAAACAAAAACAAAGTGCTTTTATTGTTTTCGCAAGAAATCAAAATAAAAACAATTTGCCAGTTCAGTTTTTTTATGCACGTGCACTTGCTAAAATTTATTATCAAAGTTGTTTGTGCGAATACTATTATGTATTAAAAGATTTTGTTTGTTGTGCTTAATTCCCTTTTTAAATAATTGATAAAAAATACTGAAATTTATTGTTGGAGGATAAGCTGTTCCTATGCGCATTTCACATTTCACATTTCATAAAAAAAAAGATAAAAACTCAACACTGATTTATTGTTTGGTATTTTGTTTAAGCTTTGATATCGTTGCAAACAAGACTTTTTGAGTGTTTGTAGGTAATTCTCATTCCCTCTGTAGTTTTGTTTGCTGATAGCTTTGGCTTTTCTAAAATTATTTAGGAGAACGTTTCCTGATGATCTGGCCTAAGCAACCAGTGAAATGCGCATAGGAACAGCTTATCCTCCAACAATAAATTTCAGTATTTTTTATCAATTATTTAAAAAGGGAATTAAGCACAACAAACAAAATCTTTTAATAAATAATAGTATTCCCACAAACAACTTTGATAATAATAGGATAATTTAAACCAGTGCCTTATCAGTTATATTTTTAGATTTCAATTTATTTTGAAGCTTTTGTTGATAATTTTCATACAAAAAATGTAATACAACAATACGACATGGAACAATAAAAGCCTGCTTTAAATTGGATTAATTGATAATTTAGGTTCTAATTTCTTTTCCTAACTTAATTTCAAATACATATGTAAGACATTGCAATTAAATGAATTATTTTTTTATCGTTCAAGGTAATATTATACAGGTGTAATAAAAGAATAAATAAAATTTGTTTCCATGTCATTGGACATTTTACCTTACCATTTTTATTTAAATATGCCATTGTGTTTACAGCCACCTGATAAGTGTTTTTTATATCCTCATCGGAAAACTTTTGGACCAGTTTCAAATATTTATCATTTCGTTCTTTTAACCACAAATACGCATTTGTTGCCAATTGCGTCCCCAACGGTTTTGTTAAGACAAGATGATCTCCGTCTTTGGCATTATAAGGCCTAAAAAATAGATAATAATTGTTAGTTTTTAAGTATTAAATTTGACTATACAATTCAAAACATAAAATGTATACTCAATTTTGACTTCAGTTTCTGAAAGTACTAATCAAAACTACCAAAAACCCGTGTGGAGTTTTCTGGCTTTGCTCGGATTTTTTACAATATACTTCATTGCTATCCAAAAGATAGCTAAGGTAAAATGTAACAAGAAGATACAAGATAATAGTCTGGTAGTGTATAAAGTCATTCCTAAAAATTTAAGGAATAGAACTATTACAAAAAGCTTTATAAAATACATAACTGAAATTTAACTCATAGAATAAATTCGAAAAAATAAAAAATTTTAAATAAATTAAAAAATTTTTAATCCAAATTAAGATATTTTAATTAGGCTTAAGTTCAATGAATTTAATTTTCATTAAATAATTTTATGAAGACAGGAATTTTACAACATGAAATTAATTAAAATTTTATTGATAACTTTTCATCTACTTCGTAGCCCGCTTAGATTTGGGTGTTAAGATTTAGATTTTGTCTAACCAATACTGAAAAGATCCAATGTCCGTTTTCGACGAAATAAGTTTTTGGTTAAGACATTTGTTTTTCAAAAAGGTATTGTAAGTTAATATAATAGGTGAGTGATCTGAGCTAAGATCGTAATTATCTCTAATATTAAGAAGATGGCCTGGTACTCCAGAATATACAAAAAAATCTAGTAAATCAGGGATTTTACGTCTATCGCTTGGCCAGTAAGTTGGACTTCCAGTTGATATGGTTTTAAAGTTATTGTTGCTTAAGCAACGGAAAAGTTCCCTTTAAAAGTTAATGATTCTAGAGCCCCACCAAGGGTGGTTTGCGTTGAAGTCTCCGTTGTTCATATTCTTGTTGTGTTATACTATGCCTAGTTGGGAAATACACTGAGAATATAGATATTTCAGCGTTATTACAGTTTATTTGAATTCAACTTCCTTGTATTGATTTTTTTATTGCTGGATCTAAAACTTTTGTATTTCAAGGACGATTTTATTAAAATAGCTGAACCAGCATGCGCTTTGTTATTTGGGTGATTTGCTTCGATTAAGTCTGTTGTCTGTTTCTTGTGCACTAATTGTTGATAGATTATACAGCCTTTATAACTAGCTGTATGGTTTTGAGAACAATGTCCACATTTAGGAGGTGTGTTTATATCCTTTTTACATTCAGCAGTTGCATGATCATCCCCACATTTTACACACTTATAGGGCTTGTTACAATACGTTTTGGTAAGACCGAACTGCTGACAACGAAAGCACTGAGCTAAATCATTTTGTTTTTTAGGGGGCTCTACAGAAACGATGGCATTATTAATAGATTTTATATTACATATCTCACTCACTTTCCTGGAAACTCCCAAGGGAGCTTGCGGGATCAGGTTTGTGAGTCGATGCCCGGTCCTTTGTCCATCCCAATGGACTACGATAGGATTAAGTGGGCTGTCGACAGCTTTGACCCGTTCAAATCTCCGGGTATGGATGGCATAATTCCGGCGGACTTGCAGAGGAATTCGACTGTGATTATACCCTGGCTGATGGCTATATACAGGGGATGCGTTAGATTTTCGTATGTACCTGTGAGCTGGACCTTGAGTAGAGTGGTCTTCATCCCCAAGGGAGGGAAGACTTCTCACACCGAAGCGAAGGATTACAGACCGATTAGTCTTGCATCCTTTCTTCTCAAGACTCTTGAAAGAGTTATCGACATTCACTTGAGGATGACCATTCCCAAGTGTTTACTCTCGACCTCTCAACATGCCTACACAAAGGGTAGGTCTGTTGAGACGGCTCTTCACTCATTAGTTGGAACTATTGAGAGATCACTCGAATTTAAGGAGTGTGCTCTGGTGGCCTTTCTCGACATTGAAGGGGCCTTTAACAATGTCAACCCGGATTCTATTGTTGAATCTATGAGGAGTCTGGAGATTGATGACGGCATATGTAGATTTGTGGATAATCTACTCAGGAATAGGGTCATCTCTTCCACGATAGGTGAGACCAGCGTTCAGAGACTGGTAAACAGGGGTACTCCCCAAGGAGGAGTACTATCCCCACTATTGTGGAACTTGACTATGAACACCATGTTGAGGAAAATGGACGACATGAGGATTAAAACTGTGGCGTACGCTGACGATGTTGCAGTGGCCATCACGGGGAAGCATTTGAACATAATGTCTCAGTGTATGGAGGCTGCATTAAGGGTACTTAGCACCTGGAGCGTATCATGCGGCTTGGGTGTTAATCCGTCTAAGACGGAACTGGTGCTCTTCACGAGGAAGTATAGGACTGAGGTCATTAGACTTCCGAGGCTAAATGGGACTGAACTTAAGTTCTCTTACAGCGCCAAGTATCTGGGCGTAATCCTGGACAGTAAACTGTCGTGGGGGCTGAACATCCGGACGAGGATGGAAAAGGCAATTGTTGCTATATATGCGTGCAGAGGTGCAATCGGCAAGAACTGGGGCATGGGCCCGAGGTGTGTCAATTGGATCTTTGAAGCTGTAGTAAAGCCGCCTCTGTATTACGGTGTTGTCGTATGGTGGACTGCGCTGGACAAGGGCAGGTACCGTGCGATGCTTGAGAAGGTTCACAGACTGGTCGCATTGATGATCACAGGATCAATGCGCTCCACTCCCACCAGGGCGCTGTTTACAATGCTAAACTGGCTGCCGGTGGACATCACGGCCAGACATATGGCTCTTTGTTCGGCGATACGGTTGAACGCGGCACACGGCTGGTCGAACCGTGACTATGGGCACTCCAGTATAATGGGATACTCGATTGTCCCTGAAGGAGTGGACTACTGCACCCCGGAGCCTTTCTTTGCCGCGAGGTATGCGACACATATAGCGCACGAGGGTGCGCTGTCGGTCATGGGCACCTTCCATGAACCAGCCCTGGGGGTATACACTGATGGTTCAAGGAAGGGGGAAGAAGTTGGCGGAGGTTTCTACATAGAGGAACTGGGCGTTAAAGTTTCCTTTCGTCTGCCGGATGGATGTAGTGTCCTGCAGGCGGAAATCTCGGCTATAAAGCGGGCAGCCAACTGGCTAAGGTATTATCGCGTATCGGGAGATATACGTATATTTACTGATAGCAAGGCTGCCATTGCCTCTCTTGCGGGTGTCTACACGACATCTAGGTTGACTGTGGAATGTCGGATGTCTTTGAATGATATTGCTAAACATTCAGAGTTAACGCTTATATGGATACCAGGGCACTCAAACTGCCCGGGAAACCAGATAGCAGATGAGCTGGCCAAGGAAGGTTGTCGTATGGATGAAACATTCATTGATCAATTCATTGGCCTTCCAATGGCTCACTGTAAGTCACTCATTAGGCGCGAGAACTATAGAATTGCGCAAGAGGGATGGACCCCTGAGTCCACCTGCTTTATATCTAGGGCACTTTGGCCTGGATATGATGAACGGAGAACCAAATCTCTACTTAGGTTCAATAGGAACCAAATCAGGACCGTGGTGTCGGTCATAACTGGACACTGGCCTGTTGGGACTCATGCTAGAAGAATGGGTCTGGGATTCAATGACTACTGTAGAAGTTGTCATGATGAGGAGGAAGAGGAAACTGTGCTTCACTTTCTCTGTCAATGCCCTGGGCTACGGGGCATCAGGGAAAAATACCTGGGAGAACCGGTGTTTTCCTGTTTGGAGGATCTATCAAAAATAGAACTAAGATTACTTCTTCTCTTCATTAGGAAGACGAATTGGCTCAACCTTGCAGTGACGCCATCTGAGTAGCTGCTCTTTGGGATGGGCATTGGCGCTGGGTATCACAAAGGGACCCAAGTGTGCTGTCTCTCGATGGCTGCCAATGGAACCTAACCTAACCAATAATTGAAATTTGTTTCCTAATTCGTTTGAAATAACTAATTTAACCGATTTTTTTACAAATATAGTCAATATGTTGTTTAAATTTTAAGTCTTTATCAATAACAAAACCTAAATATTTTATTTGGTATACTTTTTCTATTACTTCACTATTTATTTTAAAAATTAAATTGCTTTTAGGCCGGGTTTTTGAGATGGGGATTAAGTTTAATCTTAGTTTAGTGTACTCTCAAACTCAGATTTTTCCGGCGAAATTTGATTTTTTTTTATTATTCAATTAAAGACCAACATTTTAAGCAAAACTAAGCTGTTCCATAATAATTTTTTATACAAACTTTGTCATGGCGGCACAAATCTATTGTCAGATTTACTAAACCTAGTTTAACTGAGATCTCAAAAACGCAGCCTTAGTGTTTATTTCCATTATCTTGGTTTTATTTTCGTTTAGTTTAAGTTTGTTCATGTTGAGCCAGTTATTTACGCTTTCCATATCGTGAGTGAGGTTGTAATAAAAATCGTGATCTGATTCTTCTTCCGTGAAAATAAGAGTTTATTCAATACGTTTGGCATATCATTTATATAAATGATAAATAGCAGTGCCCGCAAAATCGATCCCTGTGGTACTCCATAATCGTTATTATCTATGTTGGATTTAGTAATTTGCTTTCTGTTTGTAAGATATGATTTAAACCATTTTAGTTGCGTATTTTTGTAGTTTTTGCAGGAGTATATTTCTATCAATTGTTTCGAAAGCCCTTTTGAAGTCTAGGAAAATTCCCACTATTTTTTTGTTTTTTCGGTTTTTTTCCATCGGTTTATTAAATAGTTCACCGCAGTTTCACATGCATACTTCCTTCTGAATCCAGACTGGTTACATTCCATATATTGCTCTAGTTGTTCCTTTACCACTTTCTCTATTATTTTCTCACATGTCTTCAATGTGATAATTGGTCGAAATTCTTCACATTTTCTTGTCCAATTGGTGTAACCATTGACGTTTTCCAATTTTCAGGACATACTCCTGTCTCTAATGATTTGTTTATTATCTCTAGCAATTTCTTTCCCACGATATTCCAACTATTTAAAATCATTTTAGCTGATATTTTATTATAGTCCGGCTTATTTTTTAAATTTGTAATACTTTTCTTAGTTCTTCTATTGATATTGCACGAAATTTAAATTGAGAGGTTATCACAGGTATATTATTGACATATTGCACGTATCTCTAATTGTTTTAATACTATTTATAAAATATTTATTAAAATTATCGGCTATAGAAAAATTTTCTTTATATTCTATGTGATTAAATATCACAGTTTCGATTGTACTTTGTGTTTTCTTTAAACTAAGTTTTTTTATTTCCCTCCACATTTATTTTTGGTCATTAACATTATTGATTTTGTTATTTAAATAATTATTTTTTTCGTTTTCCATTTTTACTTTGTACAAATTTCGTGTTGTTTTATAGCTAGCCCAAGCTTCACTTGTATTTTGTATTTTTGCTATTTGGTATTAATTTATTTTTTCCCTTTTAAATTGTCTTATTTCTTCGTCAAACCATTTACATTTAAAAATTTCTTTAATTGTCTTTTTTAGTTAGTTTTTTAACTGCATCTTTCAGGTATTTATTGAAAAAGTCGACGTTGTTGTTTAGGTCGTTATTTATATATATTTGTTGAATGTTCCATATTTCTCTATTATATTGATGTATATTATATTTAAATATCTTTATAAGCATTGGAATTGTATTCTGCATTATTTATTATTATATCTATTGATTCATGATCTGAAATTTTGTTTGAACTATTAATCTTTGCTGATATATTTGTATTGTTTGTTATTATATAATCAATTAATGCTATCGAGCTCTGCGTTATTCTTGTAAATACGTTCATTATCTGTTTAAGGCCACTATCATCATGTAAGCAACTCATTTTATTTTTATAAAAACCTTCATTACTCCAGTCTATATTAAAATCGCCAGCTATTATTATATCGCAGTTTGCCTCATTTATGTATTCTAATACTTCCTCAAATGCTTCTAAAAACTCTGTTTCAGGACTGCTTGGTGATCTATATACAGCTGTTATTACAAATTTGTTGTTTTTATTTTTTGCTAGATAAGCAGTTATCCATATTTTTGAGTCAACAACTTTTTCAGCGATTTTTTCACATTCCATTTATTTTTAAAGTAAATGAGTACTTGTAAAAGTCGTAAAAGTTGTAAATTGATTGTACCCAGTTAGCTGTGTTTCTTCCTCGTTAACGTGTTTAGTTAAATGTGTTTCCGAAAGTATAACAAATTCAGGTTTTTGTTCCCACCATTATTTCTACCTGGTTATAATTATTTATGAGTCCTTGTATATTAGTATATAAATTAAAATAACAAGTTTAGTTATTTGTAAAAAAATATTTGTTGTGTTGAGTGTCTTAAGGCACTCAACAACCTCTTTATTATTTCAAAGTAAAAACAACAGTAATTCTTTCTTATTTTCTACCCTAACTTTATACTTCAAATTTTGATGATCACGCCACTTATGACGGCGCGTGTTGCAGTTTGGTGTGAAATAAATTTTGGTATATGACACCTGAACATGGTGTCAGCACATTTGGTGGGAATGAACAAATATTTAATTTAAACATATTTTGTGTTAACTCCTCCCTCTTTAAACACAATCGTCCCGATTGTTCAAAATACATGAAGATTGTAAATGCTTGATTGTTTTTTCTCAGCTTTCGGTTCTTCATCAGGAGTTTCAATTGTTTCTGGAAGGGCTTCTTTTCCTTTTTTTGAATGGTAGAATCTTCTCCACATTTTAACACTTGCGATGGTTCCCATAGCAGCAATTAACACAAGCGCCAGAACTATTGTCATAATATTGTTTTTGGTTTCTAATAGGCTTAGTCGTTTAATATTTTCAATGTTTATTTTCTGCAACCGTTCCAATGAGAGTACCTCCTCTATCTTGCCGCCAATCCCCTTGGGTTGTAGAAAGGCTGGAAGGGGTTTACTGGCGCTTACTTCGAGAGAAAAATATTCTTGCTCATCAATTTTTATTGTTGTATTAAAGTGTTTCACCAAATATGTTCCATTTAGTTTTATTTCTTCGTCATTTGTTGTGATCTTGCCGTTGTATTGGTTCAGTAGTATAAGATCGCTTCCAATTTCTTCTATAGTAGCTACGTGATCATTATTTACCTGGGTACAGTTCCCTATTCTATTCCTAAATAAGTTGGTTATACAATAATCGTCTCTTAATTCTACTATATCATTTTTATTACATATGGTTATGTCATTATAATTTTTACATTTTTCTTTAATAGCAAATAAAACATCTTTACATTTTAATATTTTATCAAATTCAATTTTGTCTATTAGGTTTCCAAATTTTACAGGTTTTGCTAGGTATGTTTCACAATTATCAGTATGTGTGATTGGAATGCTTAGAATATATAAAATTTCTTTATTATTTGTTACAATTTTTACATTTCCAAAAGTAAGTAATTCATCTACATTAAATATTGGTATATTGTAATTTGTTAGTACATCATTAAAAGCTTCAATTTCTGTTTTGGATAAGATAAAGGAATTCACAATATTAACCTTTGCCCATTGTATGGCATATTCAATGTTTTGTAATTCTTTTTCAATTAAGTTAATTTGCGTTCTAAGCTAATTGTTAATTCAGTATTCCAGTCTTCTTTTCTAACCTTCAATATCTCATTTGTAATGTTGGATATTTCTTGAATTCTATTAATGGTCAGTTCGTTTATTACCATTTGTCTATTGTTATTTTCCAAAAGATTGGCCATTTTTTGTGTCAAAATTTCGAAGTCATGGCTGTCTGGTGTACCTGCAATCCACTTCCATGCAGTACCAATAGCGTCTATGGATCTCTTTACTTTATTTGGACTCAGACGCTTCAGAAGTCTTCTAATCTCAAGTGTCTGTTGTTCTAAAAACGGACGGATCGGATGACTATATGCAATATCATTATTTAATACAGATTCTAGATTGCCTAGCAAATTCCGGTATTGATCGATGTTGATTGCATGCACAACTTTAAATATTCCATTCTGTCTTCTTGCTATTCCAGTGTGGATTGTTACGAGTCTAGTGTTAGAGTAGTCTAAAATGTTAAGGTCCGCCAAAACAGTTACCAAAAATAGTCTGAAAGATAAAGAAATGTTTTCTAAGAGAAAATTTTATTTTCATTATTCAATTCCTTATGTGGCTTTTGTGAATGACCCTACCACTTTCAGTAACGATGGTTGTACCACGGTTTTCTTTTACTACTTCTTCCTTAAACCTGTTACTTAATTTAGTACCTAATCTTTTATTAGTCTTTACGTATACCAATTGTCCGGGTACATATTCTTTGGCTGGCTTCTTGTTCTTATTGTGGTAAGCGAGGTCCTTTTCCTGTTTGCGTTTAAGTCGTTCAACGTTTGTGAGCCTTGTTGTTTCGTAATCCTGTGGTGAAAAGTCAACTGTTCGTCCAAAAAATAAGTCTACTGGTTTCCTATTTGTGGTGGTATGGATAGAGTGGTTATATTCATTAACGGATTTTTCTAATAACTCATCAAAATCTCTACACGTTCCCTCTTCCTTGAGGCATCTCATTATTTCTCCTAAGGTCGAATGGCAACGTTCTATCTGTCCATTTGGTTCACTTCTATAGGAAGGGGTAGTAAAAATATTTATTTTCAAGTCGTCTTTCATCATAAATAAAATAGAAGGCGAATTCAACGAAGGTTCATTGTCCATTACTACATTCTTTGGTACCCCGTAGAAAAACAAAAGTTCCCTAAGTGGTCTCCTAACGGCCTCGACTGACCTGCCACTAAGTTGTTTCACTTGTACGTATTTTGAGAATAATCGATTGAAGTAAGGATTAATTTTTTATCAGTTGAAAATATGTCTATATGAATTGTATGACCAGGATATGCTGGTATCGGTGTTTCCCCAAGTTCCGGTGTATTTGGATGCCTTTCATATTTATTTTTTTTGCAAATTGAACACAATTTTATTATTCTTTTTATTTTTCGTGCCATAGATGGAAAATAATATTTTTCCATAATTTGCGCTCTATTTTCTTTTTCATTCCGGTGAGCCCTTGAATGTTCTTCTACAATTATGTTCTCCTGATCATTTTCAGATATTATGTCTTCAACTACCCTTTGTGTAAATCTACATTTGTAATTTGAGAAATTATCTGCGTAAATGTTTTGAATTTTGCCCATTATTGGCTCTGGAGTTTTAATGCCATTTATAACCGATGGGTTAAGATACCTCTTAAGAACATTTATGAGTTTCTGTTCATCATAATATGTTTCAACTATTAGATGTCGATGATAACCTGGGAAGATTATTTTGAACTGATATGAAGGTACTTCTCCTATGGTTATAAACAGTTGATTTTTAAACACGTTAACTGGTGTTTCAACGCTTGGTATAAGATTTTCGCTTGAACTCTTAGCACTGTGTTGAGTCATAGTAGAAGAACTTGGTTGATCTTCAATAGCGTTCAACCCTGAGACATTTCTAGACAACGCATCGGCCACTACGTTAGTCTTACCTGGTTTATATCGTAGTTCGTAATTATATTCCTCAAGCATACATTTCCATCTTTTCATTTTAGAGTTACTATTGTTATTGCTGAGGGCATAGGTAAGTGGTTGATGGTCGGTAAATATTATTACCTTTTTAGAGCCGTAGAGGTAGTTTCTTAGCGAAGTTAGTGCCCAAATAATAGCCAACATCTCTTTTTCATTGGCTGCATATCTTTCCTCAGTTTTGTTAAGTGTCCTGGAAATAAAGCTTATGGGCTTGTCATCTTGGCTGAGCACTGCTCCAATAGCGTAATTTGACGCGTCTGTTGTCAATTCAAAGTCTTTATTAAAGTCTGGATATACTAGTATCACTTCCCGTGAAACTAGAGCATTCTTAAGGTCGTCAAAAGCCTTTTTTGCCCCTTCATCCAAACTGATCTTGGTTTGAGAAGATGTCGTCTTCGATACTCGTCCTTCTTCTCCTCGTAAAAGAACTGTAAGTGGCTTTGCAATGTCAGCGTAACCTTTGATAAAACGCCTGTAATATCCTGATAGACCCAGGAATGAGCGAAGCTCCTTTAATGTCTTAGGGTGGTTGAACTTTAGTATTGTTTCAACTTTCCTTGGGTTTGTTTTTATCCCTTCCATTGATACCATAAATCCAAGGAACTCTACTTCACGTTTAAAAAATTCACACTTATCTAGTTGGATTTTCATGTGAGCCTGTTTTAATGTTTCAAATATCTGGTTCACATGTTCTATGTGTGATTTTTCGTCTTTACTAAAGATGATAATATCATCCACATAAACGTTGCAAATTTTTCCTATGAATTGTCTCAAAATATCGTCAATAGCCCTTTGAAAAATAGATGGAGCGTTCTTTAGTCCAAAAGGTAACCTAGTGAACTCGAATTTACCATTATTGATGGAGAAAGCTGTCTTTTCTCTATCTTCTTTCCTAAGGTTAATTTGGTGGAACCCGCTTTTAAGATCTAAAACTGTAAAGTATTCGTTCCCGCCTAAATTTGCCAAAACGTCGTTAATATCTGGAATAGGATATTTATCCGCGATTGTCACTGTGTTTAGTCTTCGGAAGTCTACAACAAGTCTATATTTTCTTTTCCCTGAATGGTCATCCTTTTTGGGTACCACCCAAATAGGAGAATTATATGGGGATCGTGACGGTCTTATAATACCGTCTCGCAAGAGTCGGTTAATCTAGTCTCCACGACATCTTTTAGTGCCATCGGATATGGATAGTTTTTTGCGTATATTGGTGTCTTGTTTTCTGTCCTGATATCTGCTACTACTACGGTCGAATAAGTTAGTTTCTCATCTGGTTCCGCAAATAGTTGGCTATGTCGCTCCACAATGTTTCTGAGAGAATGTTTTTGGGTTTCACTTAAATGTTCGGTCCGTAAATCTATGTTGTTCACACTTTGTGAAATGCGTTGTTTTATATTAATTTTTAGTCCATTTCCTATTGTAAAATAATTTTCCGCAATATGGATAACGGCTGACAGTTCTTTCAAACTGTCATTTCCTAATATTGCATCAAATGAATCAAAACCTGGTAGTAAATAAAATTTAAGCGGAATGTTATCGATTCCTGAAAATGTCAAAAGAGTATGTTGCGTTATCTTAATTGCACCGTTGGCAGATTTTGCATAAAAAATTTGGCTGTTGTCTATTGGGGTTTGTACAATGTCCGGTCTAATGTAGTTCTTGTTGCTGCCTGTATCTAATAAAAATGAAAGTACATTGCCGTTCCTCATTTTTGCTTCGAAATACGGCAAAGAGGAACAGTTTAACCTAAAAAATTAACTGCAAGCTGAACGTCGTCTGGTTGCTCATCGTTCCTTTCTCCTGGACCATCGTCTTCTTCACGAATATGTTGTAAATATTCCTGAATGTAATCTTCTTCATTATTTGTTGGTTGTACATCAACTTCATTTCCTTGAGGTGGATAATCTGTCCATCCATACCACTCATCTGCTGGTACATAATGGGCGTTTATATGAAAATTCCTTTGCATCTTGTTAACTGGTCCTTGAAAAGAGGTACCCGCGGGTCTTTTTGTGTTTTGATTTATTGGTGGCCGGTTCATATAATTTACCTGTCTTGTTTGAATTGACCGATCAACATCCATTGGTTCTATTCCAGGAGTTTTTCGATAGTTATTATATTCATTTCGGTATGATTGGCCTGTAAATCCATTTGAATTAAACTGGAATCTAGGAAGATTAAAGTTTGAGCGCACAAAGTTCTGATTCTGACTGTTATGGTTAACGGCAGTATGGTACCGTGGTGGTAACGGTGGCCTTGTAAATCCTGTATGAGTGAGTTCAGGATAAAATGCACGTCCACTAGTTAAATTTGGCATCTCGACTCTACTTCTTTGCCCGTTAACTTTTGAATTTTGAAACTGAGCAGTTTCTTCTGTAAGTCATGTTGTCCAATTTCAGGCAGATATGTAGAGCCTGGGGTAAGGATGTCGGTTCCCTGATACTTAATAACCGGGAAAGGTCCCCGTTAAGACCCCTAATGAAAGTGTCTAACGCCTTTTCCCTGTACGTGTTAGTCATAGCACTTAATGTTTCCTCATTAAAATCTAGGCAGGCAACCTTATCTAAGATTACAGAAAGGTGTTAATACACCGTTTGATAAAAGTCATTTATAGTTTTGCTTCCTTGAAAGAGAGCAGTCATTTGGTACTCTAGTGTCCCAATATCTCGTCTGTCAGAATAATGTATCATTAAACATTTTCTAATTTTAATCCAATCTAGCGGTGTCCTATACGATTCTAATGTCGTATCGGCATCTCCTATTATTTTAGTTCGAATGACGTGTAAGATGGCATAGTAGCGTCCGGTGCCACGGAGAGTTTCAAAAAAGTGACAATACCCTATCTACTGACTTTCGCCAGGAATTAAATTCTCCTGGTTTCCCAGAAAATTCACGTATCGAACGGACAACGTCCGGGACTTTTTATAACTCTTCTAAATTGGAACTAACTCTGCCTATCGGTTGATCAGTGCCTTCATCTAATAAATTGTCATTTCTTTCTCTTAGCATATCCTCGACCATGTCCCTAATCTGTTTCTTCTGTGTTTCGTTCAGTCCATTTGAACTGGAAGATCCACTTGGTTGCGACATTGTGAGAGCCCTATTGAGTCTCTGGGTTATTTCGTCTATGGAATCGTCCGGCATGAAATTATTTGAAGGATAGAATAACTCGAAAAATAAATTTTTATAGCACTGGAGGTTTTAATTTAAAAAAAATATAATTTCATTAATATTTTTTTGATGTGTTTTCTCTTTTTTTTTTTTTTTTTTACAAGCGAAAAATTTATTTATGGCTAAGTATTGATCTTCTTATTTGATATGGGCAATAAAATAAAAAAAAACAAATCTTAAATTTATCTTACTCTATCAGCATCAGGATCTTCATATTCGTCAGGGATTGTAGAACTCGTTCAGTGTTGTTGGACTCCACTTCTATTGTGTCAGTTTCTATTTATAACCTTTTGTTTGATTTTAATTTTATGTTTTTCTGTGTTCTATTTATTTAAGGTTTAGTTGTTCCAGCTTATTGCTAGTTAAATGTCACTATTATCGTTTCGGTTTCAGGTTTACTTATATCTCTAGGTTTCTTAGAGTTTTTTGTTGTTGTTTATTTCTATTATTCTTTATTTAAATTTAGCATCATTATTCAGTTTTTTTTATTTTTAACTTTATTTTTATCAAAGATTAATCACTTCCTTTGTTTAAATGGAGAAAAAAATTTAGTTCATTATTATGTTTATATTTTTGGATTCTTATTAATTTTTTGTTCTTTCTTCTTATTTTTCAAATCACTATTTTTTGATAAATAATGTCTTTTAATTTATTTGTTAACTAATTTTTTTTTTCACTTATTCTTTTATTTTATTTAACGTTTTTAATATTAAGCTTATTTATTTTACACAAGTTCTGTTTGTTTATGAATAATTTGTTTCATTTACTCTATTATTATAATCCTTAACTAATTTTTCGCGTTACACGAGCTTGACAGGCGATGGCTTAACGCTCAATCCCGGTTTGTTAAAAAACTACTGAGGAACCTGTCAAGGCTTGACTGCGTTTTACCAAGGACATCCGGGTCCCTGCTCGGGCGCCAATTAAAATAACAAGTTTAGTTATTTGTAAAAAAATATTTGTTGTGTTGAGTGTCTTAAGGCACTCAACAACCTCTTTATTATTTCAAAGTAAAAACAACAGTAATTCTTTCTTATTTTCTACCCTAACTTTATACTTCAAATTTTGATGATCACGCCACTTATGACGGCGCGTGTTGCAGTTCGGTGTGAAATAAATTTTGGTATATGACACCTGAACATGGTGTCAGCACATTTGGTGGGAATGCAAAAATATTTTATAATTGTAATTTAATGGTGTCAGCTTATTTGGTGGGAATGAACAAATATTTAATTTAAACATATTTTGTGTTAACTTATATACCATGAATTTGCCATGATTGTTAAGCCGTTATGCGGTAACAAACATTAAAAAAAAGCAACATACAACCGAATTGAAAGCCTCATCCTTTTTTGAAGTCGGGTTAAAATATATTTATAAT
Organism: Pollenia amentaria; assembly: GCA_943735925.1. Taxonomy (NCBI): domain Eukaryota; kingdom Metazoa; phylum Arthropoda; class Insecta; order Diptera; family Polleniidae; genus Pollenia; species Pollenia amentaria. Next base: position 101,833,699 of record OX031007.1, read on the forward strand.
AATAACAAATACATATATTTAAAAATAAGAAATTGTAATAGCTAATTTTTTAATTTTGAATAACTAGTTCCTTTATCGGGTGATACTCTACCGGCTAATTTAGACTTCTATTAAGAAATGTCAGAAAACAATTGTTGTTTTCTTTATGCCAAACGTTGTCAAAAATGATATAATTTCACACAGCACAAACATGAAATTTTTCTACCACAGACAAATTTTATTTCACCATAGAACTTTGCTACCGTTTCACACACACCCAAAGAAACATATACAAAGATATAGAAAGCACAAAAATTAAATATCGGATGGGAAAAATTTAGAATATTTGATGGGACTGATATAATTATGTGCTTTAAATGTCAAGGATATAACCATAAGGCGAGTAAATGTAAAAACGAAGAAACATGTTATAAATGCCATGAAAACCACAGATCGAAGGAATGCAAAAACCAGATAGTAAATAAATTGTATTAGAGCGAATAAAAAGTTAAATATGGGACTAGATGAAAACCACGTCACATCAAACAGAGAATGTCCAGTTTATAAAAATAAACTTAATATGAAAAGGAATAGGTTGGGGTAATAATTTAACAACCACAGCAAATATACGGTATTGTTGACTAGTCAAAAGTTATTGCAGATGAACAAAACCCAGATTTTATAGTTCTTAAAGAAACACACTTAACAGATGATATGGAAGACCAAGAAGTACAACTGAGAGAATATGATCATTATAGTACAAACTCAAATTCAAACAGAACGGGTGGAGTTATTATTTACTTTAAAAAGCAATGGAGTGTAACAAAGATTGGGGAGAAGTCTTCTGAATATAATTATTGGATAAGTGCATACAATGCAACAATCAAGAACTACCAATTTGTAATCCTAGCGGTTTATAGATCACCAAGCAGCAGTGAAGTAGAATTTTGTCAAGTGTTTGAACAAATAATGGAAGAAACTTGTGAAGCACAGTATGATATAATAATAGCAGGTGATTTCAACATAGACTGGTGTAAAGAAGAAACATATAAAAAAAATACTAGAATGCACCTTAAATGATAACGGACTTAAACAAATAGTATATGATTATACCAGAATAACAGCAAACTAGAGTTATTTTATTCCCGCACTTTTTGGATTCCCGGGAAAGCGGGAAATAAACATCAAATTCCCGGGATCCCGGGATTCCCGCCCAAAACTTTTTATTTATTTCTTTACTTGTTTCTCCAATGAAACTTATATTTCTTACTTACTATTACGCTTAAAATAATTAAGTCTAGTATCTATTATATAACAAAAACGTAAAAAATTTAAGGTTAAAATTAATTTAAGATATTTAAGAGGTTATTTTTATGTCAATAGGATCATAGAAATCAATATACGTATCTACATTGTCAAATTCAGAGCTCATTTACATAATTAGAATGAGAGTTTTGGAGTCTTACAGCCAATTTCATTTAAAAGGTAACAGTTAAAACTTAACATCCAGCTAACAATATGTTTTCGACAGTTATATCTGGTAGTTAATTATAACTGAACTTGGTGAAATTGGCCGTTAGTAGAATACAATTTCTGGAAGGGCGATTAGGAACTGAAAGCATAACATTAAGAAGTAGGAATTCTGAAACAATTTTACCGTTTAACAAATTCAGCAGAAAGGAGAAATTTTATTTGCTACATATATTTAATAACATATTTTTTTTACAATTTTGTAACCCTAATCAGCAGTGGTGTATGAAGGTATACTAAGTTTGCCATTCCATGTGAATCTTTTTTTAATATTCATCTAGGGCCTCATAAAGTATTTGTATTGTGAGTCCTTCGTTTATTCTAAGCTGATTTCGCCATATGGGTGTCAAATTGTTTCACGATCTTCTAGGCTGTTTGTGGCTTAATTCCAGCAGAATCGCTTCAGTGGGAAAAGAGTTATGCACCCAAATGTGGAACTACCTCCCTAAAAACTCAACAAAAACTAACATAAATTTGTAGCGAAATGCACTTATTGTAATTAAATTTTAACAAATTCGTTTTATAAGGCACCAAATTTCGTGAATATCGGTCCATAATTTACCTACGGCTCCATGTTAAGATAAATCTCGTAAATCATGTAAGTATGGAAACGCATAACGAATAATGCTTTTGTGGTGCAATTTAGCATAGTCTACTTTCATAATACTAAAAATTAATTGAAATGCCGCATATAAAGCACAATCTAGGATAACACTTTAGTACACCCTTAACCGGAAAATCTTATAATATTATTGTAAAATTTACACTTCAGTTTGGTAAGACAAGAAATAAAATTTTGGAAGATAGTTCTATAATTTATCATAGGCCCTATATAAGGCCCATTCTCAAAAATTAGCTTAATAAGCCTTAAACTGTAGCAAATTTTATAATTGTAGCAAAATGAAGTTGGATTAAACTACTAACACTGTCTAGACACTAGTCCGACATAGATTTACTAAAGTTTGAAAAATATTTTCTTCAAAATTTCCCGTGAATCCCGCAATTAATTCCCGGGAAAGCGGGAATTGAAAATCACGGGAACAAACTCTACAGCAAACACAAAAACTATTATAGACTACGTCATTACAAATATTGAAAATGTATCAGCAACAAATAACAGTATAAATAAAATAGCAGATCACGAGGCCATATACTCAAGATAAAATCAGCAAAAATGAAATTAAAATACTTAATTATAATAAAACGCGTTTTAATCAAGAAATTCGTGCAATATTAAGAAATAATGAAAGCGATGACTTAAATGAATGTGTGTGAAGATAAATACGTATTTAACTACACAAATACGTATTTAACCACAATTTATTAACATCAACTATTTTCAGTTAACATTGCATTTTACAGTGCTACTGTAATAGGAAAAAGTGCGTTTAGGAGCATTTTCAAGGAAAAGGAACCGGTTCCACAGAAGAAAAAAGTTCTAAGAAGGATTCTGGTAGTGGGATATATGAAATAATTTTGGAATTTCAGAAATTCAGACTTGAAAAACTTCGTTTTTTACGACAATTTCTGGCGAGGATTAGTGACCATTTTGGAAAAATATGGAATGTTACTAGCCACCCACTATATAGAAATGGTGCTCCAAGGGGTCCTCTTTGGAACCATATTAGTGGTATATCTGAAATAATTTTGGAAATTAAGAAAATTGAATTTTATAAAATGGCGATTTTGAAAAATTTTAAAAGTGGACTTTATGGACGTTGGACAATATGGAGAAATGGACTTTTAACATTTTTCAAAATCGCATTTTTTAAAATTCAATTTTCTTAATTTCCAAAATTATTTTAGATATACCACTAATATGGTTCCAAAGAGGACCCCTTGGAGCACCATTTCTATATAGTGGGTTGCTAGTAACATTCCATATTTTTCCAAAATGGTCACTAATCCTCGACAGAAATTTTCGCAAAAAACGAACTTTTTCAATTCTGAATTTCTGAAATTCCAAAATTATTTCAGATATCCCACTACCAGAATTCACTTAAGGACTCCCTTCTCCCCCATTCCTATATGGTCCCATATTAGTAACTATCACCATTTCTCCATATTGTCCAACGTCCATAAAGTCCACTTTTAACATTTTTCAAAATCGCCATTTTTTAAAATTAAATTTTCTTGATTTCCAAAATTATTTCAGATATACCACTAATATGGTTCCAAAGAGGACCCCTTGGAGCACCATTTCTATATAGTGGGTTGCTAGTAACATTCCATATTTTTCCAAAATGGTCACTAATCCTCGTCAGAAATTTTCGTAAAAAACGAAGTTTTTCAAGTCTGAATTTCTAAAATTCCAAAATTATTTCAGATATCCCACTACCAGAATTCACTTTAGGACTCCCTTCTCCCCCATTCCAATATGGTCCCATATTAGTAACTATTACCATTTCTCCATATTGTCCAACGTCGATAAAGTCCACTTTTAAAATTTTTCAAAATCGCCATTTTTAAAATTCAATTTTCTTAATTTCCAAAATTAATTCAGATATACCACTAATATGGTTCCAAAGAGGACCCCTTGGAGCACCATTTCTATATAGTGGGTTGCTAGTAACATTCCATATTTTTCCAAAATGGTCACTAATCCTCGCCAGAAATTTTCGCAAAAAACGAACTTTTTCAATTCTGAATTTCTGAAATTCCAAAATTATTTCAGATATCCCACTACCAGAATTCACTTTAGGACTCCCTTCTCCCCCATTCCTATATGGTCCCATATTAGTAACTATCACCATTTCTCCATATTGTCCAACGTCCATAAAGTCCACTTTTAACATTTTTCAAAATCGCCATTTTTTAAAATTCAATTTTCTTAATTTCCAAAATTCTTTCAGATATACCACTAATATGGTTCCAAAGAGGACCCCTTGGAGCACCATTTCTATATAGTGGGTTGCTAGTAACATTCCATATTTTTCCAAAATGGTCACTAATCTTCGCCAGAAATTTTCGCAAAAAACGAACTTTTTCAATTCTGAATTTCTGAAATTCCAAAATTATTTCAGATATCCCACTACCAGAATTCACTTAAGGACTCCCTTCTCCCCCATTCCTATATGGTCCCATATTAGTAACTATCACCATTTCTCCATATTGTCCAACGTCCATAAAGTCCACTTTTAACATTTTTCAAAATCGCCATTTTTTAAAATTAAATTTTCTTGATTTCCAAAATTATTTCAGATATACCACTAATATGGTTCCAAAGAGGACCCCTTGGAGCACCATTTCTATATAGTGGGTTGCTAGTAACATTCCATATTTTTCCAAAATGGTCACTAATCCTCGTCAGAAATTTTCGTAAAAAACGAAGTTTTTCAAGTCTGAATTTCTAAAATTCCAAAATTATTTCAGATATCCCACTACCAGAATTCACTTTAGGACTCCCTTCTCCCCCATTCCAATATGGTCCCATATTAGTAACTATTACCATTTCTCCATATTGTCCAACGTCGATAAAGTCCACTTTTAAAATTTTTCAAAATCGCCATTTTTAAAATTCAATTTTCTTAATTTCCAAAATTAATTCAGATATACCACTAATATGGTTCCAAAGAGGACCCCTTGGAGCACCATTTCTATATAGTGGGTTGCTAGTAACATTCCATATTTTTCCAAAATGGTCACTAATCCTCGCCAGAAATTTTCGCAAAAAACGAACTTTTTCAATTCTGAATTTCTGAAATTCCAAAATTATTTCAGATATCCCACTACCAGAATTCACTTTAGGACTCCCTTCTCCCCCATTCCTATATGGTCCCATATTAGTAACTATCACCATTTCTCCATATTGTCCAACGTCCATAAAGTCCACTTTTAACATTTTTCAAAATCGCCATTTTTTAAAATTCAATTTTCTTAATTTCCAAAATTCTTTCAGATATACCACTAATATGGTTCCAAAGAGGACCCCTTGGAGCACCATTTCTATATAGTGGGTTGCTAGTAACATTCCATATTTTTCCAAAATGGTCACTAATCTTCGCCAGAAATTTTCGCAAAAAACGAACTTTTTCAATTCTGAATTTCTGAAATTCCAAAATTATTTCAGATATCGCATTACCAGAATCCTTCTTAGAACTTTTTTCTTCTGTGGAACCGGTTCCTTTTCCTTGAAAATGCTCCTAAACGCACTTTTTCCTATTACAGTAGCACTGTTAAATGCAATGTTAACTGAAAATAGTTGCTGTTAATAAATTGTGGTTGATGTCTCCACTAGTTAAATACGTATTTATCTTCACACACATCTTAAATGATAAAGTAGATAATTTTGATTCAGCCACTGCAAATACTATAAGGAAATTTACAAATAAAAAATAATAAATACAAAAAGTAACATAAACAAATGGTTTAACAGAGAACTTAAATTATTAAAGAAAGAAAAAGTTCTTAAATATCAAATGGCTAAAAAAGAAAATACAGACGCAGCGTGGAGTAATTATAAAATAACTAGAAATAATTATAAAACCAAAATTGAACATTGAAACAATTACGTTAATAAAAAAATCAATAATGCCAGAGACCAAAAACAAATGTGGAGAGAAATCAAAGACTTAGTCCATAAGAAAACGAAAGCTGTGATAAAAAATGAGATATTTGATGATATAGAATATAAGGATAACTACCAAATAGCCACCCAATTTAATAATTATTTTGTGAATAGTGTTAAGTCAATTAATAATACAATAGAAAACGAGCGATATATAAACAACATACCTGTGATAACGAAAAGATTTAGATTCCGTGCAATAACAATTCAAGAAATTCAAAGTATTTGTAAGAATGTGGAAAATAAACCAGATTTTAACAATGTTACAATTAACCTCTTTATGGATAATTGGAATATTAGAGGAAAAAAAATGCATGATATAATAAATAAATTACTGGAAACAGGAGTTTTCCCAGATAGTTGGAAATACTCAATGGTAAAACCAATAGAAAAAATAGCAAAAACAAATAAACGTGGAGAATTTCGCTCAATAAATACGCTTAAAACTTGTGAGAAAGTAATCGAAAAATTTGTTAAGAACAATAGGAAACATATATGGAACAACATGACTTATTCTCAAAATATCAATCGGGATTTAGAAAAAAATTGCGAAACAACAGTTAATTATGTGATAAACAGTTAATTATGTGGCAGTATTTTTGGATTTCAAAAGAGCATTTGAGACCACTGATAGAGAAATACTTGTTCGAAAATTATATATGTATGGCAACATAGAAAGTGAATTAAATTGGTTTAAATAATATCTTACAAATAGAAAGCATATCACAAAAGTTAATGGTGTAAAATCAAATGAAGTACACAATGAATTTGGAGTACCTCAAGGGTCAAGTTTTTATAATATTCATTAATGATAATGCCAAATATTCTAAACAAATGCGAAATAATTCTTTATGTGGATGACACATTAATCTATGCGGAAGGAGACAAGGATGAACAATGTAGAGAAAATCTAATACCCGACATTAATAACATAAATAACTGGCTGAAAATGAATAGATTGACTTAACGAAAACAAAACTAAACTACTTGAAATAAATATGAATAGTGATCAATAATTACAATTAATAATAAAACAATAGAAAAAAAAAAATAAATTAAATACCTCGGTTTTATAATCGATAATGACTTGAAATTAAAAGAACATATTGATTATATATGTAAGAAAATTGGCAAAAAAAAATTGTATTTTTTAAACGAGTAAGAAATAAAATATCGCAAATAAATGCAATACATATATATAACACAATGACAAAACCACACTTTGAATTCGGATCAACTATTCTATACACCTGCTGCTCAATAACACAAATAGAGAGATTACAAAATAAAGCTATGCGATCAATACTAAAATACAATGTATATGCTCCAATTCAACTAAAGCTAGACACCCTGAAATGGTTTAATATTCAACAAAGACTGGAACTAAATACACTGCATTTCGTTTTGAAAATTAAAATGGGAAGCGCACCCGAATACCTTACTGAACAACTTGACTATGTGAGAGAAGTACAACCATACTACCTTAGAAATGCTGAAAATTTCCGACTGCCGAGTGTAACAGCAATGCAACGATCTCTTTTTTTTAAAGGGCTTATATTATAAAAATTTTTACCAGATTATATTAAAACAGAAAGAAATATTAATATATGTACCCAGCAAAAACTTGGTAATCACTTGCAATTACTGAACAACTTACTTTTCAATGACAACTGCATACCATCTGCATTACATAGAAGAAGTTTAGTAATGACTGACATATAATCTGATACATCAGTACTTAGTTATTAGCTGATTAACGAAATTTATAATTAATTCATAATAAAATGCCTTTGAGGTTTTATTTATTCAAATCTAATACAAATTGAATTTAAATACATATTTGTTCTTACAGTTTTTTTTTTATTTCTTATAAATGAAAAACTATTTGTGATAAATTTGAATTCATTCCAAATTCATAGGATCAAGCAAACAATTTGTTAATTTTGCACCTATTACCAAAATGATTATATTGATTACTTAAAACTGTAAAAATGGAAATTTTTTTCAATAAATGATATTATTAATTTTAATTAAAAAAATGATCAAAAGACTTAGCCATTTCAAACAATATGTTAATTTATTTAATTAAATATTGACAATTCCCAACAACAATTCTACAAGTTTTAATTATTTTATTTTAAGCGAAAAAGTCAATTAATATTTTTGATATTTAATTAATATTTTAATTAAAAATTTATTTCAAAATAACTTAAATATTAATTAAATCAAAATTATATTATTTATTTTCTCTCAACTAAAAAAATAATTGATTCAATTATCATATTAATTAAATTTAAATACTTTTTGAACTATTTTTTAAGTGATAAAAACTTTTTTTCTGTGTATGAAAAATTTAAATACTTAATTGATGTCCTCAATGTTGATGTAAAGTACATATTTGTAAGCGTACGTGGTAATGACTTATTTAACTCCCTATTTGTAAGCGAATGTGGTAATGACTTATTTAACTCCCTATTTGTAAGCGAATGTAGTAATGACTTACACAGTACACCACCACCTGGATAACTATCTTGCCGCGATGTGGTGGCTTAAGTGTCGGCTGTAGTGTCCGTCTTGGAACTTGAATCCGGACAGTTGAGTCGGAACAAGTTTAAAGGCAGACGCTCTAAGGCCAGCATGACCAAGGGTTATCCATTCCTCATCCTATTCCCTTCACCTACATTCCTTCCCCCCCCCCCCCCCTTGTTATTCCCACTTCCCCCACTTTTAAGGTCAAGGTGGTTGATAGCAGTGCCGAGGACCTGGATGACTAGTTAGTGGTTAAAGAAACTAGTCGCGAACAGCTTCCCTCTGACGCTGATGGCAAAGGTCAGTTGTAATTCTAGCCTAGTCCGTGCAAGCCGTCACTGCGCGAGATGGTCCTTTGTATACGTGCATACTCGTGGGATTGGAAACTGGACGATTTCAAGATAAAACAAAATACGGACATAGTGACAGAAGTTGGTGCAGGGAGTATCACTGACAACTCAACAGGCCCGTTGTCAGATTCAGACTCAGATCTGCTGGGTGCTCACAGGGATATTCTGCTGCAAGAAAGTCAGTTAATGACAGAACTGACAGAGACCAACTGGATGGGCTCGACAATGGACTCACTGACACGCTCTGGGGCCTCGGAAAGACTCGGTGATTTGACCTTGGACTCTGATGATGAGCACGAAATAGCTATGATTTCGGCTCATGGTCAGGACCAGAGGGTTGAACCAGCGACTTTTGTGGCCACATTCGAGACAGAGAGCAAATTGTCGAGTACATCGAAATCCATTGTTCGGCAGGATGTGACAGAACAGGTCACTTCGGAGAGCCGATCGAATCTAGGAAAAGCCAAGAGTGGTGGGAGAGTCTCTTTAGCCTTTCTAGAAAAGATAGCTAAGAAAGACTCTTCACTGCACGATGGGCGGGATAGGCATTTGCTGAGGATGCACCGGAAGAACACTGCTGGATTCGAAAGAATCCACGGTTCTTTCGATGTCATCCTAGGGCTTCCCTATCCTGCGGGGTATACAGCAGAGGCTGCTGAGGAATCAAAAGTTGTCAGTAAAGACAAAGGATCCTCACCAGATTCTGCTGGCGTATCCTCTTACAAGGAAGATAGAAGGAGGGAGGGTAAGAGTTCACCACCCAGCCCTCTTAATGGTGACAGATTGGTCACGGTTAAGGGAGCTAGGCCTATGGACGAATTACCCACAGTGGACCAAGAGTCTCTCAGGAAGTTGAAGTCGATGAGTGGGGTTGCGATATTTGGGTTGGGGTCTATCAGTTTTAGGTTTCCCAAAAATGATGGACCCTAAGAGGCTGAATGTGGTGCAGATAAACCTGCATCACTGTGAAGCAGCCTCAACCGAATTAGTAACTCACCTCATCGATAACAACGTGGACGTAGCCTTAATCCAAGAGCCCTGGATCAACAACAACCGGGTAGTTGGATTAAAGGCCACGGGATATACACTGTTCGTACCCCACACGGATGAGAAGGTTCGGACTTGTATAATGGCAAGAAATGAGCTCAAATTTATGTTGTCTCATTCTTTCAGCAATGGAGACCTCACGGTTGTTACAGGTGAAGCTATGGACAAAACGGTCCTAGCACTGGCATCGGTATACTTACCATATGAGGCTACCGATCCACCTGGTGTGAAAGTACGTGAGTTGGTGGAGCACTCGAGCAGAAGTGGCTCGAGACTGGTACTAGGTTGTGACGCTAATGCACACCATACCCAATGGGGAAGTACCGACATCAACAAAAGGGGTGAGTCTATGTTTGATTTTATTATTGCTAGCAATCTTTACATCTGTAATAGGGGGAATACGCCAACATTCAGAACTAGAGATAGGGAGGCAGTAATAGATGTAACATTGACGAACTATAGAGACTTAGTAGATGATTGGAGGGTGGCTTTGGAATTTTCCTTCTCTGACCATGGTCGTATATCCTTTAATCTAAACTTCGAAAAGTCAAAAAGGCGTCCTTATAGGAATCCAAGGAGGACGAATTGGGATACCTTCTCGGGATTGGTGAATAGTAACCTTAGAGTTACACACGATTGGGGGTCGACTTCGGCCGGCGTGGAGCACATGGTGGGTACCTTTACGGAGGTGTTAACCAGTAGCTATGAGCGATCTTGTCCGTTAAATTTTCCGGGTAGGCGCTCGCAACCGAGATGGTGGACAGGTGAGTTGAGGACTCAAAGGACCACTGTCAGAAGGTTATTCAATAGAGCGAAGCATACGCGTAGGGATGAGGACTGGAGTAACTTTAGGATAAGTTATAATAGGTACAAGGGAGATATTAGAAGGGCTAAAAGGGACTCGTGGATCAAATTTAGCGAGTCAGTTGAATCTGTGAATGAGATGTCCAGGTTCAGAAGGATTTTATCCAAGGACCCTGTGGTCCCGGGATTTATTCAGAGACCGGACGACTCATGGACAGAATCTAGCTCCGAATCTCTCTGTTTGCTTATGGAGACTCACTTCCCGGGTTGTGTGGATCCGGGAACGGGGGAACAGGTGGGGTGTGGTAACCCCTTTTCTGGATCAGGCTCGGGGGGTGAGATAAGAGAGGCGGTGGGGAATATCATCACCTTGGATAAGGTTACATGGGCGGTTAATACTTTTGGGTCTTACAAATCGGCAGGACCAGATGGTATATTTCCGGCTATGCTACAGAATATCCAGGGATCATCACTCCTATTGCTGGTGGAACTATTTAGGGTATGTCTGCTAAATGGCTACATTCCTAGAGGGTGGAGAGAGGTCAGGGTTATCTTCATACCTAAGGCAGGTAGAACCGGTCACTCTAAACCCAAGGATTTTAGACCTATCAGCCTATCGTCTTTTCTTGTGAAGACATTAGAAAGACTGATTGGTCTACATCTGAGGACGAAGATTGACGCCGGCATCATCAGCGGCGCTCAGCATGCCTATCTTAAGGGTAGGTCTGTTGAGAGTGCGCTTCATGATGTGGTGGGTTATATAGAACGGGGATTGCGAGACAAGGAATACACCTTGGCGGCTTTCCTGGATATAGAGGGGGCCTTTAATAATGTGAAAATAGAGGCCATAAGGCAGGCACTGAGTGATTTAGGGGTTTCGTTATTCTTGGTCGAATGGATAACTCTGATGCTTACCAGCAGAGTTATTCACTCGGACTGGGGAAACGAGCGCTTAAGGAAACTCGTGACTAGGGGGACACCACAAGGGGGAGTTCTCTCTCCCTTATTGTGGCTCTTAGTTGTCAATGTCGTTCTGGGACGTTTTGACAGGATAGGTCAGAAGGTCGTCGCCTACGCGGATGATGTAGTTATATTGGTATCGGGCAAGTTTCTGCCGACAATTAGCGATGTCATGCAAGGGGCGCTGGGCGAACTGTCAGCATGGGCGACTGATAAGGGCTTGGGAGTTAATCCGGAGAAGACAGAATTAGTTCTTTTCACTAGGAGGTACAAGGTAGAGAATTTTAGGCTGCCGGTACTAGGGGGAGTAGAGCTTAGGCTATCTGATAGTGCTAAGTATCTAGGAGTTTTTCTGGACAGTAAGCTGTCCTGGAGGAGGAATACTCAGGAGAGACTAAAGAGGGGTCTCAATGCATTCTATGCTTGCAGATCGTCGATAGGTAGGAGTTGGGGACTCCGGCCGTCAATTGTGGGATGGCTGTACACTTCGGTGGTTAGACCCATTCTTACGTATGGATGCTGTGTTTGGTGGGAGGCATTGAAACTAGCTAGTCGGAGGGACCTTCTGTCTAAGGCTCAGAGGTGTGCTTCGATCGGCATGACAGGTGCCTTGAGAAGTACCCCTCAGGCGGCTCTGGATGTTATTCTTCATCTTCTGCCTATAGAGCAGTATGTGAGGGAAATGGCAGCAAGGAGCATTCTTAGGCTGAGGGAGCTAGGACTGTTAGGAAATTTCACGGAGGGTCACTCGCGGATCTTGAGTGAAATTAGTACTAGTGGTTATCACCTAGGCTCGCCCGGCTCTACGGATTATTTGGTCACTAGGGTCGATTTTGGGCGTCTGCCAGAGGTGATATTGCCTTCTAGGGAGAGCTGGTCAGGGCAGGGCAGATTGTATAGGGGATTTGCTATTTTCACTGATGGCTCGAAGATGAAGGGCACGGGAGCGGGGGTCTACATTGAGGATCTGGATATCAGAAAGTCATATAGACTTCCCGACGACTGCAGTGTATTTCAGGCGGAGGTTCTGGGGGTTCTCAGGGCCGTGGAATTGGTAGGAGCTAACATTGCCAAGGGCTCGGAGGTCACTATATATGTGGACAGCCAGGCGGCTCTTAGGGCCTTGAAGGGCTGTTATGTGAACTCCAGGCTAGTGGACGATTGTAGGAGGGCTCTAGGAGTAATCTTAGGGAATTATGTTGTGAGGCTCTGCTGGGTACCGGGTCACTGCAACATCACCGGCAATGAGATAGCTGATGAGTTGGCAAGACTGGGCTCGGAAATGGAAGATCCTGACAGTTTGCAAGTGGTCAGGCCTCCAATGGGCTTCTATTTTGGGAGAATTAGGGAATGGATTCTGAACAGGACTAATCGGGCTTGGCGGGGCCGAACGGACTGCCGAGTATCGCGCACGCTGTGGCCGATGCTTAGTAGGTCAAATTCGGACGCGCTGCTGGGTAAGAGTAGGGCCTGCGTCAGGACCATGATAGGTATTATCACGGGCCACTGTATGATAGGCAGAATGGCGGTGAGAATGGGGTCTGGCTTATCGGATATATGTAGGCTGTGTGAGGACCCAGAGGAGCTGGAGACTGTTGAGCACTTTCTGTGCCACTGTCCCAGGCTACAGAACAGCAGGCTGAGGTGGCTAGGTAGCAGATTCCTGCACGAATTGGGAGATGTCTCGGGCTGCGGGCTCGAGAATCTGACGGGATTCGTAATGGGAATGACCTGGTTGCGCGGCAGGAGGCTGGGAAACATGTAGGACAGTTTTTCCTGTTTGGTAGGGTTGTGTTTTGCTTGTTCTGTCCGATTTCTTATCTTCCACTATCTTCCTTCTCTGTGCTTTCACCATTAACTTCTCCTACTCTGTCACACTAGATATCTTTCTCTTCTTTCTTTCTTTGTTTCACTAAATAAAGGCATCACAATGGACCATAATGGTCTCTGGGTGAGGGTGTGAAGTTTGCTTCACACCAGCCTTTCTAACCTAACCTAACCTACACAGTACAACATTTTTCAGTTAATTGAATGCCAACTCAATTCTGTGAACTGTATGTGAAATTAGACCCAAAAAGAAGAATTTCTGCATCATTCGTTTTGTCTTCTTACCTGCGATTTGAAGTTAGTATCGATTTGAAGTTAGTACTATCGTATAGGGGAATTTATCACGTTTTAGGCCCTGTTGTTTGACATAGCTCGACAACCCCTAGCCCAATTTAGTTGAAATAAATTTTAAAAAATTAAGAATTACAATTCCCTTAATCTGTTCATATATTGTTTTCCTATACAAGTAACACTTTCGAAGTTAAAAATGAATGTATGAAGGGAAAAAATTATTTTTTGCCTAAAAATTTAAATTTTTTTTTTTTAAAAATACATAAAAAATGCAAAATGGAAAAAAGTTTCAAGTCTAGTTATTTTTTCGCAAAGTCACATAACCTATGAGCAAAATGAGACAAAGATCATAAAAATCGATGCACGCGTTTCGCTTTTATTCGCAATTGAGTAAATGTATGAATTTCAAAAATTTGCTCGAGATATGCACAACATTATTTGGAGAAAACATTGACACCTTTTTCATGATTCTGAGAATTAAAAAAAAGGAATAAACAAAAGGTTATTTGATTTTTATGATTGCGGTAATAAATGTACGTGGACAATTAAACGGAAAGTGGACCTTTTTATTATTTGGGTTTTTCCGGTGGCTACCTATATGATTTTTTTACAGAAATTGCACCCACATTTAAGGGTGGTCATTATTTGGAAAGTTTTGCACAGTTTGAAACGTACAAGTGCTGAATCAGGTATATAGCCAGCCGCCCTTAAAATATGCGCCCATTTATAAGTACCTGGCAGTAAAATATTCAAAAATACGTAGTATTTATAGGTGTGCATTGATCGATTTTTGGCATTCAGCCAGTGCCGACGAACGCGAACAGTAAAAGTGATTTTTCTCCAGTTTTTTAAAAGTGAATAACAACAAAACATAAAATATATCAATATGGAAAACAACAAGTGCCCATATTTGGATGAATATTGTTACGTTTGTGGTCATATCGTCCGAAAAATACAGAAAAAAGATCGAAAAAATTTGTTTACTGAGCAATTCAAAACCGCGTATTGTAATTATTTCGATGAAGCAGATTTAAGTGGTGCAAATTTTACGCCGAACACAGTGTGCAACAGTTGTTATACTACCCTTCTAAAATGGATTCACGGAAAAAGTAGAAAGTTATCTTTTATGAAGCCAGTAATTTGGGTGGAAGACACAACTGGACATGATGAATCCAGGTGCTATGCATGCATAAATTTTCGTCCTGGATTAAACAGACAATAATTGAAAACAAAAGTATACACTGCTGCATTTACTGCCACACTTCCAGTGCAACGCCCTGCTGATACCGATGCACCTAAACCTCCGAGTGCGGATACTGTGTCCCTGCTAGCCGAAACCGTTTTCACCAATCCGACCGATTTGGATGATGCTGATTGGATACCCGATATTGAAAATAGTGCACCACAACCGCTACCACAAATCGAAATGGATTACATTGTGGCCAAGCTGGGACTATCACAACACGACTCCGAATGGCTGACATCATTTTTGAAGAGAAGAAAACTCACACAGCAAAATGTCAGCGCAACATCATACCGACAACGCCAAGCTGATTTTCAGAAATTTTATTCCGTTGACGAAGCAAATACGTTCACGTACTGCCATGATATCCCAGGTTTAGTGAAAAAATTGGGAATGGATTATATCGCTGGCGACTGGCGTTTATTCATCGATGGTTCAGTTACTAGTTTGAAGGCTGTGCTGCTGCACAAAAAAAATAAAAAACCATGCATTCCATTGGGACTCAGCACAACTATGAAGGAAACGTATGAAGCATTGGGCGAAATTTTGAAGAAAATCAAATACGATGAACACAAATGGAACATTTGTTGCGATCTGAAGGTGGTCAACATACTACAAGGGATTATAGAAAAGGGCGGATATCCAAAATACTTCTGCTTCCTTTGTAATTGGGATTCACGATACAAAGGAAATCAATATCAATGTAAAGATTGGAAAGGAAGAACTCCCGAGCTCAACAAACAATTAAAATTACGCAATGAACCTATGATAAAGGACCTGGATGATATTTTGTTGCCACCGCTCCACATGAAACTGGGAATAGCTGGGAAATTCGTTGAAGTGGTGGTCAAAAAAGTTAACGGCGCCTTTGACTGTTTGAAATCCATCTTTCCGAAACTCAGTGATGAGAAAATTAAAAACGGTACGTATCGTACTCTGTATTTCAATATTGTCATATCTAAATTTGTTAATTTCTATACATTCGCATTACCAATAATTTTTTCGTTTTTCTTATGTATTTAAAACAGGTATTCTCAATGGACCTGATATTCGGAAATTGATCAAAAGTGATTCTTTCACACATTTGCTTTCAGAGCATCACGACCACCAACATGCATGGAACGCATTGAAAGAAGTAATAGAAGGCGTTCTATATATAATTTATAATATATATAATTTATATTATAATTGCGTATTAATTGCATATTATTTTATTTTCATTAAGTTTTTATAAATAAAGTTTTTTTTTGCATGATAATTTCTTAATTTATATTTTTATTTTTATTTTAAGGGTGGTGGCTATAACTGATTTTTGAAATTCATACATTTACTCAATTGCGAATAAAAGCGAAACGCGTGCATCGATTTTTATGATCTTTGTCTCATTTTGCTCATAGGTTATGTGACTTTGCGAAAAAATAACTAGACTTGAAACTTTTTTCCATTTTGCATTTTTTATGTATTTTTAAAAAAAAAAATTTAAATTTTTAGGCAAAAAATAATTTTTTCCCTTCATACATTCATTTTTAACTTCGAAAGTGTTACTTGTATAGGAAAACAATATATGAACAGATTAAGGGAATTGTAATTCTTAATTTTTTAAAATTTATTTCAACTAAATTGGGCTAGGGGTTGTCGAGCTATGTCAAACAACAGGGCCTAAAACGTGATAAATTCCCCTATACGATAGTACTAACTTCAAATCGATACTAACTTCAAATCGCAGGTAAGAAGACAAAACGAATGATGCAGAAATTCTTCTTTTTGGGTCTAATTTCACATACAGTTCACAGAATTGAGTTGGCAAATCATGTGTTGTACTGTGTTATTTAACTCCCTATTTGTAAGCGAAGGTGGTAAGTACTTGCCTCCAATGACATCAGCGTGTTAAAATATTGAGTTAAAATGCCAATGTATAAGTAGTGAAGAGTAGTTATAATAGCTTTTTAACTCATTACTTTTCAATGTAAGTTTTTACTGGGTAGGAGAAGTATAGCACAATTTGTAAAAAGTAATATAATTAATCGTATTTTGTAAAGCAAAAGTTGTTAAATAATTATATTTGAAATTTTTAATAAATAATAATAATAAATTAATTAATTAAAATTCTTAAATAAATTAGTATGTTGTATATACATACAATAAACAATTAGAAAAAATGTATAAATTTGTTTTTATGCTTACTAAAGAACTTTTGCATTTTTGCAAACTCGTCCCACTTCTTAATAGTCTAAAAATATTTAAATAAATTCTGTATGTCCATAAAGATCTAGTGAAAAGCGTTGAATTGATGCCAATGTTTGGAAATTATGTGTAAAATAGCATATTTATATGAAAAGTTTGAACGTCCGTAACTCGAAACTAAGCGTTTCCGACAATTATTTTATGTTTTCTTCTTATTTTTCAATTTTCTATCACCATGGTGCCCAGGTAGGCTAGTTGGTAGTGAGCTAGTTTATCAGCGCCGGGGTGGCGGTTTCGATTCCCGCCACACACTCTGGTCTCCTGCAGACCAGATTCGTGGGATAAGCATAGGTAATATTTAAGGAAAGCTTCTATGCAGAGAAGCTTTAGTTAGCGAAGCCAGTGCTCGTTGTACCATGGAGGAGAAAACCTTTGCGCCCGGCCGAAGGCCGGCTATGCAAGGAAGCTTTAGTAAGCGAAGCCGGTGACTGTTATAGAGAAGTAGATCCTTGCGTCCGGCCAAAGGCTAGCTGTGCTGGTGTTTGTTATTTTATAAAATTTGTATTACACTTTTATTTAAATAAACTTTATTCTATCCTAGTGCCCTTACGTAACATTTCGCCGTACAATGAAAAGAAAAAACTGCAATGTGAGCTAAATAGTTTAAAATATTGAAATGAATTTGGTATATTCAGAAAAATTCGTTCAAGCGCTTTAAAATACCAATATTGGCCATATACGTTTAGAATTGTAGTGGAAAATCCCATATTTATATGAAAACTTTAAACGTCCATAACTCGAAAACTAGGCGTTTGCGCCAATTTTCTTATTTCAGTTTTTCTTCTTATTTTCCATTTGCTATCACCCTAGGTACTTTTTTTTATTTGGAGCTGCGTCGGTAAACTAG
The DNA here is from genome assembly GCA_943735925.1 of Pollenia amentaria. NCBI lineage: Eukaryota > Metazoa > Arthropoda > Insecta > Diptera > Polleniidae > Pollenia > Pollenia amentaria. The sequence continues at coordinate 101,851,917 of OX031007.1, forward strand.
ATTTGTTCTTAACTTTTTTATCTTAGTATTATGGGGATAAGAATCTTTGATTCTGAATTACTTTTTTTCTAATGCAATTAATTTTTTCAGAAACGCAAGAATATATATAAAGTGCCTTTTCTCAAAAACTATTTCGACTTAGGCGGTTATTGGTTTTAACCACACATATATATGTATGTATGTAGAAGATAATGAATTAATGTTTTTTGATACTTACATTATGACCTCATCCCTCTTCACTATAGAAGTCGCAATTCCACCTATTATACACCAAGGGTTTATGGTAATATTTTGAACATGTACCCTACAGCCCGCCAACCGAGCAGATTCTTGAAAGCCGGTAGCAATCATAGGCATAACTATTTTTCGTTCTTCTTCTGTTAATTCTTCTGGAGCCGTTATAATAAAATCAAGTTTGTCCAATTTAGTCACACCTACTGCATAAACATCACTAACTACGTTGGCTAAAGCTATCTTTCCCATAATATGAGGATCATCAATTAAAGGGTAAAAGAAATCGACGGTTTGTATAAGTGATAAGTCTTTATATTTTCTTAAAGGCACCACAGCGCAATCCATTCCAGATCCTAAAAATATATTCAAACTCGAGCTGAAGACATGGTATGTAATAGACTTGTCACAAAATTCTTACTTACCTACGTAACCATCCTCATTAGATTTTGTTTCCGAGTTGTTTGCATGCAATATTTCAGTACCCTGTAGATACTTTAGCAAAGTATCTTGGGGGATTTTACATCCTCACCCTCGTAATGTTGAGAACTGGGTTAGTTGAAAATTTTGCCTAAGGCCATATTTCTCCGGCTCGAACATGTTATCACAGAACTAATACCGCCTTGGAACACGTTTGTGCTTATTATAATCAGCGTTACCGTTCCAACTTTCAAAAAGGGCACAAAAAGGGGATTTTCAAAAAATAAGTGGTACAAAAAGGGGAATTCTGAGAAAAAAGGGGCAACTTTAAAATCAAGTACATTTTTAAAAATCAAACATATTTATACACAAGGTAGACTCGGTGGCCCATATGTTTGTCTGCTGCTTACACCAATTAGAACCCAAACCTCAAAAAATGTTCATGTTTGTTTACATTTTTTCATGTTTGCTTACACATAGTTAGTGCGCGCCATTTTTTTCCTTCACGTGTTTTGTTTTTTTTTTCAATTTGTGTTATTTTGAAGGCACAGTGTTTCTTTTTTTGAAGTCTCGGTTCAAAATACAAAAACAATTTGACCTGTTTTTTTTTGTCTTGTTGTACTTGTTGTAGCAACGAGTTTACCTTGTGTAGTTGTACCATGATATTTATAAAGTTATTTAAAAAATAAACATCTTGCACACAGAAAGAAATATCAATGCTAAATTAACGTGGTGCAATGTTAATTGAAAATCATAGTAAATTTCTACAAAATCATGGTCTTTTTATAATTAACTGTCAATGTTTTATATTAAATTTAATGAAAGATGTCAAAATAACATTTTTCAATATTGAGTCCATAAAAGACTGTTTTACTTATTTGTAAAAAAACAACAACAACACTTCAAGAAAAAAAACATATTTTCTTGAGTTTTCGTGTTTAATATAATTTATAAAAAGAAGGTAAATTCCCGTATTCTTGTTGTTAAAATAATTTAGTTAAATACATAACATTTTCAATGTATAATGATGACGAAAACCATATTCGGCCATTCTGCTGGTGTCTTTTAATTGTGAGTGCTTATGTAAATAAAGGGGAATACAAAAAAGGTGAAACATGTGTTACAGGAAAATAAATAATAGTATTCTCCCTCTCTCTGGTTAAACGGGTGAGTGTTTAGAATAATTCTTAAATAAATACATACATATGTTGTCTCCGTAGCTTCTTCTCACAGTAAGTTTACAATTAATCCAATTCGATTTCATGACGAATCTAATTCAAATTCATGTCGTTTTAACTTGAAATTTCTTTCATTCAACGTGAATCGTAGCGTTATTTCAATATCAATATCATTTTGCTCTAACTTTACTGTAGTGTTAAATTAACATAAATTATAGTTATTTTAAAGAAAAACATTTTGTTCACAAGTTATTGTTATATCATGTTAAATTAACATTAAGTTACTATGAAGCAAAATCACTACCGAAAAATGTAAAATCAACCTTGTTTTCGACGATTTTATATTGAGTTTTTTCTGTGTTGGTATAAATAATACATTATATATGTACCTATCTAATATAACATACAAATTGTTTGGGAAATACATATACAGTCGAACTTCCCACTAATGAATCTGCATGGGACCAGAAAATCACTTTATTTTTTTATATTATTATATAAAAACCGGTATTTTAGTTTCGATTACACTTTCACGAACAGCGGTTATCGATTTGGCCCTTGCTTCATTAATATCCTTAAAAGGTCAAGTTCGAAGTCTTTTGCATTTAGTGCTTAATTGCTTGTTTCTACGTTTTTAGAATTGCGTATTAAATAAAGCGCTGGAAAATAAACTGTTTTGATAAAAAACTTTATGTGTTACTGCTTTAAATAAATGCTACACGAGCGACTGCTGTCAAAATGTTTATCATAGAAACTGTTTCTTTTATTCCTACATATATTCATCTTTTTGTATCGCCGAATAGAACATTTTTTGATAATTTATTATATGCAGACAAAAATGTATGAAAGTGAAATTTATATTTGAAAAATTGGAACATTCTGAAGAAATCTTAACGGTTTGAAAGTTTATCATAAGGAATTAAGAAAAAATTCGCATCGGATGCCCTACTATGAGGTTAAGTTAAAACATACGAAGATATAAAAGCTGGCAGACAAATGTGCGGTCATTGATTGCCAATAAAAAATCTGCATGAGCATAGAAAAAACTGTCTCGGTAATATCACTCAATTTGTTATGCTTGTCTTTTTTGTGCTCAAAATTTGAGTAATTGTCAATACCGAAACAGCTAAGAAAATTTACTCATAAAATGATAAAAGTCAAGGCGAATTCAACTACAGGTGGTGTCGGAACTAAAACAATCCACAAACAACAGAAACAACATAGACTTTCTAGCATTGCATTGTTAGTGTTTACGGTCCAAAATGTCAACCATTCCTAACAAATCAAAACAAAATGGCTCGAACTGTCAAAATCAGATGGCGTTTCGACACCACCTTTAGTGAATTCACCTTGATAAAAGTTAAATCGATGGAAATCTCGTTTTGCTTGAGTACATATTGTACATTTCTTGTATGTACACAGAGTCATAACAAATTTATAAGAAAGCGTGTCAGAACTTTTTTTGTATGCACATACTGATTTTCATAAAAAAACAGTTTATTTTGGTTTATCTTAAGACAGTGAGTAAATTATTCGGTTGTTAGATCACCAGAATTTCCAAAATCTTACAAGATTTATGGTTAAATGAGCATATCGATGAGCTTCCGAGATTATCATTTCTTAAAAGTGAAAGATAATAAATATTTTGTTTTAGCAAGAAAAGAAGAGATGATATTGTTTGTGTTTTGAGTGGGCAGGTACTCGTGTTGTCTTTTGAGAACATGGGCATATTTTTGTATGGTTATCTTGTTGTAGCCCTTTACTGCCAATATAAAAAAATTAGTTCAAAAAGGGGCAAAAGGGATACAAAAACATACAAAATGTTACTAAATGGGATTTGAAAAAAGGAGTAAAGAAAGTGGTAAGGCAGTCAAAAAAGGGCAAAAATATAACGGTAACGCTGATTATAATTTGTGGTCAGTGTGACCAGATCTTAAAAACTTTTACAGCTAAATGTGGAATTAGACGAGACCAAAAAATGCTAAAAATGATTTAAAAATAATGCTAACATTTTTTAAAGATTTTTGCCATAAATGTATTACCAGTATGCAACTTTATTCGAAACTAAATACATTTTAGTGACTGATTTTTTTAACGAAATTGAAATAAATGGATACAAATAAACAATTGAGATTTTGGAAAGACATCAAATACATATTAATATGAAGTAGAGGTAGTTGAGATTATATTTAAAATTTATAGTTTAAAAAAAAGTTCAATTTTTAAAATTATTATTTTTTTAGCAGTTTAGAGCAAAATTTTTTTTCAAACTGTTACACTATAGAATTTGTATCTTAATACAAAGTGAAATTTCCTTGTACTTTAATATCGTAATATCAAAGGACAAAAAATTCCTACAATCAACATGATGAGGGAATTTCTAATACATCTTCCCATTCTTAACATAAGAATTATCCATTTTTATACGAAATTCTTTTTTGCGTGCAACTATTTTTAGTCAAAAAATTTATTATAATTTATTAACAGTTCAATAAAATAACCACAATACTTATTATTGTTAGCAGCTAAGGCACGAGCTATGTTTACATTTGTCCTTCAAGTTGTGCTGAAAAAGGTCAACAAGAAAAAAGAATGACAAAAACATGAAAAACAAAAAAAAAATAACAAAAAAAAATGTACTTTGGATTTCAAGAAGAATTCTTGACAAAAAGTACGAAAAAACAGAAGTTAGGAAGAACATGTAAATCGATTAAAAAAGATAATCATTCATTCAAAAGCAAATTTCGATCTACCAAGGTGAAATAACATTTGGTTTAAAGATTGATGTTTGACTATTGACGTCGTCCGGCTGCAATAGCCGAGTGAGTAAGACGGCAAACCACATTGAAGAGATTGTGTGATTACAATCGAAACTAGTCTCAGCAACCTTTCCGTGAAGGCCTGGGTTCAAATCTCAGCGCAGTCAAGAATGAAAAATTATCAATAAAAAAAAAAAATTTTTAATTGACTTAATGTTGAAAATTCCTGTCTTCATGAAAATAATTTAATGAAAATTAGATTTAATGAACTTAAGCCTAATTAAAAATATATAAATTTGGATTAAAAACCATTAACAGTTCAATAAAATAACCACAATACTAATTATTTATAAAAAAAATTAAGTAAAATCAATAAAACTATTGTGGTGCTAATTCTCAATTTACACGTTTCATCTTTTGATGCTCAACTTCATTTCAATTCCCTTTTGAAGATGCCATTATGCTGCAAAAGGTTTCAACTTTTTTTTTGCTTCAAAACAACAACACTTTTATTCAAAGCGTACCAAAGAGAAAAAGAAAAGAAAAAAATTTACATGCAGCCATATACCTGCGAGTGAGAACACAAAGCGTACTGCTCAAGTACAGGTATCTCCGTACCAACCCCCTTTCTTCTTGCTTCCCTCTCCTTAAAACACAAGAGTTGAGCAACAAAAGATGAAACGTGTGAATGTTGTCTTATCAGAATGTACTGTTAAAGGCCTGTATTCACTATCCTATTTAGTCGCACGATATGTCAAAAAAATCGTGTGTGCTCATAATGTATGACAGTGTGGCTTAAAAATGAATTGAGTGACAGATTTTTTTGACAAGACTGTAAGACTTGGAAAAGTTTTAAAAATTTTAATAAAATGATAGATTATATGCGATCAGAGTTGCATTTTCTTGTAAAGTAGATGAGTCATTTGAGTTTGCATCTTTTTTGTGGGATGGTGTGGCATTGACAGCAGATTTTGCAGACATTTTTTTTATGTCGGATAGAATTCCGTCAGATTTTCGTGTGAATGAATCGTACGATTATGTAGGATAGTGAATACCGGCCTTAACATGGCTGCCAAATTTGACGATTTATCGTCAATTTCACGATTTTGGAGTAAAAAAGTGGCCCATTGACGAATTAACGGCTTACTTCACGTCTACATGCGCTTTCAATTTGAGCAAGACATGAACATAATGCCGGCAGAGCAACGGCACTTATTTTTTCATGTTCTTGTATGTGGCGAATACGTGTTGATGTTCATGTTCAGATTTACCATAATTTTTGTTGTAGACAGAAAATTAGATTGTAGGGCGACCATCATGGCGAACATGGTTTCTAACGTTGCCTTTACACATGCAAATAGTGGCATGCCACTGTTCTATACATATTATCAACGAAAAAGTGTTCGAAATATTCGAATCTCATGCCATTTGCTTTTCTGTTTACACATGCCACTGCCAGTTCATTTTCAAAATGTCGTCGAAGCGTCAACTTGAGATAATTTGTTTACATCTCAAATTAAAAAAAAGTACCAGAAGAGTTGCCGACTTCATCACATAGTTTTAGTTTTGGGGAAATAGTTTACATTTATTTATAATAGCATTATTTTAGCAAAATTAATGCTCTATAATTAGGAAACTTGCTGGTTTTAACGCCCGTTACTACAAATTAGTCATAAAAATGCATTTAACAGTTAAAACTTTAATTACAGTTTAATTACAGTTCGACAACAATCCAGTCGGTTTGCATTAAATATTGAACAGGGTAACATTGCTAATCGTTTTGACATTTAGTGGCATGCACTGGAGCTGCCATTGCAAAAACTGTGAGTGTATTAGTAAAAAATCGTGAGTGTATTGAGTTTTTCGAACTGGCAGTTGCATGTGTAAATGCTAAGTTAGTGGCATGCAAGTGCCAATTTTCCACTCGCATGCAATTTTTGTTGCCACTAGAGCTGCCATTGCGAAAAATGTGGGTGTATTAGTAAAAACTTGTGATTGTGTTGAGTTTTTCGAACTGGCAGTGGCATGCGTAAATGCTAGGTAAGACATGTTTAAGGCTAGTTTACACGGTAATACAATGTCTTACGACATGTCAATAATGATGTAGAATGAGAAAAATCTTATCATGTAAAAGCAAAATGCATTGAGTAAGAGAGAATACGGATAAAAATATGACAATCGGTCGGTAAACGCTCATTTTCTAAACCATTTTAGAAACTTATGTATTCTCATCACACCAGAGTCGTATTTTAACAGAGTATATTGAAGGTGGTAACATTTTTATAAAATTACAAAAACAAGCAGAATCAACTCAGGAAATGTTCATGTTGTTTTTGTAAATATTGTAAAACCATCTGCTTTTTTGTTATTAACTCACTTTGCATTTATTTTACTTAAACCTTCCGTGTAAACATGAAAAATACTTACCAACAGATTTTTATTTTTTTATTTTAAACACGGAGAGAATTTCATAATATTTTGATTCCACAAAGTCGTAATACATTGTATTATCATGTAAACTAGCCTTTAGCCAACGGTGGCAGCACATGGTCGAAACATGAACATGAACAGTCTACAAAAGTAGAATTCATGTGCGACATGCTGTTCTAACCAAGTTGATGGATATTGGAGACGAGTAGTAAAGAGGACAAGACAAGTGAACGACAGAACGAAAGCGACAACTCTACAAGAAATTGCTGATAGAGACTTATTCATAGAAAACCTATATACTAATGGCCAATTTTCAGGATTGACATTAAAACACATTTATGTTTAAAATCGTTTTAAATACAAAATTCTTTTCTTCACTAATGCCCAATTTTCAGGAAAGTATTTAAATCTATATTATGTTAATTTTTATAAAAACTTAAATCGTATTTAATTACAGATTGATTTTTTGAGTTTTATATGAAAAGTCTTATTTAATTAAGATGAAAGTATGGTAGCACTACTAAATACAAAAAATATCATAACAAAAGTGTTGTTATTTACAAGGTGGTCTGAAAAAACAGCTGGTTGTTATTACTTTGTCTGTTGTTTTTGTATTGTTATGATAATGAGGCCACCTTTCTAGGTTAATCCAATGGAAACTTAAGTTGAATTTAAATGTACCACATCGGTGACTTAAGTTTTATTTAAGTGTTTAGTGAAGAAGAGAATTTTGTATTTAAAATGGTTTTAAACATAAATGTGTTTTAATGTCAATCCTGAAAATTGGCCATAAACACTTAAATTAAAATTTATTCACATTTAAACTCAACTTAAGTTTTCATTGGATTAACTTAGCAAGGTGGCCTCAATATCACAACAATACAATAACAACAGGCAAAGCAATAACAAGCAGCTGTTTTTGAGTCCACCTTGTAAATAACTAAATTTTTTTTGATATTTTTTGTATGTATTAGTGCTATCACTTTTATCTTAATTAAATAAGACGCTTCAAATAAAACTCAAAAAATCAATCTGTATTTAAATACGATTTAAGTTTTTATGGATATTAACATAAGATATATTTAAATACTATCCTGAAAATTGGGCATACCACTCTTTCAGCAATTTTATATTAAATTGTTGCTGTCGGCGCGTTGCCATAGTGGGGGGTTTTCTTACAAATATTTTGTAAAATTTTCTCTTATTCTTAATTTTGTTTCGGCATCATTTTTATATACGTGTTTGATCATCATAGTATGTTTTTCAAACGTTTTAGTTTTTCTGTACTTTTTTTAAAATAAATTTCATGGAAATATTTTGAATTTATATATTATGAAATTGTGGAGATTTTTGAAACAAGACATTGTTAATAAGAAATATTACGCAATCGCAACGCTGATTTATATAGGCGAAACATTAATAAGAATGAGAAAGACAACTGCATGTTAAATTGGATAGTGCAGGGTTGCATATTTAGCCGTTTAACATGTAAATGTCATTTTATTATTGTGAATCCCCGCGTACTGATATAAAATTGTCAAATTAAAAATTTTTATTCGTGGTGATAAATGTAAACAGTGAAAGTGCCTAATAAGAAAAATTAAAGATAAAAAACTTTAATAGAAATCAACATTTTATTTTAAATTTTTATGATAAAAAAATCGTTCGAAATGGAAAAAATAGATTTTTGTTAACTTTTTTGTAAAAAAAAAACAAAAAGGTTATTGAAAGTGAAGGTATTCGCTAGCCTAAAAATGTTAAACGTCACGATAAAATTTGAAATCTCTAATGCTAGACTCAAAAGAGAAAGGTTGCGAGTTTTTGCGCCATTTTTTTTTTTTGATTTTTTTAAACGAAATACATATTAGCAAGAAACGTTTTTGTCAGTCATAAAATGTTTTGGGTTTTAATATTATACTTGATGTCTTTTATTAAAATTGTAAATGTATGTTAAAAAAAAAAATAGAAATGTGCGAAACAGTGATTTTCACCCACTTCTATAACGGGGTTTAACCACCTATGCAGCTGTGTTCTAAATGACGTTACAAAGGCTAGTTTACACGCTAATACTATGTATTACAACATGCCAAAAAATTATGTAGAATGAGAAAAATTTTAACATGTAAAAGCAAAATGTATTTAGTAGGAGAGAATACGGAACAAAATTGGACAAAATTTTAAACTTATGTATTATCATCACACCAGAGGTGTATTTTAAAAGTATATATTAACATTTTTATACAATTACAAAAACCACGAAAATCAACTCAGGAAATTTTTGTGTTGTTTTTGTAAATATTGTAAAACTGTGACCATCTGCTTTTTTCTTATTAACTCAGCTGTTTAATATCTTTACTTTGATTTTACTTAGCGTCGCACACTGGTTCATATTTTGAGAAGGCGTCCAAAACTATTTTTTTTATGTTCTCCGATTTTTAAATTTTTTTTATTCATGTGAAAGTAAATACTAGTGAACATCTGGAGCCAAAAAATGTCAACCCTATTTTAACTATTTCATTGAGAACAGGGTGGTCCCAAATGGACTTTCTCAGTATTTGGTTATAGTTTTGAATTTCTGAGTAAAGTTTTGAAGTTGAAATGCTCATAACTTTTTTGTTTTTCAAGATTTTTTTTAATGTCAAAATTTCCCGGAAATTTCCTATTTTATAGAACATAAGTCCTGCCCGTCAAAACGCGTCAAAAAATCTATACTCTCTTGTAGTCCCGAATCTAACCTACATTTATATACCCCATTGTACACACATCTGGATACGGTCTTGCGAACTACAGCAATTTCTGTGACCCAAGGTAAGATATTCGGTTCAAAAAATAAGTCCTGCAAGGAAACATTACTGAAATTAAAGAAGGTGAATCTTAAAGAATTTTCGACAAATAAAGCAGTTCAGGCCACATAAATTATCTAGCACGTCAGGTTATCAATTAATTTGGAGAAGGAAAAGGTATTGCCATTGTTATGAACTTATTGTGGGTGAACGGATGCTGCAAAACGAATAGGTGACATAAATAGACTAACACGTTAGATTTCTGAGTAAGTTAAAAGGTTAAACATTAGTAAATAGCCGCAACATAAACTACATAGTTTAATTACCTGAAAATTGCAACTTAATTAAAAAAAAATGGAAGAGCAGTTATATTTTACGTGAAAATTACCTACATGTTACCTGTTAATTTATTGCCGGTATGTTATTCTTTTAAAAAATGTGAAAACAGGGGTTTTTTATGTTTCAAAGAAATGGTAATAAAAGATTAAATTTGTATTTAAAAAAGGGTTTTTATGTTTCCAAGAAGTGGTAACAAAAGATCATTTAAAAAACTTCTATCAAGAGTATAAAAATGCATGCGTTCATAATTTTACCTTCATTATTGTTTAAACAATGGCTAAGTTCAGTTATAAAGTTCTCGCAGATATATATTTTCAACAGAAAGATGAAAAAGAGTTTGTGTTACACATAATGAATAATCCATTCTTTAAATTAGGCAACGAACAAGAAATCAAAATTCATAAGATAAAAATTAAAAATGTTTCATTTACATTAAGAAAACGGTACCTTAAATGTTCTAAAAACAAGAAAACGTTATACTTACGCAACGAAAAATAGCTAACAACTGATCTGATTTTTAATAAGCTGTCAATAACCGCTAAGGAAACTGGAAAAGTGGGTCGGCCCGCAAAACAAATTGACAATTGCAGTGAAAGATCACGAAGACGCAAGCTTGCAAATATCAATGAAGAAATTTCTCATAGTATGATAAAGGATTAATTTCTGCATCAAATTCAATCAACGCAAAATAAGAAAACAAAAATTGCAATAATTGAAAAAATAGTGGAAGCGAGCCCTAAACGCACAGAGGATTTTAAAAAGTTTGCCTACACCAACTGAAGAAATGAAATTTACTCCAGAAGAAGAACAATTGTGGAATCTTTCCAGCATATCGAGATTTAGTTTCTCAAAAAAGAGTGCTTACCTTCACAAACGGCTATTAGTGTAACTTCAAGTTCAGCAGAAGTAAAATTGCAGGCTCTTCTGGAACACACTGCAGAACGATTATTAAATACACTTGATGCTGACTGTTTAAAAAAACTTAAAAATTGCATCATCACTTTATTTTCTAAATGGGGATGTGATGGAAGCTCTGGTCAGAAACAATACAAGCAATGTAATTCAGAAAACTCATCTGATGCTAACTTATTCATGGTATCTTTCGTTCCATTACGTTGAAGAAAAACTTATATAGGCTTAGAGCCGTCAACCAGTAGAGTTACAGAAATGGATGTATGGAAAAATGAAATTCCCTCTTCAACAAAGTATTGCAGACCAATAAAGTTTGTTTACAAAAAGGAAACTAAAGATGTCATAGCTGAAGAAGTTCGAAAAATAAAAGATCAAATTAAAAAACTTCAACCGGCAGTATTTAAATTTGATGACCAATGCATTGAAATTAATTTTCAAATGTTCCTTACAATGATCGATGGAAAAGTTGCACAAGCATTAACCGAAACAAAGTCTTCGTCAAGCTGTACCATATGCCAAAAGACATCAAGTCAATTAAGCCAACCCCCATCACAAGACAATAGTTACAATGAAGCATACTAATTTGGAATGTCCCCTCTTCATACCAGAATTCGTTTCATGGAGCATATTCTTAAATTGGGTTATGATTTGGAATTTGGCCCGTTAGGCGAAACAGTGAGAAAAAACAAAGAAAATGTGGAAAAAAGGAAGCAAAGAAAAAAACAAATTCAAGAAAAATACCTTCACCTAGGCCTTATAATTGATCAGCCAAAACAAGGAGAAGGAAATTCAAATGATGGAAACACTGCAAGGAGATTCTTTTCCGATCCAGAAACTGCAGCATCTATCACAGGAGTACATTTTGAATTATTTAGACGATTCCAGATCATTTAACAAGTTATATCATGTAGCAGAAAGATAAATGCAAAAAAATTTGGCCAGTATGCAAATGAAACAGCAATTCTTTATAACAAAAAATACTCTTGGAGACATATGCCAACCACAGTTCATAAAATTTTATACCATGGGGAACAAATAGTTCAACACAATATCCTACCAATTGGAGATCTATCTGAAGAAGCGCAAGAAAAAAGGAACAAAGACTACAGATTCTTCCGCGAGCATAATACAAGAAAAATTAACAGAAGTTGTACTAATGAAGATCTTATTACTATTTTGTTGTGCACATCAGATCCATATATGTATGTCCACTATTCGATAAAAATGGAAATCAACCTCAATCGAATTAGAGGAAGAAGCTAAACAACTTCTGGAAAATGAAACCCAAAGCTATTTAGAAGAAATTTTTACTAATATTGTTTAATTTAAAATTGTTTAGAGATTATAATTTTTTTTTGATTTAAGTATATATTTGTATTAATATATAAAAATAAAATACACATACATCTCAAACCAAAAATAAAAGTTGAATTACCTAAAATGTTATCGATAGCCAAGAATGCTATTTGGGCATTTTTCAAAATATTCCTTTTCAGTTTTATCCTTAGTCTTCTTTTACAACGTGGCAAGTGGAAGGCAGGCTTTTGAACTTGCCTTAACCTTTTACAATCGCAAAATTAATAGACAGACAGAAATTATTCGTTTCCTTTCTTCGTTCATTTTCGCTGTTGACGGAGACGAACATTTAACAGGCAATGATATATAAAATTACATTGGTGTGAGAAAAATGATATGAAGCAACAACATGAAAATTGCGAACAGTAAAAGAGAAACACGAAAAATTTCTAGTACAGATAGTCATGTACTACACTCTCTACCTCTACAACCCCTCGCCAACAAACTTCGTCTGTCTGCCTCCCACTTGCCACATTGTAAAAGGGGACTTATAACAACTCGTCTCGTCCCAAAAAAAGCCAACCTTTGGCCCCTGTGAATATTGGGACTAAAAAATTTACAGGGGCCAAATATTGGCATTTTCTGACAGGATCTAAGTTCGACAATAAAAAATAAGTATCAGTTGTAAAATACAAGAGAAATAATGATAAATTATAAAAAAATTCAAGCAAATTAAAGCCTAATATCGCACCTATCGAGCAAAAAAAATCGCATAAAAAAATACCGATCCAGTCAAAAGTTATGGAATTTTGACCGCCTTCTCGTAAAATTTCCCACTGTGCGTCGGCCAAGATAGCAACGAAAGTTAGCAACGGCGGAAATAAAAAATCAGGGGATTTAGTGGCAACATCGGAATTGAAAATGAAGGTATTTTTTGGATATAATGATTTTAGAAATTTAGTGGAAAAGGATTAGAAAACATCAACTTTCCAACCTTCCGTTCCAGAGAAAAGTGGGTTCATCCAAAATGGTCAGTAAAAATCGTTACTGATTTATGCCAGCCAAACTAGGAAGTGTCAGGGCATAAACACAACGGAATATGGTAGAATACCACCTAAAGATTAAATGACGTCAATTTTGGAAAATTTTCCCGAGCAGTTCCAGAGAAAAGTGGCTTCATCCAAAATAGTCAGTAAAAATCGTTGCTGATTTATGCCAGCCAAACTAGTAAGTGTCAGGGCATAAACTAAACGGAATATGGTAGAATACCACCTAAAGATTAAATGACGTCAATTTTGGAAAATTTTTGGAGAAAAGTGGGTTCATCCAAAATGGTCAATAAAAATCGTTGCTGATTTATGCAAATTAGGATGTGTCAGGGCATAAACTCAACGGAATATGGTAGAATACCACCTAAATGATGAAACAGAACTGGGGCTGAACGCTGTTTTCCATACAGTTTGACATAAAATTATGCCAGAGAATGCGGTCGAGAAATAAAATCAATTTTATTTTGAAAACGTTTTTTCTCATGCTCTCACATAGAGACAATTATTCGCCCAACCATGCTACCATACTTTCGTTCAATTTCATACATTTTGTAAACAAAGAAAAAAAAGAACAAAAGAAAACGAAAGAAATGAGAGAAAATTGCAGTTACGGTCGACGTTTTAATTATGGGCTTAAAAATTTTTGTCTGAAGTTGAAGACTCAATTCTGTTTCATCATTAAAGATTAAATGACGTCAATTTTGGAAAATTTTCCTGAGCAGTTCCAGAGAAAAGTGGGTTCATCCAAAATTTTTTTTTTTTTTTTTTTTTTTCTCATTATTTATTTACTGAATCTTCATATATTAAATATGAACTAACAATAATTAATCAAATCTTATACTAATACTTTATTTTTGTCCTGCCAATGCTAGACGAAAATTTTTCTCTTCACGGTTTCTGTTCACATATGTAGATGTTTAGCGCTCTTCTTGTCTGATGAGTCCTGCTGTATCTCTTCTCCTTAATCTAGAGTGGCCGCAGTAATTTAAAATATTTCGAGCTAGTGGATTTGGGTGCGACTCAAGTCTTTTTAAATATTTTACTGCATACTTCGTAATAATAGTTTTTACTAACGGCACATTGAGATCCTTGTGAATATTTGAGTTTTTAACATACCAGGGAGCGGTTGTGATTATTCGAAGAAGTTTATTTCGTCGCCTTTGAATTTTTTCGATATTAGAAGCCGAGGCAGTGCCCCATAACTGAATACCGTAGCACCAAATTGGTTTTAAGATAGAGTTGTAAAGTAGAAGTTTACAATCGAGACTAAGAACAGAGTTTCTTCCAATAAGCCAATTAAGTTGAATTGCTTTTAGTTTCATTTGTGTTAGTTTTGCTTCTATATGGCATTTCCATGTTAAACGCCGATCTAGATGAATTCCGAGATATTTTACATGCGATTGTTGGGGCACTAATTGATTATTGATTTTAATAGGGGGACATGAATCCCGACGCAAGGTGAACGTTATATGTACGCATTTTTGCTCATTAACCTTTATCCTCCATTGTTTTAACCACTTTTCCAGTTCAAATATATGATCCTGCAAGTAGCGAGAAGCCTCATGACAGTTTTCGTGTACGCTTAAAAAAGCTGTATCATCAGCAAATGTTGAAGTTAGGGTGTGGTTGTTTGTTGGCATGTCTGAGGTATATATTAGGTATAACAGTGGGCTTTCTAACAGCTTGTGTGTGTTTACTGGTAAATTAAGCTTCTATTTATGTAATAAGCCTTCATGCCAGACTTTATCAAAAGCTTGAGAAACATCGATGAAGAGGGCGGAACAATATTTTTTTTCTTCAAAGGGTTTTCTTATGGCGTTTACCATACGATGGGTTTGTTCAATTGTGCTATGTTCTCTTCTAAAGCCGAATTGATGGTTTGGAATACATCTATTTACATTTAAAATTGGCGTTAATTTTGACACTAACAGCTTCTCAAACAGCTTTGATATATTAGACAATAAGCTTATAGGTCTATATGACTCAACTTTTGTAGGATCCTTTCCTGATTTAGGTATCATGGTAACTAAGGATACTTTCCATTCCTGAGGGTAGTATTCAAGGCGTAAAATAGCATTAAAAATAAAGAGAATAATTTTCTTTGCTATGCTGGGTAGCTCCAAAAGCATTTTGTTACTGATCTTATCAAAACCAGGGGCTTTCTTCGGGTTTAAATCATGAATAGCCGTTTCGATTTCTCTTATCTCAAATCTTAGTGGAACAGCTGCTCTAACAGCAACAGGTGGTAACTCGACCGCCATATCGAGAGATGTGTGAGCGGTAAATACGGTTTTCAAATGATTAACAAAAAGATTTCCTTTTTCTATATCATTTCTTGCCCAACTTCCGATTAAGTTTCTTAATGGTGGTTTAGTGATAACTGGTCTTTTAAGATTTCTAGCTGCACGCCATATTGAGTAGTCTGATTGTGGAGTTGCATCAAGTTCCTTAAGATATTTTTCAAAGGATGCAGTTTTTTTGGACTGCAGTAACTTTCTTAGTCTTTTTGTGCACTCTTTTAATAAAGTCTTAAGTTGGGGGGATCTGTGCAATTGCCACTCTCTTCGAACTCTCCTTTTTTCAGTCAATAAACACTCGACATCTACAGAATATATGATATTGTTTTTGGTTTTTTTGACGGTTGTGCTGGAATGTTGAACAGCTAGTTTGAGATAACTGTCAAAATTAACAATAGCGAGATCCACGCTCTCCGGTGTGCTAAGCGGAATATTTTCTGTGCAATGGGCACTAAGATATTTTTTATATTTTAACCAATTTATTTGTGAGGGTGATTTCGATAAGTACCCAGACGGAGATACGATTCTATTTGAAATCATTATAGTAACAATTGTAGGTGTGTGATCGGAAGATAATTCTAAGGAAGCCTCAACATAAATCGTTTCTGCGGGGATGTTTTTAACCACTTCAAAATCTATGACATCTGGAACTTTTTGCTGATCAGTAGGCCAATACCGCTCGCGACCACATTTAGATCCATTTTACGAATTGTGTTAAACAAAACACGACCCTTAGGCGTAATAAGTCGTGACCCCCAGAAAGTATGTTTAGCGTTATAATCGCCAGCAGCCAGGAAGCAGGGTCCTAATGATTTGAAATATTTATTATATTGGCTTTCTGATATTGAAAATCTAGGTGGTGAATATATTGATAAAATAACTAAGTTTCGATTTAATTCCTCAACGCAAATGCTCGTTGCTTGGAGATAATCTTCACGATGATCGCACATTAAGTAGTGTTTTACTCGGTTTTTTATCAAAATGGCAGAACCTCCACAAGCTCTACCTCGAGGGTCCTTGGTATCATATAATATATAACCATTGATTTTAAACGTATTTCTCGAGGTCAGATGAGTTTCAGAAACCATCATAACATCGATTTGTTTATTTTTAAGGAAGTATTCTAGTTCATTTTTATGTTGGCGGATGCCATTTGCGTTCCAAAAGCAAATTTTTAAACAGTTCATGGCTTATTTAGTACAGCTTGCAATAACATCGATTGCATTCTTAACATTTCTTGCATCATGTTACCCATTGTGTTGGTAAAATTGTTAACGGTTTGCACTAATGTTTCCATGGTTTTTTCTAGCCGAGTTAAATTAGAAATGGGAATTTCGTCATTATTTGGTAAATCACCTTGCAATGGCATATGATTAGATTTTAAGACATTAGCGTACGAGGTTCTGTTATTATTTGGCTGCGGTATTTGAACGCCGTTAGTGTTTTCTTGATAAGTTGCCTGCGTTTGAGGGGGATTAAGTTTCTGTCCAACAGAACGCTTGACAATCGACTATACCGGACATCCTCTATAGTTGGCAGTGTGATTACCACCACAGTTGCTACATTTTTTTACATTAGGGTCATTTTTTGACTTATCGCACCGGACGGTACCATGTAATTCTCCACATACGACGCAAACAGCGGGTAAATAGCAGTAAGCCCTAGTATGACCAAATTCTTGGCAGTTTAAACACTGAACGGGCCCATTTCTTTTGTGCGGCTCTTCTATCGTTATTTTCCTGTACAGGATGTATTTTAAACTGTAAATGGGATGCGTTTCATTTTTTTTAGCTTAACGTCGCCGGGCTCTAACTCCACTCGAAATAGTGGTTGGGGATTTTTTTCCCTATTTTTAATATTTGTAACATTTTTAATTTTGAAACCCTTTTCTTCTAAAAATGTTTTTATTTCGTCTGGGTCCACGCATGAGTCAATGCCCTTTATCACAACCTGAAGACCTTTGCTGCTTTTCAGCTGGTAAGTATAGAAGCTTTTTTTAAGTGCTTCAAACTTATTAATTAATTTACGAAAATCATTCTCACTATTAATCTGTATTTTTGTTTCGTTAATATTACCACGCTTGATTGCAGCTACTTAAAACGAATTTTCACCTATCACCGATATTAAACTTTTTATTAGCTCACTTGAGTTTTGCTCTCTAAGATATATCGGGGGTGGCTTCGACGATTTTATGACGTTGGGTGTTTCAGAAGATTCATCCTCCAGAATTGCAAAACGATTTTGCGAGTTTATTCTATCAAAAGATGGAACTTTCGAGGCAGAGGCTACAGCTGAAGAGGCAGGGCTGCGACCACGTTTAAGCACTGCTATATACCTATCCATACCAACTTGCACTTGTGGTTTTTGACAACTTTTTTCTTGTTTGTTTACCATTGCGTCTATGTTTGGGATTATGGTATCAGTGGTAACGCTTGTATTGTTTTCTGTTGTTGTGTTTATTTCCACATTGCTTTCACTAGCATGAATATCATTTATTTTTGTTGTTGTTTCATTGTTATTACTCATATAGAGTTGTTTTTGTTTTTTTCACCGTTTTTTTATTTTTTTTTTATTTTTTGTTGACTGTGCTCTTTTTATTATGTATAATGTTGTTACACCGAGATAATAAAAGAAAAAAGAATAAATATTTTGTTTGCACAGATTATTTGCAAGTATGTATGTGTGTACATACATACATATGTAGGTATATTTTTTTTACTTGTATTTTTTTTTCTTAATTTTTTTTTTTTTTTTTTTTTTTTTATAGTTATTCTATTGATCACTTTTATATTGAGCGTCCAAATTCGCTTGTTAAACTGATATTATTAACTAATTTATGTTAAAAAATGAACCGTATGCGGAGTTAAAAGAAACACGTCTTTTCTCATCACAGAGTAGTAATCTGTGTTTCTCATCGAGCACAACCGACTGAATCCAAAATGGTGAGTAAAAATGGTCAGTAAAAAAGCGCTACATTTTTAGTACATTTTATCGATGACACATTATTTGGCGACGCCTATTACACAGGGTCTCCACCTGAGATAATATCTGATATAATATGTGAGAGAACTTCGGCAGAATGAGAGAGCACATTTCTTCATGTTAATCTTAATCTTAAACAAGGGGAACACGTATCTTATAAGATTTCATAATTTACTGATTTTCGTACAGTAAACTTGTGTCGTTTTTGATTCGTTTTTTAGTTTTTTCTCTGTTTTTAGCGTTTAATATTATTTTTTAAGCACTTTTCACAAGAATTCAACTATTTTCACTTAAAAAATTAAACATTTTAATGAAAGCGTCTTATTATTAATTTATGTGTATGTATGTATGTATGTGTATTTTTGACAGCTCATCTTATAAGATAGTTGTTATAAGATTTCTCATAACAACTGTCTCAGAACATTTATTATAATATTAATACTAACACTATTTGAGAGTCCACACGTAAGATAATACTCTCTGCGATTGAATTTGACGTTTGCTAATATAAAAATCTTATATCTTATATCAGGTGGAGACCCTGTGTTAGTTTTCAGCAAATCTGTAAAAGAGCGCAAAGTATTTGCTGGTTTTAAATAGGCCGTACTATTTTTTCTTAATTGTTTGTGTTTTTTTGTAAGTTGCTGACGGGGATACAAACTTTCTGACTACAAATATAATGTGTTTTTTTTAATAAATATATATAAATTATTTTTGTAAAATAAATATTAATAAGAAATTAGGGTGTAAAAAAATATTTGCATGCATTGTATAGCATGTTGTTTACCCCTGACCACACGGGTAATTTTAGATTTCTTAACAAATATTATAACGCCGGAAGATTAACTGTTGTAGGTTGCAAATGTGTAATATATCTGGAAATGGAGAGCACGTGCATATCTTAGAACATAATTGAAATATATGTCAGAGATATTTTTTGTGTTATTATATTCCCAAAAAAAAGTTTTAATGTGATTTTAACGAAATATTTAGTTAATTTTTTGAAAATAGAACATGCCGATGCAACATAAGTTGAAACATGTATCAATCTTTACCATACACAATGAAACTAAGGCCCCTATTATGAGTTACATTCGATAAACGATTTTCGCTGGCTATCGAACATCGACTGTCGAATGTTAATTTGGTATTATGAGTTGGCAGCACTGTCGAAAATTTCGTTTTGCATCGAATTTTTCAAAGAAACCAAATTTGCTTTCGACGGAGTAAATAATTAAAAAAAAATTGTTGAAAATGTAAGTTTTTGTTAATTTATTAGTTATGGTGTGCAAATTCCACATTCTTAATTATTTTTGGTTATTTTATGCAAGTCTGAAGTTGGAAATGCTTATTTTCTTATGCTTATCTTACAAAAGTTCAGGATACAGGTACATGCCAGTTCCATTAAGCGTTCATCTGCATCATCGTACCATAATTCCGTCGTAGTCATGATTTATATTAGTTTTATTTTTTAATTTTTTAAATTTGTTAACAAAAATTTTTTTTTAAAGTGACAGCTGATAGAAAATGTACTACTGTGAATAAACTAAATCACAATAGTACTTTTTTTTTATCGAATGTGTGCCATAATACCAAATGAAAATTCGTTCGATCAACTAATTCGACTGCTGTCGAAAATCGAATTAAGTTCATAATAGGCACCTAAAATTGTACTTTTTGTAGTTTACATGAATTTGTCTTTTATTTAATCCTCAATAATGCTCTCCTGTATGAGTGGAGAAAAATACCATACATTTCCTAACATTTTTAAATTAATATGTTTTAAAACATAGTTTTGGAACAGTTTTGAATAAAAGAAATAAAAATGAATAACTATAATTACTAGGTTGCATATCTAAATTCGTCAAAACTGGACGAATTTTGTTTTCCTTACTTCATGCAAATGCCGATGCCGAGAGAATTTTTTTAATAAGAACCGATGCTCGTTCCAAAAAGCGAAGCAAGTTGAGC
Organism: Pollenia amentaria; assembly: GCA_943735925.1. Lineage (NCBI taxonomy): Eukaryota > Metazoa > Arthropoda > Insecta > Diptera > Polleniidae > Pollenia > Pollenia amentaria. Next base: position 101,872,564 of record OX031007.1, read on the forward strand.
CACACAACTTTAAATTCAATTTAAGTTGAAGACAAGAAATAAAATTTCGTAGATAGGCTTATAATCTAACTATATAAAATTGTAACGTTACTGACTTACTGATTCGTCATCGCACAGCCTAAACGCCTGAAGCTAAAAACTAAAAATTTGTGTCAGGAGTTGGTCTCTCCCCAAATCGATCCACTTAGAAGGGTTTTTTGGAAATTCGACTGTTTGGGGTAAATTTAGTAGCCTTATATCTCCAAAACTAAAAGGGAAACGAAAAAAATATAATACCTTATCGTTGTTATTTAGAAAAATAAGCCGACAGGTTTCTGTTCTGTAAACGGGTTAAACCTGTATTTTTGTACTTTGCTGTCACCCCATCTTTCTTTTAATCCCATAAACATAGAAATAAGGGTTATATCACATTTGAAACTTATCTGAAAAATCCAAATACGAAATTCGGACGTTTAAAGGGTGGAAACCGTTACTATTTTTGGTGCTTTTTTACATATACGTATTAAATTATGACCCTACAAGAAGACTACCAGTCATTTTACTAGTTAGATGACTAGTAGTACTCACTGATATATTGATTATAGTTTCTATTAGTTTATTAAGAGCAAACTAAAAAACTGACTCTCTCTAATTTATTAATTAAATGTAAAATGGTTGCAAGTGGTTTAGTAAAAATTATTTTTTTTTTTAGTTTTGGTTATGGATTTCTTGTAGAGAGGCTCCCACTGCAATTTTGAAAATTTTTACGCTTCAATGGGGAGAAAAAAAGTACCAAAGAGGTTAAAGACGGGAAATTTACGGCCAGATTTGAACTAAGGTAGTGGTAAAGATTAGTGGACTTCAAAAAAAGAGGCATTTAAAAATATTTATTTTTATAAACTTTAAACGCAGGATAAATTTAAAATTTTGTTCGATTTAAATTTCACGTGATATCGATTTCCAGAACATGGCCGTTAATTTCATACTTTAGCTTTTTGGTTCTATAGCTGGCAATTTGCTTAATTATCGTTAATATTGGACCTAGAAACATAAACTTCAACATTCAATGTCCTGAGTGAATAAGAATCTATATGAGACAATTTGTGGTACTTTTTTGTTCTTTAACTGGTACTTTTTGAATTTCCATAAGTATTGCCCCTAGAAACATAAAATTTAACATCCAAGGTCCTGGTACTTTATTTTAATTTTCGTTAATATTGGACCTATAAACAAAAAAGTTACTAAATACAGGTTTTACCCCTTTACTCCCTAAAAGGGCCGATTTTCAAAGAGTACCAGATACCTGTTCTCTTTCTTTTTATTTAATGACCAATGTTAGGATCAGCTGCGAAATTTGGAATGCTGGATGGAAATATGATATTTATAAACTTCTCTGAGCCGAGATGAACAAGCAAAACCAATCAATTTATTGTTTATTTCGTTTGCTCAGGAAAGGAAACCCAATAGGAAATGAAATGGAAAGAAATAAAACAAAGGTGATTAGAATTATAGATTTTCTTAAATAGTATTTATTGGAGAACATGCGTTACCTTTTACAAGGGCGAGAACAAAACCAAGAAGAAGGAAAAATTCATTAGGCGAAACCGGAAGCAGCTTCATAGATATTTAACCTTTTTTGACATATCAGTTTAGGCACTATGTGCGAAGAGAACGCACGAGAATCGTATAATTCAGCACACATATATATATATATAAAGGGCAAAATTCACGCATCACAAGTATTAATGAACAGGGCTGGATAAGACCCTTTGGTATTAACATTGCCGCCCGCCTTTCAGGATACGTGCAATAAAAAAATATGATGCTTAGAGGCAAAACGGCTCGTATCTGTGATGCTGCTTATGGAAAAGTAAAGAAAAGTACAATGAGGATTTTATAACATAACAATTAAATTCATCTTATATTTATAAAAAATTCAAAGGAAACTTAATACAATAAAATTCAATATTAATTCAGTATCAATAATAATATTTTCCCTTATTAGTAGGAAAAATTAATTTTGTGTTTACGTTTGCATTTTGCTTTTTGTCCACGAAAAAGTGCATTTTAGTTTATAAGTTGCATGGCCCGTAAATCATCCAACCAAACACCGTACTTTGGGCGGTCGGTAGGCCAATTCGCGAAAAAACACCCTGTAATATTACCTTTGGATAAATATCTGCTCCAATTATTATATCTACGGAACTAGACTCATTGAATGTCGAATCAGCTAAAAATAAATCCTGAAAATTTCTTTTTACAGAATCAGGAAGTGATTGCACCGGAGTACGGAGGGATACACGATTTTCAACCCGAAAGGTTCCCTCTATCCTGGAAGCCAAGTCGTACATGGACTTTAAGGTAATTAAACAAATCGTCTCATCGTGAAGAGTGTAGGCGGTTAAGCTTAGTTTATAGACTAATTTTTTAGAAACACGACTGGAAGATGATCCAGAATCCCGAAGACAACGAGCGTGTGACGTAGTTGTCCCAATTTTAACCAGAACGGTGGAAAGTAATATAATTGTGTTCTGGCGGATAATTTTTGTCAGTGAAGTTAAACTGGTTGAACTTGAAAGTTATTCTTTGGATTGGGATGTTGACGAACCCCGCGGTTTGGAGGAAGTAGATGGTTCGGGCGAATTCGAACGAGAACAAGAAGGAGACCTTAAACCGGAGGATGTGAGATCCTTCGGTAGACGTGTATTAAGGTGCAACAAAGTGTGATGGAATCTTTTACAATGATTACAGCCGTATTTTGAAAAACACTTGCCATTAGAGTGATCGTGTGCTAAACAATTTTGGCAGTAGCTGTTATCACGTACGGCGTTTATGCGATCCGAAATATTCATTGCCAGGAATTTTCGGCATTTTCGAAGTGGATGTGGTGTATTGCATAAACGGCAAGGATAAGAGTTGTAGTTTTTCAGGACCGGTTTAGAGAGGGATTTGGATTTTGCAGGAGTTTTGGGCATGATGAGCTAGAACAAAAAAAATAAATAAAAAATACTGTAAACAAAATGCATCGGAAAAAAACTAGGATTCTGAAGGCAGCATTATGAGCTTCACTATAGGTCTCGTTATTAACCCGCGTTGAGTTAAGACATCTGCGACTCTCACACGGCCGTCGGATCCTGCGTATACCTTCACAACTCGACCAAGTCGCCATGCATTCGGTGGGAGATTCTCGTCTTTGATCACTACCAGCACTCCGACAGAAAGATTAACTTCTGGCCGTTTCCACTTTATTCTTCTGTGCAACTCTTTCAGGTATTCATCCTTCCATCTTAAGCAAAAGGATTGATGCACTAATTTCAGTCTTTGACATCGATTGGCTGATGATATAGATAAATCGTTTATCTGGGGACCGATGGTGCAAGAATGGGGGCTCCTATTAAAAAATTACCAGAAGTCAATGCGCTTAGGTCAGATGGATCCGTTGAAAGCGGAGAAATTGGTCTGGAATTAAGACACGATTCGATTTTGGATAATAATGTTGACAGTTCCTCGAAAGTATACTTGTAGCATCCAGCGACTTTCCGAAAGTGAGTTTTAAAGCTTTTTACGCCGGCTTCCTACAAACCACCCATGTGGGGCGCGCCTGCCGGAATGAAGTGACAAGATATATTTTGATAAGCATAATTGGCTAAGATGCGCTGCTGGGAAGTCTGAATGAACTCTTTCGCCAAGATCCGGGAAGCGCCAACGAATGTAGTTCCGTTATACGAATGCTAATGTAAAGGACATCCTCGTCTGGAAACAAAGCGGCTAAATGCTGCAAGAAATGCCTGAGCGGATAAGTCAGACGTGGCTTCTAAATGGATTGCCTTTGTCGAGAAACATACGAAGACGCATACATAACCTTTGGATATTAGGCAGAATCGTCCGGAATAACTCTTAACATCAAACGGTCCTGCGAAATCTAATCCAGTATGTGTAAAAGGACGCGTAAGCTCGGATCTCTCGGGAGGCAAAGCTGTCATTATCTGCCTTTGACATCTTTTCTTGTAAATAACACAGATTTTACATTTATTCGTTGTGGATTTGATTAAGTTCTTTGCTTTTGGAATCCAATATTGGGTTCTTAAAAGACGCAAAACCAACTGATTTCCCCCGTGAAGTGTTATATCATGGATAAATTTAATCAAAAGTCTTGAATATTGGCAATTATATGGAAGTATATTTGGATGCTTTTCATTATAGGATAATCCAGGAGCTGATTCCAGACGTCCACAGGAACGTATTATACCTTCTGGGTCTAAGAATGGGTTTAAATTTAGGATAGTACTGGACTTTGGTATAGCTTGCCTAAAAGAAAGAGCCTTGTACTCGCTTGGAAAATGTACTTTTTGATTTACAGAAATAAGATGATCTCGAGCAGAATTTAATTCTGAACTGGTAAGATTCATCGTGTCTCTAAAGTAGGTTAAACGATATCGAGGATGAATTCTATAGTAGAAACGGATAACATATGCCAGAACTCGTATTGCCCTGTTGAATGATGAAAATCGCTCAAGAATGTCTTCGAAGTTCGAAAAAGAAGAGCAATATGATTTGAGTGGTTTAATCTCAAGTTCGGTACTCGGAGAGCTTAATGGATTATCCAGTGGCCACTCGGAATCATCCCCTCTGAGCCAATGCGGTCCAAACCACCATAACTCATTGTCCCGAAGGTCTTTCGGCAGAATTCCCCGACTTGCTAAGTCCGCGGGATTCATCTCGGAGTCAACATGCTTCCATTTCGAATAATCTACCACCTGAATAATCTTTGATACTCTATTGGCCACAAAAGTTAGCCAATAACATGGTGGCTTTGCTAACCACGAAAGCACTATAGTTGAATCCGTCCAACAATAAATTGAATACCTGTCAACATCTAATCTTGGAAGTAAATTTTCAACCATTTCCGCCAACAGTACTGCTCCGCAAAGTTCAAGTCGCGGAATGGACAATGTCTTAATGGGAGCGACTTTAGTTTTAGAGGCAATAAGGTGCGTGAAAATACTGAAATTGGAAATGCGAATATATAATGCTGCCGCGTATGCTTTTTCGGAAGCATCGCAGAATCCATGGAATTGGATTTCAGCGTTCGGACAAAAATTAATCCATCGCGGAATGCGAATGGTATTGATTGCGTAATAGTTGGATTGGAATGTCTTCCATGCTTGAAGCGAATCTGGAGTAAGAAGCTCATCCCAACCCGTGCCGTCTATCCAAATCTTCTGCATCAGGATTTTCGCAAGAACAATGCAGGGTGAAAGCCAACCTGCAGGATCAAACAATTTGGCGATTTGTGATAAAACCTCCCTTTTTTGTGTATCTGGAGTTTTCCATAATTGAAACCGCTGCAAAGTAAAACTCGTCTGAACAGGCATTCCATCGAACTCCTAAAGTTTTTGTGAAACTGTCGTCCTCAAATTTAAGAAAACCCTCATGAAGAAGATGGTCTGATGGAATGCCATTTAACACGTACTTAGAATTCGATGTCCATTTTCTTAGTAAGAAACCGGCGGATCCTAGGGCCAGAGTCAACTCATTTCTAGCTGTTATTGCCTCATGTTTTGTATGAGATCCAGCTAAAACATCGTCCACGTACATTGAATACCGAAGAATTGCGCTAGCTTTTGGATAAACTGACTGAATATCATCTGCTAACTGTAATAAAGTCCTAATAGCGAGATATGGTGCACAATTGACCCCAAACGTTACAGTTTTTAATTCATAATCGGAAATGGGTGTACTTGGATTGCTTCTGAACAAAATTCTTTGGTATGGAGTATGATCTGGATTGACCAAAATCTGTCTATACATTTTTTGAATGTCCGCATTAAAAACGTATCGAAAAAAACGCCATCTCAGGATAAGTAGCGTAAGGTCATTTTGTAAAATTGGACCTACATGAAGTAAAGAATTTAAACTTTGGCCGTTAGACGAAGGGGCAGATGCATTAAAAACTACCCGTACCTTTGTGGTTACGCTGTCCGGTTTTGTGACTGCTTGGTGTGGCAAGTAATACGCATTTTGAATTTCAGAAAATTTCTCACTTGAACCGACTTTTTCCATATGACCAAGCTCTTCGTATTCTTTAACAACTTTATCATAATCACTTCTTAAGTCCGGAATTCTTAATAATCTTTGCCCTAATTTAAAATGGTCAGAAAATTCTTCTTTAAAGGGAAGTGATACTATGTATCGACCTTCCGAGTTTCTCTTTGTAGTACAATTATAAAAGTCCTCACACGCTTGATCAGATGGAGTCATATAGTTCTTCTTGGGAAGATTCTCCACCTCCCAAAAACGTGAAATTTCCTTATCTAAAGAAATTTCACAGAAATGTGAAACAATTGAGGTTGTTGATTTGGACTGACGACCTATAGGACCAGTAAGAATCCATCCAAAGATGGTTTCTTGCGCTAATAAGGATCCACAAACATTGTGCATAATTCCTTCACATACTATTGAGGGGAAAACATCACCTCCAATTAACAAATCAATTCTCGAACTAGAACTGAACTTTGGATCTGCAAGTGGAATATTTGGAAGGTTTGAAAAAACAGAATCAGGTAAAGTCTGTGATGGAAGCTTATTAGCAAGTTGAGGAACTACAAGCACTGATACCGGAATGGCTATCTCATCATTAATAGGAGAACCTAATACTACTGTGCACTGGTGTTGAACCTTAGCAGAAATAGTATTATTCAACCCGGAAATTTGAGCATTAGTAGGTTGAGAAGAAAGTCGAAGGAGATTAAATAACCGCTCTGAAATAAAAGTTCTCTCAGACCCTGAATCTATTAAAGCACGAGCTTGGTACTTCATTCCTAAATGACATATATTCACCCAGGCCGTTCCCAATAGAACACCCTTTGCACCCGCAGCATAACACGATTGAATACTACGTGGTGTATTATTAGCAGCGGACTGTTGACTACTAGAGGTGGGCCGAGGAAACGAAGTTGAATGAGGATTAAGGTTACTATTCGGCACTGGAGGAGTTGAACCGGTATTCTCATCTTCCTTATGAAGAAGAGTGTTGTGTCGTTTCTGACACTTAAAGCAACTATGCTTACTAGTACAATTTCTAACACTGTGAGTTTTCGAAAAGCAATTAAGACACAAACCCTCTTTCTTAATTTCTTCGAATTTTTGTTGATAATTCATTTTCAAGAACTTAGGACATTTTCGAATCGCATGGTTTTCTTTAGGACATAGCTGACATTTTGGATTTGAGATATTAGCGGAAAAACTATGAATTTTCTTATTAGAGCTTGAATTCGGTTGAACTTTGCATTTAGCATCATGTGTTTTCAGATTGCCTGAACTGCGAATTTCGGAAACAGATTCCAATGTTCTGTGACGATTGGTAAGAAACTCGTCCAATTGTGGCCATTTGGGAAGAGCGGTTTTATCCCTTAGTCCCTGTTCCCATAAGGTAAGTGTATTTTCTGGAAGTTTACTTGTGCATACGAATACGAAAATTGGATCCCAACTTGCAACATCTATCTTGTAGAGTTTTAGAATAGAAATGCAGGAATTTATGTCCCTCTGTAGTTGCTTTTAAGCCGTGCCTGAATCTGAAGTAATTGACCTTAGATTAAACAAAATCTTTAACTGTCCATTGACCAGAACTCTTCTATTCTCAAATCGTGTGCACAAATTATTCCATGCCAACTCGAAACCCTGATTGGTGAGAGGACTTTTTTGAACAATCTCCTTGGCTCGCCATTAGTTTTCTGGGTTAAATAAAAAAGTTTTTCGACTTCACTGGCCTTGGAGTTAGATATTACCGCCGTAAACATATCACGAAACGTAGGCCAAGAGGCATAATCACCATGAAAGGAATTTCAATAGGAGGAAGGTGTAATCCTATGGATTCTGAAGAAACTTTTTGAGAGCTAAAATTTTTGGAGGTGATAGCATGAGCTATGCTGTCAGCTGGAGCGTGAGGTTGCCGCAACGCATCAGTGATTTCGGATAATTTGGTCAAACAGTTACAGTATGTAGTGTAGGTATTTTTGTATTTAAGCTTAAATGGCTCTATCTGAGCAGAGCCCTTGTTCTCAGGATCTTCTTTCTCAAATTCGATCAGAAATTTCTCGTAGGCTGCCTTAATTCCTATCCAGATTGACTGAATTTCATTGCGATGAACCTCCAGCGCATGGCAGGAAGTTAAGGGAGACCGGTTGTCATTAAGGTCAGCCTCAAACTCTACAATACTATCTGCAAATCGAATAAATTGGTGCAAAGAAATTTTTTTTTCAAACTTCTATAAATTGACCAGATTCCAAATACCAACGCTGCTAATGAAACAAAACCCGTTAACTTAAGTTAGCAGTCTGGTTGAAATTTAAGCCAATCTATCAGTAAACTGAGAAAAGGGTGCCGAAATAATAAAAGAATCAGGATATTTATCGTAAATAATTAAGGAATTTTCATCCAAATGTCGAAAATTACTCGAAAGACAATTGCACTCTTTTAATTACCTGTATATTGATTGCTTAAAATTCTGGAAATAATCAGCTGTTCACTTGAAATATATTAACAATAGTTCATTGACCTGTACTTGACTGGAAGTACAAAGAAAAATTACTGGAAATTGTAAACACAATAGGTCTATTCCTCCACTTAAAAAAAGCTTTTATAACCGAATTTCTCGCAACGCTTAATACAAATGTAAATTTGGTGGAATTTATCCCGCCGCGCTCAATAAATAATGGATTTAGAAACAAACGGAACAGCAAGTCAAATTTGTCGAAAGAAAAAAGGAAGAAAAGAGAAAAAAAAATTTCCTTTAAGCTGCCAGAAATTTTAGTTGGAACAAACCAAAATCAAAGAATCTTGTTTGCTCTAATTTATAATCTGTAAATTTCAGAAAAAAAAATTTTGGATAAATTTTCGTATGAAATGAACTATTATCTGTTTTATCAACAGAGGTGTTGCCGCTGTTAAGAATCTGTCGGTGACAGAGAAAGAACTACATACAGGAATATAGTTTATGACATTTACTGAAAATTTTGGTACTTAGAAAAACCGAAAAAATTGTGTCTATTTTTTACAGATGTCTACGTAATATATTAAATTTGTAATATAGTTATAAAAGATGTAAGAAGGTATGAAATTTACATTTCGATTCGTTTTTCTTAAAAAAATTTATAATTTTTTTTTTTGGTATTGCAAATTTCTCTGCACGGCAACACGTTTTTATTAAACCTTATAGTGCATTTACACTTGTAATTTTCAAACTAGTTTATGATCGTAAACTACTTTCATAAACTATATCGTTTACATCAGCAGTTTTGTCAGTTAACAGTTTAACAGCCGTGTCACAAAACAGCTGACTTCAGTAAAAAAAAACTTAAAAACGTTGGTGCACGTACATTTATACATACGATAAACATACCTTTTATTTTCGTTATCCATATTATATAAAACAATTTTCAATTAATTTTTTTAAACTTTTTCTTGATGTGTTCCTTTTTTTTACGCAAACTTTTTTATCTTAATTTTTTTTTTTTTATGAAATGTCAAATATCATTAGCGTTGCCAGAGCAAAATTTGAAAAGAACAGAGTTGCATTAACAAAAACTGGTTGTTTGCAACTAGTTTATCTCAAAAGCTAGTTACAAACGTGTTTATAATTTGTATGGATAAACAAGTTTCTTAAACTAGTTTATCATCATAAACAACTTATAACGTGTTTATGGTGTAGGTGTAAATGCACTATTACTGGTTAAACGATGTTCCAGGTATTTTTTTTTTTTTTTTTTTTTTTTTGTGAGAGCATGTACGGGAATAAATGCAAAATGGAAAAGTCTATCTACCTGAGAAAACGGTTAAGAGATTAATATTTTTGGAAATAATTATTTAAAGGGCACGATCCAGTTAATAAACAAAAGAGCTTAAAGTTCACTGTTAAGAGATGGTAATTTAAGTGCAGAGATTTTATATTGACAACGTAAATAATTAAATAAAAGAGTGTTATTTAATGCTCTTAGAAACGGAAAAATAAATAAATAAAGGCAAATAAATTAAGAGCAAATATTACCCAAGAGTAAATAAGTAATATTGAAGAGTAAATGCTGAAAAAAAATAAAATTTGACATATGCATAACCATTCGAAGGAAACTGAGGAGAGAAAAAAAAATTGCAGAACACAACGAGCAAAAAGAGCACCCTACACCGGCAAATGGTACACCCCGATTGATATGCAATCACAACTTTAAGCGAGCAAAACAATTTAAAAAATGTGCTTCTCCCTTTTTTTTTAAAAATGGACTTACTGGTGCTGGTAGTGATCGCTGAACACCTGCGGAATTTCCAAATCAAGTCTCAATATCGCATATATAGTAAAGGCACTTGCACTCCAAATCTTTTGATTTTTTTACCGTCTTTTTCTTTTCAAAATTTTCCACTCTTACTCGTTACTTTTTCTCTTGAGGTTATTTTATTTTGTTAGGGATTTTAATTCTTATTTTAATTTAGTTTCAAGCCTTAATATTATTTTATTTAATTTTTTGATTGTTTAATGCACCTTGGAAATAACTAATCATAGTGAAGGGCTTCTTTTTCTTTTTGTTTTTTACCGCAGTATTTCACTTATGTATTTTGTTAAAGGCACTTTAACGAGAACTTAAAATGAATTTAAAGCAAAATGCGCAACGTACCTTAATATGTTGAAATGTATGATGTATGTATGTATGTCGACGCAGAATACTTTGTATATGGCTGCAAATAGTTTTCCAATAAAGAAATCCCAGAGAATTTGTTGTAAATTATTTATTTCCAATCCGGTTCGAATGGACCAAATGTTAGGATCAGCTGCGAAATTTGGAATGCTGGATGGAAATATGATATTTATTAACTTCTCTGAGCCGAGATGAACAAGCAAAACCAATCAATTTATTGTTTATTTCGTTTGCTCAGGAAAGGAAACCCAATAGGAAATGAAATGGAAAGAAATAAAACAAAGGTGATTAGAATTATAGATTTTATTAAATAGTATTTATTGGAGAACATGCGTTACCTTTTACAAGGGCGAGAACAAAACCAAGAAGAAGGAAAAATTCATTAGGCGAAACCGGAAGCAGCTTCATAGATATTAAACCTTTTTTGACATATCAGTTTAGGCACTATGTGCGAAAGAGAACGCACGAGAATCGTATCATTCAGCACACATATATATATATATAAAAAGGGCAAAATTCACGCATCACAAGTATTAATGAACAGGGCTGGATAATACCCTTTGGCATTAACAAACAACAATAAGTATTAAATTAAAAAAAATCCCACTTGCAGATTCTCATTCACTCAGGAACTTGCATGTTTAATTATATGTTTCTAGGTCCAATACTAACGGGAATTCAAAAAGTAACAGTTGAAGAACAAAAAGTACCAAAAAGTTCCCTCATAGGTTGTTATCCACTCAGGACATTGCATGTTGAAGTTTATGTTTCTATGTCCAATTTTAACAGAAATTCAAAAAGTACGAGGTAAAGAACAAAAAAGTACCAAAAAGCCTTCTTACATATTCTCATTCACTCCAGGCATTGCATGCTTAATTTTATGTCTGTAGATTCAATATTAACGAAAATTAAAATAAAGTACCAATTAAAGAACGAAAAAGTACCAAAAAGATCCCTCTAATAGATTCTCATTTACCCAGGGCCTTGGATGCTAAATTTTATATTTCTAGAGGCAATACTTATGGAAATTCAAAAAGTACCAGTAAAAGAACAAAAAAGTACCACAAACTGTCTCTTATAGATTCTTATTCACTCAGGACATTGCATGTTGCCAGCTTTAGAACCAAAAAGCTAGAGTATGAAATTAACGGCCATGTTCTGGAAATCGGTATCACGTGAAATTTAAATCGAACCAAATTTTAAATTTATCCTGTGTTTAAAGTTTATAAAAATATTTATTTTTAAATGCCTCATATTTTGGAGTCCACTAACCTTTACCACTACCTTAGTTCAAATCTGGCCGTAAATTTCTCGTCTTTAACCTCTTTGGTACTTTTTTTCTCCCCATTGAAGCATAAAAAATTTTAATATTGTAGTGGGAGCCTCCCTACAAGAAATCCATAACCAAAACTAAGAAAAAAAATTTACTAAGCCACTTGAAACAATTTTGCATTTAATTAATAAGTTAGAGAGAGACATAATGCGTTAGAGAGAGAGAGGCAAAATCATATGTACACAAAGTTTTGGTCAGTTTTTCATTTTGCTCTTAAAAAACTAATAGAAACTATAACCAATATATCAGTGAGCACTACTGGTCATCTAACTAGTAAAATGACTGGAAGTCTTCTTGTAGGGCCATAATTTAATACGTATATGTCAATGAATAAAGCAAAAATGTTTTGTAAAAAAGCACCAAAAATAGTTACGGTTTTCACCCTTTAAGCGTCCAAATTTCGAAAAAGTAACAAATTCGTATTTGGATTTTTCTGATAAGTTTCAAATGTGATATAACCCTTATTTCTATGTTTATGGGATTAAAAGAAAGATGGGGTGACAGCAAAGTACAAAAATACAGGTTTTACCCGTTTACTCCGTAAAAGGACTGAATTTCCAAAAAGTACCAGAAACCTGTCCGCTTATTTTTCTAAAGAACAACGATAAGATATTACATTTTTTTCGTATTCCTTTTAATTTGAATTTCCAAAAATCGCTTCTTAGTGGATCGATTTGGGGAGAGACCAACTCCTGACACAAATTTTTAGTTTTTAGCTTCAGGCGTTTAGGCTGTGCGATGATGAATCAGTCAGTCAGTAGCGTTACAATTTTATATAGTTAGATTATAAGCCTATCTACGAAATTTTATTTCTTGTCTTCAACTTAAATTGAATTTAAAGTTGTGTGGCTCAATTTACTTCGCTTTTTGGCACGAGCATCGGTTTTTATTAAAAAAAATTTCTCGGCATCGGCATTTGCATGAAGTAAGGAAAACAAAGTCCGTCCAGTTTCGACGAATTTAGATATGCAACCTCGTCATTATAGTTATTCATTTTTATTTTTTTTATTCAAAACTGTTCCAAAACTATGTTTTAAAACATATTAATTTCAAAATTTTAGGAAATGTATGGTATTTTTCTTCACTCATACAGGAGAGCATTATTGAGGCTTAAATAAAAGACAAATTCATGTAAACTACAAAAAGTACAATTTTAGTTTCATTGTGTATGGTAAAGATTAATACATGTTTCAACTTATGTTGCATCGGCATGTTCTATGTTCAAAAAATTAACTAAATATTTCGTTAAAATTGCATTAAAACTTTCTTTGGGAATATAATAACACAAAAAATATCTCTGACATATATTTCAATTATGTTCTATGATATGCACGTGCTCTCCATTTCCAGATATATTACACATTTTTAACCTACAACAGTTAATCTTCCGGCGTTATAATATTTGTTAAGAAATCTAAAATTACCCGTGTGGTCAGGGGTAAACAACATGCAATACAATACATGCAAATATTTTTTTTATACCCTAATTTCTTATTAATATATATTTTACAAAAATAATTTATATATATTTATTAAAAAAAACATTATATTTGTAGTCAGAAAGTTTGTATCCCCGTCAGCAATAAAAAAAAACACACAAACAATTAAAAAAAATAGTATGGCCACTATAAAACCACGTATCAAATTGTTTTGTCCAAGGCCTATCCAATAGGTCTGCTTACCGCTACAACAATACAACAGTACAAAAAACAACAAGCATTTTGTTTGTGTAATTTTCCTCACGGTTGTCAAATTCTTACTACTACATAGGGAAAACAAAAGGAAAAACGTGTTTTGTATCCATGTATGTGTGGCAAAAAACAAAAAACGTAAACAAAAATATACATGTATAAGCAAAATGTAAACAACTTTTGACATGGTTGAGGAATAAACCAAATAAACATCTGGCTCTTTAAGCAGACCTAATGGATAGACCTTGGATTTGTCAAACTCAGTTTTTTTTGATTGTGTTAGTGAAAAAATCTCTCACGTATAGGTTGATGTGAGTTTGACGAAAATCAAATAATTTAGATTTTCAAAAATTATTTAAAATTTAATATTATATTAAAAGCCTAAATAAAATGTGAAATTATATTAAAAATATTTGTAAATTTGAACAAAATTTGTCATATAAAAAATCGTCAAATTTGGGGTATAAATCGTCCTATCGTCAATAGACCATTTTTGCTCCTAAAAATCGTCAAAATGACGATAAATCGTCAAATCTGGCAGCTATGGGCGGCAGTGAAAATCCAAGGCGAAATCACTAGAAGGTGGGGTCAAGTCAACATTTGGTTATTTTTTTCGGTGGTCGATTTGTCAAAGTTTGTATAAAAACTAGTTTTTTAATGTAAACAAACGTTTTTTTTTACTAGTAATATTTTTGACAATCGGACCACAGAAGCAGTGTTTTTGTAGAGTTGACCTCACCTTCTAGTGAATTCGCCTTGGATTTTCACTGCCGCCCATAGCTGCCAGATTTGACGATTTATCGTCATTTTGACGATTTTTAGGAGCAAAAATGGTCTATTGACGATAGGACGATTTATACCCCAAATTTGACGATTTTTTATATGACAAATTTTGTTCAAATTTACAAATATTTTTAATATAATTTCACATTTTATTTAGGCTTTTAATATAATTTTATTTGAATTATTTGATTGGCAGTAATTTTCATGTTTTAGCTATTCATAATATAAAATAAGATTGTTTTTTAGCACGATGAATATTTGTAAGAGTTCTATTTGATCAAAGCCTGTACAACTACTCTCTTTAGGCTGGGTTCACATTATGAGCCCTTCAGGAGATTAGGCGTTAACTGTCAAAAAGCCACCAGTACAATTACTAGAACAAGAGGCACTAGTGGTAACGGTGTTAAAGATTTTATATAAAAATACTAGTGCTTATTAGTACTAGTACTTGATGTAGTACAAGAGCATCACTTGTAAACTGATTGGGCAAAAACTTTTTTAAAAACAAAAATTCGTATTTTGATACTTATTTTTAAATATGATTTTAAATAATTAATTTATAATTTATTTATACATTATTTACGGCCATGTTCTGGAAATTGAAATCACGAGAAATTGAAATCGAACAAAATTTTAAATTTATCCTGTGTTTAAAGTTTATAAAAATAATTTTTTTATATGCCTCATATGTTGAGGTCCACTAACCTTCACCACTACCTCTTTTCAAATTAGGAAAAGATGCGTTCAATTAAAACAAAAATTAATTGAAAATGTCCAATTGGGTCCAAGTAAACTGGTACACGACTAGAACCAATAGTACTAGTGATTTTCTAAGCACATACAATGCTAATTTGAGCATTAAGATAGTATAGAAAAGTATACAGTCGAGAACTAGTACTGGTGATCTTTGTACTAGTTTAGTACTTGCTAGGTACTAGTTCGATCTCCGGCAGGGAAACTTTTCTTTCAGAGAGTCTGATTTTATTTGTGTTTACCTGACTTAAGTTCTTAAACAGGATTTTCGACGTGAAAAATAGGTGTTTGATATACCTTGGTTTTAGTTTATTTTCTTAGTTTTCTTATGAACGCCAATACTTTTGAAAAATGTTTGGTTGTGTTACTTCAATAATAAGTTTCTTAACGAATATATTAAAATTTTATTAGCAACGAAAACTAAAAATAACAATTTATTTTCAAAACTTATAAAAAATTAGTGGTTTTTTGCAATGACGATTTTTGTGACGATTTAGCTTAGTCAATTTGACGATATTGACGATTTTTTCCTCAACATTTGACGATTTTCGACCAATTTTATCTGGCAGCTATGCTGCCGCCGCTACTATGATTTGAAGCGAATTTGATGTGTTGCTGCGAAAAACGTCTAATGGCATTTTTATCACAATTTTTATTCAGTTTTCGCAGCGACAACACCGTACGGTTAAAATTTTGTGGTTAAATAAAAAATGGAGGAAAAAAATTTTATACTTGAATTTATTGAAGTATACCGTGGTTTGCCTGCTTTATGGCTGGTATGAAGTTCTTCTTCAAAAATACAAAGAAAAGTATATATTTTTTTTCCTGCATATGCCAGAGCAATAGCTATGCATCAATTTTCTATGCCATTAATATTTCAAAAAAAAAAAAAATAATTTGTAAGCATTAAAAATATTTTGCGACCAAATTAATCACACGTTCTTACCTTTTAATAAAAGCTTTGAAATGAAATTTGATGGTTTGAGTTTGATACGTTGCTGTGTTAAGCAAAACCAAATATTACCAATACAATACATATTATTTGTTTAATCAGTTTGAACGTGGCCATCGTGCTTTATGTGATGTTATTAATTAAAAGTGTTGTACATTTGTAGATTATTCGGTACAAGGAAAAACAAACAGTATTTTGCAAAATTTAAAACGATTAAAAATCTAACTAATTTTAGGAACAAGTCTCAAAACAATTTTCAATTCTCGTCATGAGTTCCATAATTTTATAAAGAACTCAGATATTATATTACTTCAGGATAAATCCAAACTTCTGAGATGGGAAGTAATCAGTCGCGTCGACCCTTCAGATATGGTAGATTTTATGAACAGATTTAGTTCTTTTTGCAAAGACTATAAGCAACGCTGGCAAAAGAGTCAAAGAAAGGATGACATTTTTTGTTAAAATAACAGGAATTGGCTGGATGCTTCAATCTCCTTTATTCTACCACTAGCACCAATTAAAAAGTGGTCGGCATGATCTCTCATTTGATGAGTGTAAAGAAAAAACTAAGGTAAAGAAATGTAAAGATATAAGATTTACTCCATTGCCTGTTTTGGCTTACGCCACTCAAATGAGCTTGAGAGCTGCGGGAAAAGCAGATGCGTCGAAAATAGTTAAAGAAATAATGTCATCTTCTACACGAGCGAGCGAACAAGTTTAGAACAGGTATCCCCACAGCAATTAAGTGCGGAGGAAGCTCTTTCCTTGTTTGTAGAAGCGAAGCTAACTAGATACCAATATGATGTTTTTAGAAAAGCCGTGCCTGAGAAATTTCCATCATACTAACAAATCCAAGAAGCAAAAAAAATGTTATTTAGAGCAAGACGAAATAAAAATGACTGAAACGTCAGCCCAAGTAAATCTACAACCATTGTTAGACCATACCACTAAGCGTAATTTTTTCGATACAAAATGCTGATATAAATTTGTTAGATAATGTGTCACGTTCCGACCACACCAAAATCCCCATTTCTAAAAAAGTGTTTTTATCTCGGACTTGTCCTCCTTATCGCACACTGGCTACTGGTCAATATGTGCTCGGCTATGGCTCGCGGGCCTGGGCGGTGGTTCGTTGCGATACGGATGGACAAACGGACATAAGAAACTGTGCCAGTGTTCACAGGTCTAGAATCTCATTTCAGGCAAAGCTGTTACAGCCTGAGATAGATAACCCTCCCATGGCAATCCTGAGAAATAATTTGCTGGAGTACCCCTAAGAAGTCGACTCACCACCACACTCTTACCTCATCTACTTGTAAAAGTTCACACCATTGTTTTAATTATGTACACATTTTATTTTATCTTGTGCCCTTTCATCCAAAGTGCCTACTTAAAAACATTTATTTAATCTAAAACTCGTAACATTTTTCTTTACAATTAAAACTTAGTTCCGAATCTCTCGGGGTTTCGGTTTTATTTCACTGAGGTCCCTATGATCAATACTCCTAACTTAGATTCTAGTGTTTCAGAATTTTTTTCTTTGTGTTTTTCATTAAAGTTGCAGAGGTTTTGCCCTGCAATCTTCTTACACTTATTTAAGTTTTTCAAATTCTCAAAATTTTCTTCTTTTTTTCTTTTATTTATTTTTATTTTTATTCACAATTTTCGTTTTCACCGGGGTTCTTTTGCCCCTTTATGATTGTTTAAACTTTGCTTAAACATGAATTTACCTTTAATGATACGAAAGACAAGGCAGTTAATATGCAGCTAATATTTTTAAGATTAAGAAACATGCATGTGTTTTCCACTAATAGAATAAGCAAATACATAAACAGAAATACCAGCATCTGCAGTAATGATGTTGGTTTTCCCAGTTTTGTAATAGTAACAATTAATAAACACACAAACAGAAATACCAACATCTACTCGGAACTCGGAGAAGAAGTTATTAATATAAGAGATAATTTATCTCAAAAAACAATACGAACTTCGAGACTTTCAGAAGAAACAAAAAGATTGGATAAAATTATTGCCGAATTGACGGCAAATAATTTAAAATTATTAGCATCTGGCATAACATCAGAAGATTATTTTAAAAATAATTATTATGAAGCCTTATTAAAAGTGCAGGAAGAAGCTCGACTTTTAATTAAAGATACCCTACTTAAAGAAGAACAACTAAACGTTGCGGAAACATCTCAAGCATCAAAAGAAAGCAGTAAATTTGAAAAAATAATAGCTACTGAATCAAATGATGAAGTATGGGAACAATTTGTTGAAATGGCGGATTAGTTAAACGACTGGTATGAAGAACTTTCAACTAACGTTGCCGGCATGCCCAACAAAAAATTAAAAATAAAAGAAAAATTTCTGGAAACAAGATACAAAAAGTTTCAAGAAATACATCAAGAGTTAGGTGATTCTAAAAAATCAAAAGAAGCATATAAAATTATGCTTAATGCTGAAAATACCTATTTCAGTGCTCTTGAGCTTATAGCAGATAGCACAAAGGATTCAATACAACAACCAATCAACATGAGCATAAGAGAAACAGAGTATTCCAGCTCAGCACATTTGGGGAAAATTGATATTCCAGAATTTAATGGCGATATAAATGAATGGGCATCATTTCACGATTTATTTAAGAGTCTGGTGCATGATAATATACATCTGTCCAATGTAGAAAAGATGTATAGACTAGTAACAACACTAAAAGGCGAAGCAAAAAAATTGGTGCAACATTTAAAAATTACTGACAACAATTATCAAGCAGCATGCGAGATTCTCAAACAAAGATATGAGAATCGTAGACTGCTATTTACAAATCAAGTAGATATATTACTTGACCTACCAATGGCAAACAGTGAATCGTCCGCAAGTTTGAAGCATCTTTTAGATACAACTAACAGTTGCATTTATGCCCTAAAAAGCATGGATCTTAAATTAGAAGATGCTGAGCCATTTATAGCTCGCATTGTGATTAGAAAATTAGATAAAGATGGTTTACGATATTACGAACAAACCGTCAAGAAGTCTAAAGAAATTCAAAATCTAAAGGACATTCTAAGCTTTTTGGAACAACAAATTCAAGCCTTAGAGGCAGTCTCAAATAGACAAGAAAAGAAAATAAATAAAAAATCATATGAATCAGGAAAAGTGTCGAATGTACAATATTCGATAAAAAAATCATGCTTACATTGCAGTATGAATAACCATACAACAGCAAGTTGCAGAAAATTGTTAACTTTACCAGTCGAAGAAAGAAGAAAATTAGCTTACAACAATAAATGGTGTTTCAGATGTCTAGAGCACAAAAACGATAAGTGGTGTTCAAATAATGTTAAATGCAGTCATTGTAATAAAGGTCACAATAAGATTGTACATCTGAATGAAAGAACTGAATCAAAGCCTAATAGTTCAGCAATGACGACCAAGGAAACATCCGCTACAGTACTTCTAGCAACTGCACAAATAAGGGTAAATGCAGCAAATGGAGAATTAGTAACGCTAAGAGCGTTAATAGATCAAGGTTCTCAAATTACAACTTTATCGGAAGAAGCTGCACAGATTTTAGCATTACCACGCATTAAAAGTAAAACCGAAATTCATGGACTCGGTAGTGCAGTGGTTGGACTATCTAAAGCAAAGACAAAATTAATCTTGAGGCCAAGATTTATGAGTAATATTGCGCTTGAAGCAGAAGCTCTAATTTTGCCAAAGTTAACGGGGGCACATCCAAGCCAGTCATTTGAAGTTAATATAGAAGATTGGAACAACTTTATTTTAGCAGACCCATCATACAACAAATCTGATAGAATAGATGTTGTTATTGGAGGTGATATCATTCCTAACCTAATGCAAAAAGGTCTACGCAAGAAAGGTAATATTTTGGCACAATCAACAATTTTTGGTTGGATATTATCGGGTGTCATTAACAAAAAATCAAAACCATCACAAGTATTAGCAGCTGTTACAAATCTAGAAAGATTCTGGGAGCTTGAAGAAATAACAACAGAATCCGATGTCTATGAGGAAGATAAATATTGCTTAGAACTTTTTAATAAAACAACAGTAATAGATGCTAACAATCGGATAGTGGTTAAATTACCAATTAAAAAGGGTGATAATGAGCTTGGAAATTCAAAAAAACAAGCTTTAGCAAGATTTCTAAGTCTTGAGAGAAAATTAGAAGCCAACAATGAATTACGGACAGAATACGTTAAATTCGTGGAAGAATATCTTAAACTGGGTCATATGATAAAGGCAGATTTTGACACTGGTAAATATTATATGCCTCACCAAGCGGTTATCAGAGAGAAAAGTCTGACAACAAAATTGAGAGTGGTATTCGACGCATCAGCAAGAACAACAAACGGAAAAAGCCTTAACGATGTGATGTACACAGGACCTAAGCTGCAAAAAGATATTTTCGACATAATTTTGAAATGGCGGCTTTGGAAATATGTCATCATGGCTGACGTCGAAAAAATGTACAGGCAAGTAAAAGTGTCAGATACAGATCAGGGATATCAGCACATATTATGGCGATTCAACAAGAAGCATGTAATAGAAGAATATCAATTAACAACAATCACATACGGAACATCGTCTGCTCCGTTCCTTGCAGTAAGAGCACTATTTTATATTGCAGACAGATGTTCAAATGAAAAAATTAAAAATGTAATCAGAGAGGATTTTTACATGGATGACCTTATCACTGGTGCTGACACAATAACGGAATGCAAGGAAATTCTTCATAGTGTTCAGAATCAGCTTAGCAATTACGGTTTCAATTTGAGAAAATGGTCATCAAATAACATAGAAATCACAAAAGATGTATGCAATTCCACGAAAAACGCACTAATTCAAATTAAAGAAAACGGAACCAATTTTGTAGGAACCAATAAAAAACTAAATGCTGATTTTAAGGCAGCAATTGAAAAAAATAATACACTGATTCCTATCCTTGCTGAACAAAAAATTGAATGGCATTTTATTCCCCCGGCAGCCCCTCACTTTGGAGGGATTTGGGAATCCGGAGTCAAATCAATGAAATATCATCTCAACAGAATACTAGGCGAAACTAAACTGACGTTTGAAGAAATGAGTACCTTGCTGGCACAAATAGAGGCCGTTTTAAACTCTAGGCCATTAGTTGAATTAGGCGCTAATGACGTTGATGGGGTAGAAGTATTAACACCAGGACACTTTCTCATTGGGAGAACGCTGCTGGAAGCAGGAGAACACATTGAAGATTCTGCTATAACATCATTAAATAAATGGAAACTTATTCAGCGGCTCAAAAAGGACTTTTGGAATCGCTGGAAAGATGAATACCTTGTGACACTTCAACAACGAAATAAATGGAGACATCCTATTGAAAATCTGAAAGAAGGGGCAGTGGTGTTGATTAGAAATGAAAACACCCATCCAGCAAGGTGGCCTCTTGCGAGAATAATAGAAGGATATAAAGGACAAGACGGGAAAGTACCAGTAGTGAAGCTAAAATTCCAGAATAACATAATAAAAAGACCTATTCATAAACTAATCGAACTCCCGATCTCAGAAGAATTAGATAATAGAGAACAAGATACAGTAAGAAGTTTTCACATAAAAGTCAAACGAGCAGAGAAAAGCATATTCCTGAAACCATTATTGTGGTTTATATGGTTTCTAGCTGCAATAACACTCATAAACTCTTCTTCACTTAAAGATAATGCCGGTGCTGGCATTAAAGAAATTCCATTGAATACTGCATTGTATCTGGATAATGTTGGAACAATGAATATAATCAATTCCAGATGGACCTTGATTATCCATTACGACTTAGACCAATACTATGAAGAAATAGCACGAATAAAAAGATTAAAAGAAAAAATTGAGAACCAATGTGACGTATTAGGAAACTATCAAGAAACATGCGAAAGTCTGGTATGGTTAGTCAATCGCAGATATAACATGATGGAGCAAAACAACAACTATTTCATGAAAAAGGAAAGACAGAAACGATCACCTTTCGAATTTGTTGGTTCAATATACCATGTGCTTTTTGGAGTAATGGATGCTGAGGATCGCAGATTAATGGAAGAGAATATGCGAAATATTTTCCAGAATGAAGGAAAATTGCAACAGCTTGCAAAGCAGCAGACATCAATTGTAAACTCTACAATAAATGTGCTGAAGAAAACCACCGAAGAAATAAACAGAAATTTTAATGGAATATACCAGCAGCTGAAGACATTCTACAATGAAGTCGAAAACACTACCAATTCTGAGCGATTAATTATTATGTTTCAAGTCATGATTACTCAGCTACATGTAATGATCGATGAGTACAATGAAGTTCAATCATCAATCATGGATTTGCTAATTGATGTTAACCATGGTCACGTCAATCCCCATCTTTTAACAACTGCACAGCTACAAGAGGAATTATCAAACATAAAGAAGTTATTGCCAGATGGGGTAGTCTTGCCAGGAACGAAAACTAGCACAGAATTGAAAGAAGTCTATAGTTCAATGGAAGCTAAAGGTATCATAATGGACAACCGTCTAGTAATCCAAGCGGAAATCCCTTTATATAAAACTCATACTTCTGAAATATACGAAATAATTCGTCTACCAGTCGAAGGAAATAACATAGTGTATAACTTTGCAACAAATTTATATTTTTTGATGTTACAATCTCAGCTTAATACATGTTCAAGAAGCTCTCAAGAACAGTACAATTGTAAAGAAAGTTACTCATGGAAACCTGCTGTGGGGCGTTCATGTGAAGTTTCGGCATTAAAACAATCCAGGCATGCAGAATGTTATTTCCAAGAGTACACACATAAAAGAAGTATATGGAAAAAATTACACAGGGAAAATAAGTGGATATTTACTATATATATATAATCAACGGTGAGCGTAGATTGCGGTAATAATAAGCATGACTGGCTAACATTACCTTCCAAAGGCATATTGGATTTGCCGGCTGGATGTACAGCGGTATACGCAGGAATAACATTAGCTGCTTCTCAATATTTTGTAACCAAGAAGAATTCTTCAATTCAGGCAACCTCATGGGGCGTGGAATTCCATCAAGCACAAAACAAGTTGGTGAAACCTTTTGATATAACGATGATTAACAACTCCGAATCTATACAAAGGATACAACAAGATGTGCAGACAATGCAGGCTAGCAACACTGAGCTGATGAAAATTAAATATCACCATGTATCCGGACATATATCCCTTATTCTAATTGTTATTTTAATCACAATATTAATATTATTTTATGTAAGGTACAAATGTAGCAATAGTCATAAAACTATAGTGAAACTAGACTTTTCACCGCCGATGCCATTAGACTCCCGGCAGAATGTTTAAACTTTGCTTAAACATGAATTTACCTTTAATGATAAGAAAGACAAGGCAGTTAATATGCAGCTAATATTTTTAAGATTAAGAAACATGCATGTGTTTTCCACTAATAGAATAAGCAAATACATAAACAGAAATACCAGCATCTGCAGTAATGATGTTGGTTTTCCCAGTTTTGTAATAGTAACAATTAATAAACACACAAACAGAAATACCAACATCTACAGTAATGATGTTGGTTTTTCCAATAGATAATAAGGGTTTAAATTTGAGATGTGTGATAAAACATACGCATGTGCGTGGACACATGCAGGTAAACAACCCTTATTATTTTTCCTACATTATTATTACTTTTCCTACATTAGTTTAAGATTTGTTAAGTTAGCTCTTAAGGTTTTAATTTTGTAAATAAATTTTAGTGTCTTACAAACATTCAAGTTGAATCTTTGTCTGTGAAGTCTTAGGTTTAACAATGATCATACCATATATTTTAAATTTCGGTATATTTTTACCTATATTTAATTTTAATTCATCTGATTGGGTTTTTTTTTTATTCTTCTATTATGTTTTCGTTTTTCTTTGTTCTACTCTTTCTCTTATTCTTCCTTTGTTTTGGTTTTTATTTTTTTTTGAATTTAACTGGGCCTTTTAGCTCTCATCACAATTTCCTACAAATTTTATATATATTTAATTTTCCTTACGTATGTCACCCAATTTTTTCCCCATTATTTCAATTGTTTAAATTGCCCTCCCACAAAGCCATCCAAGTGACAATTTTCAGAAGTGGGATCGGTGCCATATCGTGTGTTCGATAAAGGAAAAATATAATTGTGTACGCGAGTGTAGGTGAAAAGACTGCTACGGTACAGTAGTCAACGTATGGAGAAATTGACCATAGTGAAGCTGAAAGAAAAGCTACGTGAACACGGTTTAAAGGCGTAGGGAAACAAGAGTCAGCTTGTGACACGGCTACGAGAAGCGAACGTTCCGGAACCGAAAGACGAGGAGATAATTTCAGCTATGGAAGAACAACAAGAAGAAGAGAATTTGCAGAACATCGGGGTAGTACCAACGACTAGTAAAATGCGACAAGAGACTACAAGGTTTTGCCGGCGGTGAATATAAATGTGTGGAGAAAACCTTAAACGTTAATGTAATCATAGATGAACAGTGTTTTAGTGCTGAATTATTTGTAGTCGACGACGAAACAACTCAGTACGAGGTAATAATCGGGTTGGACATATTATCGAACGGTCGCGTTATAATTGAAAACGGTAATTGTCAGGTGTACGCGATACGAGACAGCGAAATGCAGTGCGGCGATAACATACAAAGTGACGAAAAGAAGCAGTTAGCTGGATTGCTGAATAAATATGCAGATTGTTTTGCTGATAATTTAAACAAAATTGGAAAGTGCCACAATACGAAAATGGAAATTTCTGTAACGTCACCGAAACCAATAGAAAAGAAGCCATACCCCATACCGATTCCGAAACAACAGGTGGTTGACCGTATTGTAGGTGAGTTACTGGAACTGGATATAATCCGTCCAACAACATCAGCATACTCATCTCCAATAGTTTTAACTCCGAAATCCAATGGTGAAGACCGACTTTGTGTGGATTATCGGGCGTTGAATGCCGTCACCGAGAAACAACCATGGCCAATGCCTACTGCCGACGGAGTGCTTTCGACTCTTTCGGGTAAGAAGTATTTTACCACGCTTGATTTGATGTCAGGCTATTACCAAATCGAGATTGAAGAAAAATCGAAGAGATTTACGGCCTTCATCACTCATAGTGGTCATTTCGAATTCAATCGAATGCCTTTCGGGCTTAAAAACGCTCCGTGTGTATTTCAAAAGATGATGATGAAAATGGTTGAGCCGTTAAAGGGAAAAGTAGTAAGTTACGTGGACGAGGTCATAGTGGCCTCAAGTACATTTGAGGAGGGTCTACGTAATCTTGAAGAATTGTTGGTAATTATTAAGCGAGAAGGTCTAACACTCCGACTGTCAAAATGTTTCTTTATGAGGGACAACGTAACCTTTTTGGGGCACGAGGTGGATGAGAGTGGCATAAGACCCGGTCGAATTAAGACTATGGCTATAAAAGAGTTTCTGAAACCCAAAACCGTTAACGAAGTTAGACGTTTCCTGGGGTTAACCGGATACTTTCGAAAATTTGGAGGAACTATGCCCAAATAGCCTCTCCAATAATACGATTGAGGAGAAAAGATGTACCATTTAACTGGTCTACCGAATGTGACAACGCTTTTGACGAATCAATCGGTGCTATTTCCAGTGAACCCGTCTTAGGAATTTATGATGCCGAAAAAGAGCAAGAATTGCACACAGATGCAAGCAGTGTTGGTCTGGCCGCAATTTTGATACAACGGGAAGCAGATGGTACGAAAAAGCCTATAGCTTATTATAGTAGAGTTTGCAGTGACACTGAGAGCAAATATCACGCATATGAATTAGAAATCTTGGCACTGGTGGAAGCCTGTGAACGATTCCGTTTGTATCTTCTGGGTAAGTATTTTACGATTTATACTGATTGTGCCGCAATTTCTTCTATGAAAACGATGACTCCAATGATTCTACGGGTCTCACGATGGTTATTGAAGCTGTTGGAGTATGATCTTACAACATGTCATCGACCTGGGATTCGAATGGCTCATGTTGATGCGATGAGCCGTTCTCCAATTGAACCGCCAATACAGCCAGAAGATGTTACATCGAAGTTAATGATGGTAAATATTACAGACGAAGATTAGATTCTTTCCATGCAAAAACAAGATCCTGAATTGAAGCAAATTGTAGCCGTGCTGAAGTGCTGAAAGGTGAAATCGGGTCAACTATGAAGAAAAGTTACGCAAATGATTTTGTAATTAGAAAACACCGACTTTATAAGAAAAACAACAAAGGAAAAGAACTTCTTGTAATTCCACGAGGTCTTAGATGGCGAATTGTCAAACTATGCCATGACGATGTTGGCCACCCAGATATAGATGGTACAGTGAAGAGAATTGGCCTGAACTTCTGGTTTCGACAAATTCGAAATTTTGTTAAGGGCTATGTGAAAAGCTGTGTGGATTGTTGTTATAGCCGTGAACCGTCACAGAAAGAATGTCAATTGTACGGGATGGAAATTCCACTGATTCCATTCGAAATGATTCATATGGATCATCTTGGACCGTTTATAAAAAGTCGACGCGGTAATGAACACATACTTGTTATTGTGGATGCAATGACACGTTATTCCGTTATTGTACCAGTCAAATCAACGAAGACGAAACCTGTACTGGATGCTTTAAATCATCTAACGTTATACTTTGGTCTACCCAAGCGAATTGTGACTGATCGTGGTACAGCTTTCACGTCATCAATGTTCAGGGAATATTGCTCCGAGAATGATATTCAGCATATTAAGCCGTACGTACCCCACGAGCCAATGGTTTTGCTGAACGTGTGAATCAGTCTGTCCTATCGTATTTGAAAACTTCATCAGACTGCAAAGACTGGGACAACGAACTACGTAACCTGCAATGGAAGATTAATACGACTGTTAACTCAACCACAAGATATTCACCAATCGATCTTATCTATGACTTTCCTCTAAAAGATATTAGTGCCAACAGATTGCTATCTGCAATCCATGATGATAATCCCGTTGTGACAACACAAACTCCAAATGAGCGTCGTGAAGATGCCATCAAAAATATTTCATCAGCTCGAGAAAAATGCAAAGCTAGATTCGATGCGAAACACAAAACACCACATCATTATCAGGAGGGTGATCTAGTTCTTATTGAAAGTGCAATGCGTAGTATTCCGTGCGACGGAATGTTGGCTCACGTATATTGAACGGATACTCGAAGTTTTTAATTTAAGCCTAGGGCCTCAGGTAGGGCAATTGGGCATTAACATTTGGTGCTGTATCGCTGGGTCTTTACAAATCTTGGCTATAATGCTGGGTATTAACAAATTTTGGATGTAATGCTGTGTGTCGAATATTTGTTACAAATATTTTCTCTGCACAGCGAGTGTTTTGCGGCGAGCTTTTCAGGGGTCAGCAGCCCAAGTCATCTGAGATACAAATATTTTACTTGCTTGGTGTCAAGTATGGCAGGTGTTTCTTTTCTGGTGTTATTATTGGGGTGTCTTAAAGCCGGGTGTTGAAAATGTGGTGTTGTGAAACGGGATACGGTTAATTGGCTATAGTAGAGCTGGGCATTGAATTTTTACTGTAGAGTTGGGTCTTGAAACCGCTGGTGGTCATATTATCTCTACTATATCATATCCTGGACGCCAATACGACTTGAGTGTACTTTTCCAAGTGGCGTAAAACCGAGTCTGAGTTCCCGTCACTCTACGCATCTTGTGGCTGTAAGTGTACTCCTACCGGAGCCACTATGTAAATCGAGCTTCTCACCCGTCTTCTTACACCCGGTGAACTACTATGATGCCAGTGGAGGGGTTTTCTCCTTGGTGAGCCCAAACTTGTACTTCCCAAAATATTTCACGAATCTTTGCCACAGTCGAGGATTTTTCCCGCTGCTAAATATTACTTGAGTCCAATAAGTGAGTTAAGTGATCTGGCAACGATCGAACTCAACTCGTGTTTTAACCACCAGCTGATAGTGGAAGGGTTGCACCTATCAGACCAGTGATGACCCCTCGAGCGTTTTGTTTTACGCATGTGGGTGCAGGCAGCACAAATGAAGAACTTTCTAAAATGACTTTATACTCTAAGTGGGGCTTTGACGGAAGTTCAGGACATAGTTCATATAAACAAGCCTTTCATGACATTAACGCCTCAGACTCTTCAGTATTTATAACGTTGATTGTACCATTGAAACTAGTTTGAAAAAACAATTTGGCAAAATCCTCGACCGTCTTCCACTAGGTGTGCATTACCCTGAAAATTGAATTTTTAAAAGAAACGATCGACAATATTAAACTCAAAAAGAAAGAGTGGATACTGAAAAAAAGCTCTTGTCGATTCGGCAGTATTAGTTGGGAATAGATTAGTGAAAGTTAATCACGAACTTATTTTAGTGATGATTGACGGTAAAGTTTGTAACACTATTACAGACACAAAGTCCAAACAAAAGTGCTTTATATGTGGCGCCACAAGTAAAGAGTTTAATTATATTGATAAAATGATTTCAAAAGATGTTAATATAGATAACATGGAGTTTGGTTTATCTGTCCTTCATGGATGGATCAGATTTTTTTTGGGTGTCTTATTCACTTATCATATAAACTCCCGATAAAAAATGGCAAACTAGATGTGATGACGAAAAAAATTATTGCTGATACAAAAAAACGCATTCAAAGGGAATTTAGAGAAAAAATTGGACTGATTGTTGACCAACCAAAACCAGGTTTTGGAAACTCATACGATGGAAATACTGCAAGGCTTTTTTTTAAGAATGCTGAAGTATGTGCAGAAATTACAAAAATTGATTTGCAAAAATATGCATACAATATCAGTAGCTGTTTCCAGTGGCATTGAGGTCAATATCGAAAGATTTAAAAATTTCGCTAATGATACAGCCAGGATATTTGTTAAAAATTATCCATGGTATTATATGCCTCCTACTCTACATAAATACTTTATTCACGGGCCAGAAATCATATCGCTTTCGCCATTGCCTATTGGCCAACTAACTGAAGAATCTCAAGAAGCTAGAAATAAGGACTTTAAAAGTTATAGGGAACACTTTTCGCGTAAATGCAGTAGGAAAAATACCATAGAAGACGTGCTCAATAGATTTCTTTTAAGTTCTGATCTGATTCATTTCAAGCATGCGAAATAATTGTAAAAATAAAATGGAGCAAATGCCAAAGTCTGCATTGGAGTTACTTATTCTTCCCCACAGTGAAAAAAAATAATGGTGATGATGATGAAGACTATTTTAATGATGATTATGAAGATAATGATGATTATGAAGTTAATGATGATTATGAAGTAAATAATGCTTTTAAAGTTTATGAAATGAAGTAAATAAAAAAGCCTTTTAAGTTTTCTGCTAATGAATATTTATAAATAAAAATTAATAATAATTTCTAATGTGACTTTTTTAAGTTAAATCTGTGGAGTTATGGAGTTTTGAGAAATAAAGACGGATTTTATGTTAAAATTTTGCTAACATAAATACATATTAAATATTTATTCTTTTAATTTTAACAAAAGCACATAAAGTATGCTCTAATTTACAATTTAATTTACTACTTTATTGTTATTCATTCAAAAGTTACAGCAAAAATACTATCTTGCCGCGATGTGGTGGATTAAATGCCGGCGGTAGTGTATGTCTTGGAACTTGATTCGGTACAGTCTAACCGGAACAAGTTTGAAGGCAAAAGCTTTAAGGCCAGCATGACCAAGGGTTATCCATCCCATATCCCATCCTCATTACCTATAATGCTACCTACTCCCCCTTTTGATTCCATACATCCCCCACTTTTAAGGTCAAGGTGGTTGATAGCAGTGCCGAGGACCTGAATGGCTAGTTAGTGGTAAAAGAAACTGGTCGTGAACAGCTTCCCTCTGACGCCGATGGCACGGGTCAGTTGTAATTCTAGCCTAGTCCGCGTAAGCCGTCACTGCGCGAGATGGTCCTTTTGTTTACGTGCACACTCGTGGGACCAAAACTGGATAATATAAACTTTAAAAGACGAAATGAAGGAGTTGGCGCAGGGAATGTCTCTGTCAGCTCAGCAGGTTCGGGGTCAGATTCGGACTCCGACTTGCTGGGTATATAGAGATATTCTGCTGCAGGAGAGTCAGTTAATGACAGAACTGACAGTGATGACAGAGACGGACAGGATAGACTTGCCAATCGACTCTCCGTTACGTACAGGGGCATCGGAAAGACTCGGTGACCTAACTCTGGTCTCTGATGATGAGTACGAAATAACACTGATTTCTGCTCATGATGAGGGCCATAGGGTTGGGCCATCGACTTCCGGAGTCACACTCGGGTTGGAGAGAGGATTGGCGAGTGTATCAAAACTCGTTGTTCGGCAAGATGCGACAGAACAGGTCACGTCAGATAGCCGAACGAGCTACGAAAAAGCCAAGAGTGGTGTGAGAGCCTCCTTAGCCTTTCTGGAAAAGATAGCTAAGAAAGACTCCTCACTGCACGATGGGCGGGATAGGCATCTGCTGAGGAAGCACCGAAAGAACGTTGCTAGATTCGAACGGCTCTGTCGGTGCCATCCTAGGGCTTCCCTTTCCTGCGGGATACACAGCAAGGGGTGTGGGGGATAGAAATGTTGTCAGTAAAGACAGCAAATCCCCAGCACCCCCTGTTGATGAATCCTCTAATAAAACAGAGGAAAAGAAAAAAGAGGGTAAAGGTTCAACGACTGGCCCTCTTAATCGTGACAGTATGGTCACAGTTAAGGGAGCTAGGCCTGAGAACGATTTACCCACTACTAGTCGCGCGATGAGGGCTGGAAATGTCTTGGTAATTTCCGATAGTCACTCCCAAAAAGGAGTCACTAAAGGGAGGGTTGCTGGGACAGACCAGTCAACATCTGCAAGGAAATCGGGTGATCATCGACAGAGCTCTGCTAAGGGCCCCAAAAAGGGGGTAGTTAAGCGAGTGAGGTCTGGTGATGACCAGAAATCCCCTGCTGTGGTCAGTTCTCTTAAAGATCCCCATAAGGAGATCAATAAGAGGACTGGCTCCAGAGAGGACCACCCCTCCACGTCAAAAAAACTAAAGGAGTCGTCGAGTAAGGACGGTATTCTAGCGGCTGTCATTGATCGTAGGGATCCCGATGGAAGGATCAGTGTCGAGAGATGGCAGGTGCTAGAGAACAAACTACTCGACGAAATCTTTAGTGCCAAAGGAAGGCCGGACGAAGTATCGTTCAAAGGGGCTGACTGGGCAAAAGATGTCAAAACTGTCAGTTGCGGCAATCAGAAAACCTTTGAGTTTTTAAAGGCTGCAATTGGTAAGTGTGGCAGCTCCTGTCCTGAAGCTAGTCTGGACGTTATACTAGCGTCTGAGTTGCCATTAAGGCCGGTAGTCACGGTATGGATACCTCCACCTATAAAACCGGTGGAGGTCATACTGGGGGTACTGGCCAACCAGAACAAGGGACTCAATACAAGCCAGTGGAAGTTGGTAGCTTCACTGGGTTGTAAAGAGAACCAGGGAAGAGACTTCAGGTTCGCAGTGGATCGGGAGTCTCTTAAAAAGCTGAATTGATAGGAGGGGTTGCAATATTCAGGTTGGGGTCTATCAAATTTAGGTTTCCTAAAAATGATAGACCCTAAGAGGTTGAAAGTGGTGCAGATAAACCTGCACTACTGTGAAGCAGCCTCAACCGAATTAGTAACCCACCTCATCGATAACAACGTGGACGTGGCCTTAATCCAAGAGCCCTGGATTAATAAAAACCGGGTAGTTGGATTAAGGGTCACGGGGTATACATTGTTCGTACCCCACACAGATCAGAAGGTACGAACTTGTATTCTGGCGAGAACTGAGTATAAATTTATGTTTTCTCATTCTTACAGTAATGGAGAGCTCACGGTTGTGACAGGAGAAGCCAAGGACAGAACGGTCCTGGCATTAGCATCGGTATACTTGCCATACGAGGCTACCGATCCACCTGGTGAAAAAGTGCGAAAGTTGCTGGAGTACTCAGGCAGAAGTGGCTCGAGGCTGGTACTAGGGTGTGACGCCAATGCACACCATACCCAATGGGGAAGTGCCGACATCAACAAAAGAGGTGAGTCTATGTTTGATTTTATTATTGCCAGCAATCTTTATATCTGTAACAGGGAGAATACACCTACGTTCAGAACTAGGGATAGAGAGGCAGTGATAGACATGACATTGACGAACTGTAGGGAATTAGTGGAGGATTGGAGGGTGAACCTGGGGTTTTCCTTCTCTGACCATAGTCGCCTGTCCTTTAATCTAATGTTTGAGAGGTCGAAATGGTGTTCGTATAGGAATCCGAGAAGGACGGATTGGGATTACTTTTCGAGATTGGTGCAAAGTAACCTTAGAGTTACACACGACTCGAGGTCGACTTCGACCGGTGTAGAGCAACTGGTGAGCACCTTCACGGAGGTACTGACTAGTAGTTATGAGCGATCCTGTCCTTTGAACTTTCCGGGCAGGCGCACACAACCAAGATGGTGGACAGACGAGTTGAAGACTCAAAGGTCCACTGTCAGAAGGTTGTTCAATGGAGCGAAGTAGATCTGATGCTCAGCAGCAGAGTTATTCACTCGGACTGGGGAAACGAGCGCTTAAAGAAACTGGTGACTAGGAGAACCCCACAGGGGGGAGTTCTCTCTCCCTTATTATTTCTCTTAGCTGTCAACGTCGATCTGGGACTTTTTAACAGAATGGGTCGGAAAGTTGTGGCCTACGCGGATGATGTAGTGATATTGGTATCGGGCAAGTTTCCGCCGACAAAAAGCGAAGTCATGCAAGGGGCGCTGGGCGAACTGTCAGCATGGGCGAGTGATAAGGGATTGGGAGTTAATCCGGAGAAGACCGAGTTGGTTCTTTTTACTAGGAGGTACAGGGTAGAGAATTTTAGGCTGCGGGTACTAGGAGGAGTAGAGCTTAGACTATCTGATAGCGCTAAGTATCTAGGAGTTTTTCTGGACAGCAAGCTTTCGCGGGGAAGGAATACTCAGGAGAGACTTAAGAGAGGCCTCAATGCCTACTATGCTTGCAGATCATCGATAGGTAGGAGCTGGGGACTCCGGCCGTCAGTAGTGGGATGGCTGTACACTTCGGTGGTTAGACCCATTCTTACGTATGGATGCTGTGTTTGGTGGGAGTCATTGGGAGTGGCTTGTCGAAGGAACCTTCTGTCTAAGGCTCAGAGGTGTGCTTCAATCGGCATGACAGGTGCCATGAGAAGTACACCTCAAGCGGCACTGGATGTCATTCTACATCTTCTGCCCATTGAGCAGTATGTTATGGGAATGGCAGCCAGAAGCATTCTTAGACTGAGGGAACTAGGATTGATTAGGAATTTCACGCAGGGTCACTCACGGATCTTGGGTGAAATCGAAGCTGGAGGTTACTGCCTGGGATCACCCGGCTCCACGGATTTCGTGGGCACCAGGGTGGATTTCGGACGGTTGCCGGAGGTGGTAACGCCTTCTAGGGAGAGTTGGTCAGGTAGGAGCAAATTATTTAGTGGATTTGCTATTTTCACTGACGGCTCGAAGATGAGAGGCACGGGTGCGGGGGTCTACATTGAGGATCTGGACATCAGAATGTCATATAGGCTTCCGGACGACTGCAGTGTTTTTCAGGCGGAGGTTCTGGGGGTCTTGAGGGCCGTGGAACTGATGAGGGACAACATTGATAGGGGCTCGGAGGTCACTATATATGTCGACAGCCAGGCGGCCCTTATGGCCGTAAGGGGCTGTTACGTGAACTCCAAGCTAGTTGACGGTTGCAGGAGGGCTCTGGAGGGAGCCTTAGGAGAGTATATGTTGAGATTGTGCTGGATGCCTGGTCACTGCAACATAAACGGCAACGAGATTGCTGATGAGTTGGCGAGACAGGGCTCAGAGATGGAGGATCCTAATCACATAGAGGCGGTTAGGCCTCCAATAGGATTCTACTTTGGGAAGATTAGGGAATGGATTCTGGACGCGACCAATAGGGCCTGGCTTTCCGAGACTACCTGCTATAAATATACTTTGGCTAAAACTTTTCTTTTGTTTCTAATCTGTTTCCCATTTTAATTATACAA
This sequence comes from Pollenia amentaria, assembly GCA_943735925.1. NCBI lineage: Eukaryota > Metazoa > Arthropoda > Insecta > Diptera > Polleniidae > Pollenia > Pollenia amentaria. The sequence goes on from OX031007.1 coordinate 101,906,864, forward strand.
ACACATAGCTATGTATGTATTGCAGTACTTGTAAAGTTTACACGGTAATACAATGTATAACGACTTTGTGAATCAAAATATTATGAAATTCTCTCCGTGTTTAAAATAAAAAAATCTGTTGGTAAGTATGTGTCAAGGCGAATTCAACTACTGGTGGTGTCGATACTACAACAATCCAAAAACAACAGAAACAACAAAGTGTTTTTGGCATTGCATTGTTAGTGTTTACTGTCCAAAATGTCAACAATTCCTAACAAAACACTAACAAATCAAAACAAAGTAGCTCGAACTGTCACAATCAGGTGGCGTTTCGACACCACCTGTAGTTGAATTCGCCTTGGTATGTGTTTAAAATAAAAAAATCTGTTGGTAAGTATTTTTGCGGCCGAGAAGATAACAAAGTAACCCTGCAAGAAATGAATGATAAAAACTAATACATAACCAATTTTTTTTACCAACACATTTACAATTATTTTACTTTGAATTGCTACTACTAGCGTTGCCATTAGTGTGGTTTTGTATAACAAATTGCGACTATTTTTACTAGCAAAAATTGTATTAATATATTATGCATATACATATTAACATGTTACATATATCTGGTAACGCGTTTTAAAATATTAATTGATTGTAAGAATTTAACTAAATTTCTATTAATTTAGTTTAAATATAGTAAAGGAATTTTGGAGATTGTGGTAGTAAAACTATGTAGGAAAATTTTTTTTGCCAGTGGCAACACTGATTACTTAAGGTAAGCAATGCGTATGTAAGAGTGAAACAACTAAACTTTGTTACAAAGTGGCGTTATTGTAACTTTAATGTGTAATATTAAAAAAATTTGTAAATCCCCTATAAAAACATATTTTAAAAAAGAAAATTAATAAAATTAAATTTTATTTGCGCGAAGAAGTAGATGTGTGAAACAAATTAAAATCTTAACAAATAAAAAAAAGAAATTAAAAGTGACAATTAGAAATTGATAAGAGAAAGAAAAACAAAAAAATAATTGTTAAAATATCAGAAATAAAAAACAACAGAAATGTCTAATAGAAGTTAAAGAAATTACCTAAACTGAAAAAGTTAAATAAAAACACTAACTAAAAAAAGGTTAAGGATATAAATATATAACCAAACAAAAATCGTAAAACAAAACAAAAATCATAAAACCAAACAAAAATCGTAAAAAAACTGGATAAACAAGGCAACAAAAATAAGATAAGTATGAATAAAACAAAAATACTATTAATAATAAAATAGTACAAATAAGAATAATCGTATTATACATGAATTATTCGCAGATTATTTTTGAAATGGAAGAAATTGAGGCTATTGAGAACCAATCAATACTACCGATGTCGTCCTTTACGTTAAGAGATGGTTATGAGGCAGTTCACCAAACACCAAACAACAGCTTTTTTGCAATAATCCTATTCCTTCTATTTTTCACTTAGATTAAGCTTAAGCCAACCTTTGGTTAACATTGGTGCTATAGATGTGTACATATACTTAGGGATGATTGTATACACTACCAGAATATCTTGTATTTTCCTTAGAATAATTCCTTAGTATATGTACAAATCTAAGCATCAATGCTAAAAAAAGCTTTATAAAATTTAAATTTACCTCATAGAACAGATTAAAAATTTTTAATATATGTAATAAAAAGTAACTTATAAAATGATATATAGCCTATTTCTGATGTGCGAAAGAATTTTTTCTTTCGAACAACTACATTTAAAACAAAAACAAATTCTTAAAACATCGGAAATAGGCAGATAATTATATATTTAATAAATTAATTTTGTAATTTTAAATATAGACATAAATATGTATGAGAATTGAATGAGATTAATTTTGTTTTATTTAAACTAAAAAGTACGTCAACAATGACGAATATATTAATCAGTACTGACTAGTCAGCTTTGTCCGGTATATCCTTCAGTACTGACTAGTCAGCTGTGTCGGGTATATACATCAGTTCTGACTAGTCAGCTTTTTCCGGTATATACATCAGAACTGACTATTAACATCAGTACTGACTTGTAAATAGTATAAGAGTAAACAGCTCCGATATTTGTTTTATTAATGGCAAAATTTATAGGTCAAAAAAGGATGCAAAATCACACGTACACAAAAGTTTCCATTAGTTTTTTCATATTTGCCTTAATGAAATTATAGAAACATTGTTCTACGCGATGATGGATATTCGCATCAGCAATGCCAATCATATGACAGCTCAAATGACTGTCACTGTTCTTGTAGGGAAGTTATCAAAGTACTCAATTTGAAGAGAGTAATATAAAAGTCCTCTCTTTTTTTATAGAGTTACTCAAAAAATTGTCTATTTAAAAAAGAGTGATTCCTAAAGAAGTGGTACCAAGTTAAATTATTCTTAGTACTTAACATAATGAGCATCAGCGTTGCCAGAACAATGATCTTGTCTTATCATATTTTTGATGATTTTGGTTAAAACTTACTGGTTTTTTTCAAAATAAAATAAAATAAAAATTTTCGTTTAGGAATTTATATTAAAATAACAATAAAAACTCAAATGTGTTTTTGGTTTGAATATAAATTCTTAAATAAAATTTATTTTCTTTCTGATTTAATTTAGCATTGACAAGTATTAAAATTTATATTATTGCCTGGAAATATGTTCTCATTATGTTTTACAGGTAATATCTTTCAAGTTGTTTGTTTCTACCTGACTTAGATTTCCAATAAACTTTCTTTCTTAGAATCTCACTTGGATGGTTCTTGTTGTATTGGCTTACACCTTACCCTTAAGGTAACCACATAGAAAAAAAAGGTTAAATCGTTTTTCATGTTCCCCATGGAAAAAATGTCAGTTAATTTGTACGATTTTGTATTTTATTCAACCTTTACTTTTTATTAACAGCAGTTTTAAACGTAAGCGTTCGCACACAATTTTCCTATTTTTTTGTTATTCTGTACATATCACGACTTCGGAAGCTGCTTGGTCTTCTTTTTTGATACACATTGCTGTATCGAAATATTGGATACTTAATGAAACAAATGTTGAAAGTTATTTTATATATTTTTAATCCAAATTTTCATATTTATTTTACAATACTAATAGCCTATTTCCGATGTGCGAAAGAATTCTTTCTTTCGTATAACTACATTGAAAACAAAAACAAATTCTTAGACTTTGTTTTTGTTTTCAATGTAGTTATGCGAACGAAAGAATTCGTTCGCACATTGGAAAAAGGCTATAATTATTATTTTTTATATATACAAGTAAAAACCTCAAGCTCAATAAATTATACAGTTAAATAAAATTACTTTCAGCTTATCTTTTTCATTGTACAATAATATTTCAATTAAAAACTTAAGTTTAGTTCTAGTCATGACATTACCAATATTTAGTTATAAAAACTTTAAAAAACAATAAACTGAAAGAAATGATAATATTATTATAATAGGAATACATTTTCAATCACTTTTACAACTTAAATTGCTCTCCTATATATATATAATAAAGCCGGTTTTTATTTTTTAGTTAAATTTGTATTCCACTTATTCTAATTCACTTTCATAACATTTTAATGTAAAGTTTTTTTAAAACTGTATTGGGAGCTTAATAGCTTAATTTTTTTAAAATATATTTTGTGTATGCATAAAGATCTATGAAAAATCTTTCAAATGATAATAATATTGGTCACATACGCTCAGAAGTGTAATGGTAAATTGCATTTATATCTAAAAGCTTCAAAAGGTTAATCACTCGGAAACTGGGCACAGAAAATTGTTTTCTGCTGAAATACATTCAAACAAAGGACTTGGTTGAAATTTTATAAAATTTTTATAAATTTTTGTTATTAATATAGTTGGTATTTTAGCCACAAAAATGTTGACAACTATAAAAGAATATATTATACGAGCTGTAAGTTTAAAGTTTAAGTAATATGTGTATCATAGTAAGCGCATGTGGTATTTAGCAAATTTTTTATTGTAAGCCACCCTACTTTATGTGAAAAAATATATGAACATCAAAAAACATACACAGTCTATTTTTGTATGCATCAAAAAAGTACAACAAAAAGAAATCGCTCCATAAATTATCTTGGGTCCCATGCCCACTCTCGGAAAACCTTTTATTAAGCCTAAACTTGTAGAGTAAAGTTCAAATTTTGCACTTGGTACACCAGTTGAATCAATTAGATAATAAAACCACACGGAACACGGGTTTTCTTTTTGTTTTGTGCATTTCAAAAGACATTTATTTCTTTAATTAATTTTCTTCTTTAATTATTTTCAGCACCTCTCACATTAAAATTTCATTATAATTCCTGGGCATGATTAAAAAGAATAACAAAGTTTAACTTTTTTCTTCGTTTTCAATGACAGTATTAACAGAGTTAATCAAATAAATATAAAAGATCAATATTGTTTCTTGTCTTTATTTCTCAAGGGAGAATGTATTGATTAATTTCTTTTTATAAAAAAGGTAAAACAAAAAAATCGAGTTAACGATTTCGGGATTGACTAATGTGCTGTTTACACAACACATGTGATTAAACGTGTTGTAAAATTTATATGAAAAACACTCAAAAAACGGAGTGCTTTTCATATAAATTTTAACACGTTTAATCACTTGGGTTGTGAAAACAGCACATAAATCCCGAAAATCCAAGGATTAAAAAATTCAAATCCTGGGATTCGGTATTCGCTGCATCCCGAAAATCCCGGGATTTTCAGGAACGGGGTTTCGGGATTGGCATCCCTACTACAAACCAAGAATAGCGCAAGAGACTTGATCAAGTAACTCGCCGAGTCTAAAAGGGGTCTAAGAAAATACATATTAGTTGCCAAAAAACACTTCTTACTATCTTCGTGACGTAGGCGTGCAGACAGTAGTTAAGACAATTCACTTTCGCACAGTCCCTTTTTACAATGTGGCAAGTGAGAGGCAGACAGACGAAGTTTGCTGGCGAGAGAGGAAAAAAGTAAAGTGTGTCACAGAAGCAAGTGAGTTTTGGAAATTTATGCTTATATATGTCAGTAAGCTCTTGCTGTAAGGAGGAACATATAAAAGTCCAATCATATTGGCTTATGTAAAGTTTGATGATGAATTAGACACATATAATAATGTATTAAAAACAAAATTAACAACCTCCAACACACAAATGCTTGTATTGCTACAGCAAAAATTCGATTCTCCTAAATGTCTAATAATAGAACTGGAAAATGGCTCGGATACGTTTCGCATTTGATTGTTAGTACTTGCACAAACTGTCTCGAAAATGAGTCGTAATTGATCAGAAACGCGAGTCAAAAAAGACACTTTCAAAAGAGTCGCGGTTGGGGTACAATTTTCTCCCGAACAAACAGTCTTTTTCGAAAACGAGCGCATAGATGATTATTTTAATCGCGCAGCGGAGTCAAAAAAGACTAGATTATGATCAATAATTTCAAAAAATGCGGACTGGTGCAGTACAAAAAAAAAAAAAAATTTTGTTTGTGTAAATTTCCTCGCAGTTGGCAAAATCTTACTAATACATAGGGAAAACAAAAGGAAATACGTGTTTTGTATGCAATTATGTGTGACAAAAAACAAAAAAAAAAACGTAAACAA